>CM077174.1:8715673-8765673 GCA_039654105.1 Coreius guichenoti | reverse complement strand
GGATGGATGGATGGATGGATGGATGATGGATGGTTGGGATGGTTGGTGAATGGATGGATGGGTGGATGATTGAATGAGTGGGTTGATGGATGTATGGATGAGTGGATGGGTGGATGGATGGATGGTTGGGTGGTTGGTTGGTGAATGGATTGATGGGTGTGTGGGTGGGTGGTTGGATGAATGGGTGGGTGGCTGGATGAATGCAAAATATATGTGTTTAGCATATTCATAAAATGAAACATTATTCCATGATAAAAGTACTTCACAGTTGTCTTTTTTTTTTAACTTAAGCTAACAGCCAACAGTCTTGGATATTCTTGTCTTTCCCCATTCAGTTTTCTTTTTGCCATTTGACATTGTGTGTGGAATTTGTCTTATT
Organism: Coreius guichenoti; assembly: GCA_039654105.1. NCBI lineage: Eukaryota > Metazoa > Chordata > Actinopteri > Cypriniformes > Gobionidae > Coreius > Coreius guichenoti. The sequence goes on along the minus strand of CM077174.1, from coordinate 8,765,294 downwards.
CTTAGCTGCTTAGTCATATACTTGTCACCAATACAGTGCATGCACACTGAATCAGTTTGATAGCATTTACATAAAAATGTAATTCAAGCCCTGTTGTTTGACAACTCATTTTTCATCACCTTTATCATAGTGTTTGATTATATTTAGAAGTTGACATTATGTCATTATTAAAGTGCTCTGAAGTCTCATGCAATTATTTATTTTTCTATGCCCAGATGAATCTAAGAAAGACGTCCCTGAGGACTTTGACATTGACATGGACGCCCCTGAAACCGAGAAGGCAGCCGTCGCTATTCAATCGCAGTTCAGGAAGTTCCAGAAGAAAAAAACTGATGAAAAGCCATAGTTGCCAGCGGACTTCCCTGTCCATACGGCCCCATCAGGACAGCATGGTTTGATGTTGCATGTAATAGAATCCATTCTATATGGACTCAAGGGAGGGGAGGGGAAATCAAGGTCGTAATCTGTCAATCACTGATCTAACCTGTTATTTTACTGCTGTAACTGTGAATTCCATAGTTTATATTCATCTTGGTTCCAGCTTTATTCTCCATTCTAGCCAAGAATATCTGTCTTACTACTGATGCATGATTTTATATTGTAACTCAAAGAGCTGGATTGCCGGCCTGTCCTTTATTTGTGAAAGCACAATATGTTTTCGTTGTGAGCTGCTTACAAAATTGATTTTAGTCAGAAAGCATTTGTTAAATATTGAGCATTATGTGTATATAAATATAGAGCAGAACTTTATTTTTGTTTCACACCATTAGTCTTCATCTGATGAATGCTTAAGCATGAATTCTCATCCCAGCGGAGTTTTAAAAATAGTTTGTCTTTTAAAAGCCATATTGTTGAATAACTCCCAGCTTATTAATTTCTGTGTTGAATTCCATGCTGGATAAAATGACTTGAGAGTGAGTGTTTGATTGTCTAGTTTGCTGTGGCATATCATAACATTTCTGTTCATTTTCTTTCCTTTGCAAAGAATCATGGCACAAACATTAGCCAAACCAAACACTCAATCATTTCTATCTCACCTCAACTCTTATCTCAACTCAGTCTGAATGAAACAAGAAACTGTTAATAAACATCCTTGAGTCTCTGGAACTAAATACTGTATTGTCTTTTAATTAAATTACAGATGAATGTATGGGTGGGTGGATGGATGTGTGGATGGATGGATGGAGAAATGGGTGGATGGATGAATGGGTGGATGGATGGATTAATGGATGGGTGGATTGATGGATGGATGGATGAATGGACAGATTAATGTATGGGTGGGTGGATGGATGGATGGATGGATGGATGGATGGATGGATGGGTGGGTGGGTGGATGGATGGATTAATGGATGGGTGCGTTGAAGGGTGGAATGATGGATGGATGGATGATAGATGGATGGGTGGATGGATGCATGGATTTAAACTTTGTCGGCTGAAGACTCAAGTTTGGTTTGAAGACGAAAAACGTATCAAGCACAATGTTCTCTCACCATTTCTGATTTCTAACACACACTCTCAGCATTTGGCTGGTCTTGTGGCTGTGAGAGCAGAAATGAAAGCTGCTGCTCTCTGTATGTTTTTCTGTCATCTCTGGATGCGTTCATATGTAAATTGCGTGAGGTTTTTCATCCATTAGATTGAAAGATCTTTAAAAAAAACATACATAAAACCCATAGACCCTCCTCTCGAAGAAATCAGGACAGAAGTGGTTGAAAGTGGACAAAAGAGACGGATTAAAACACCAGGTGTAAACGGGAATGTGTCTCCCTTGTCTACTTGTGATCCGATCGACCATTTCATCTACACAAAGACAAATTCAATTTAATCCAAAGGTCCATAAAACATTTTTTTAAATAGCATATTTTATACTGATATCAGAGCCAAAATGGCTGACAGTGCTAGCTATGAACCATCTTTCCTCTGCAAATTCTATGCAAAAGCACTGTTTGAAATAATATCTACCCTTCATATCCTGTGAAGGTCACACATTGCACAGAGTAATATATTATTTACACTGAATCCTCTAGTGTACTTGAGCCCAGATCCTCTCATCTGTACGCACACACACATACACACACACACCCCTCCTGAGCCTCTGTACTGAGGAGAGATCCATGAAGATACACCCTCAGAAAAATTTAAAGGCCCAGCATGGGAAAATAACACTATCAGCGGGGCTGATGGAAGGGAAAGTGCAAGAAAACATTCTTGGTGCTTAATGTGCTCAGAAAAATGGCCATATGCTTGTATGTTTTCCCTGAAAAGTGAGTCTTTCAATAGTTAAAGCTCTTCTGGCTCACGACTCTCAGTGGACCAAAACACCTGTCTTGCCACCACTGGGCCCAAGAACATGGTGCAGAATTGGGACAAGATTGTTGCTGGAGGTGATGTAGAACTGTATGTTCCACACAGACATGATAAAGCCTAAAATAACATCTCACTTGAAGCCAATGTAACTCAAAGTGAACTCAACTGGTAGGTCACAGGTCTCTTCTGGTAAGTTGTCAATACCTTGAAAACATGGTTTATTGTTAATGAATTTTTTTTTTTGGAATGAATCAGGAGTGCCTGTAAGATTTCATCAGGTACACACAGATTTTTTTTTTTTTTTTTTTTGTGCAAGAATAAAATAGGACAGTGTTACAACAATCATCTCTGATCTCTGTTTCACAAACTCTCTTCAGAGTGCTTGCCACCGATCAGAGAAAGGGGTATACCAAATCGCCAACACAAAAGAACATAAAACATCTTTCTAACCAAACATATGCAGTTTAAAGCAGTAGTGCAATTATAGTATTCTGCAAGCACCAAGCCTGGGATGCTGAGTAAAACACTCACATTTTCCATACTGTGTAAATTTCATACTCTCACCCCCTTCTAGTGAAACAAACCATCCCTTCTTCGATCTCTCTTCACTATAGGTTAAAAAAAAAATCTATTTAATAACGTTTGCTGAATTATAACACTTTCAATCCATTACATTCTCCCTCCCCAATTTCATCAAACTTTCAAACCATCAAACATCAAAAAGTTATGAAGGGGAAACATTTTTCTTCACATGACCTTGAAACCATGACGTGAAGTCCTCTGTGAAGATGGCAGATTAATCTAGCAGGTAGATAAATGCCCATATCCATATATCTACAAATCTTTTCTTACAAACTGTATTTAATCTCTTTTAACTGCATTTTCATGTCCCTTCTTGTAAGATCATATTGTATAGTGCTTCTAATTTTATCAAAGGTGGAAAGCATCTCTTTTTTCCCAGGTTCAGTCATCAGCATATTCATGGAGTCAATCAAGTCAAGTCAAGTCACCTTTATTTATATGGCGCTTTTTAGAATGCCGATTGTTTCAAAGCAGCTTCACAGTGTTAACAGGAAAATAATGCAATAGAATTTGATTCGGCTGTACAGCCGCTCTGGAAAAAATGGTGATGTCATCCAGCTAATTTCAATTATCATATAGTGTCAATGCGGGCAGATCAGTAATTTAGTTGAAATTTTAGTGTCCCCAACTGAGCAAGCCAAAAGCCAAAGGCACGGTGGCAAGGAACCAAAACTCCTTCAGGGCCAGAATGGAGAAAAAAACCTTGGGAGAAACCAGGCTCAGTCGGGGTGCCAGTTCTCCTCTGGCCAACGAACAAATAGTGTATGATTATGATTCTGGCAACATTACAGGTCAGAAGTCATATTAGATCGAAAGATATTCGCAAGATTATTTGAAAGATTGGAGTCGTCATGCCGGAGATGAGGTTTAATGAGGATGTCGTGTCGATGCGGCATTTACAGGGGGGAGTTTAATTGACACGGTCTCTACAGACACTTCAGGGATGCGTTTGTCATGTCCAGGCTAAGGTCCACCATCTGATCTGGATACGGCCCGGATCCGCCTGACTGCAGTAAACCTCAGGATAAACAGAGAGACTAACATTAGCGTAGATGCCATTCTTCTTATGATGTAACGAGTACATCAGGTGTTATGGGAAGTGTTCCCGGTTCCGGCTGACCTAGTTAATGCAGCCTAAAACAATCATTTAACTGATTTGAATAATTGAAATTGATAATGTTCTATGTGTATGCCATAGTAAAGAGATGTGTTTTTAGTGTTTTTGCTTCCCGAACAATGCTAGGAAGACTGTTCCAGAGTTTAGGTGCTAAATAGGAAAAGGATCGACCGCCTGCAGTTGATTTTGATATTCTAGGTATTATCAACTGGCCAGAGTTTTGAGACCGCAATAGACGTTATGGAGTATAATGCGTTAAGAGCTCGCTCAAGTACTGGGGAGCTAAACCATTTAGTGCTTTGTAAGTAATAAGCAAGATTTTAAAATGTATACGATGTTTAATAGGGAGCCAGTGCAGTGTTGACAGAACTGGGCTAATATGGTCATACTTCCTGGTTCTAGTAAGAACTCGAGCTGCTGCGTTTTTGACCAGCTGCAGTTTATTTATTAAGCGAGCAGGGCAACCACCCAGTAGAGCATTACAATAATCTAGCCTCAAGGTCATGAACGCATGAACTAACAGTTCAACATTTTGCATTGAAAGCATGCGCCGTAATTTAGATATATTTTTAAGATGGTAGAATGCAGTTTTACAGATGCTTGTTATATAGTGTAATTGATAAATCCCGTTTGACATTTGTGCTGGCTACTGTTTACAGGCCACCAGGGCACAATACAGGCTTTACCAAAGAATTTGCTGATCTTCTATCAGAGTTAGTACTGGCTGCAAATAAAGTACTAATTGTTGGTGATTTTAATATCCATGTAGACAATGAAAAAGACGCATTGGGATTGGCATTTAGAGACATTCTAAACTCTATTGGAGTTAGGCAACATGTGTCAGGACCCACTCATCGCCATAATCATACTTTAGACCTAATATTGTCACGGAATAAATGCTGATACCATTGAAATTCTGCAGCAGAGCGATGACATCTCAGATCATTATCTAGTATCATGTATACTTAATTTAGCTAAGGCTGCAAAGCTGTCCCCTCGCTTCAAATATGGCAGGACTATCACTGCTGCGACTAAAGATTGCTTTGTAAATAATCTTCCTCATCAGTTTCATCTCCTCAGCATCCCAGACAGCCTAGAGGAACTCGATGTTGCAACAGAAACTATTGACTCTCTCTTTTCCAGCACTTTAGACACAGTTGCTCCTCTGCGCTTAAAGAAGATTAAAGAAAATAGTCCAACGCCGTGGTACAATGAGCACACTCGGGCCCTTAAAACAGCAGCCAGAAAAATGGAGCACAGCTGGAAGAAAACAAAACTGGAGGTTTTTCACATTTCGTGGAAAGAGAGCATGATTGCATACAGAAAGGCCGTAAAAACTGCTAGATCTGCTTATTTCTCAACTCTCTTAGAAGAAAACAAACACAACCCAAGGTATTTATTCAATACAGTGGCTAAATTAACCAAAGATAAAGCTTCAACTTCTGACGTTTGTAAACAGCACAGCAGTAATGACTTTATGAACTTCTTTACGTGTAAGATTGATAATATTAGGAAAGAAATTATAACCATGCAGCCGTCTACTACAGTATCACATCAGACAGTGCATTGTAGTGTCACAGAGGAAAAATTATACTCATTCACTGCTATAGGAGAAGAAGAATTGGCTAAACTCGTTAAATCATCAAAATCAACAACATGTATGCTCGACCCTATACCGACTAGGCTATTAAAAGAGATGCTTCCAGAGGTCATAGATCCTCTTCTTAATATCATTAATTCATCTTTGTCATTAGGATATGTACTGAAAACTTTTAAGTTGGCTATTATTAAACCACTTATTAAAAAAACGCAACTTGATCCTACAGAATTAGTCAATTACAGGCCAATCTCAAATCTACCCTTTCTGTCAAAAATACTAGAAAAGGCAGTGTCCTCACAACTACGCTCCTTTTTAGAAAGAAATGCTATCTGTGAGGATTTCCAGTCAGGATTTAGACCGTATCATAGTACTGAGACTGCTCTCATCAGAGTTACAAATTATTTACTCTTATCATCCGATCGTGGTTGTATCTCTCTATTAGTGTTACTCGATCTTAGCGCTGCATTCGATACTATCGACCACAACATTCTTTTGAATAGACTCGAAAATTACTTTGGCATTAGTGGAATTGCATTGGCATGGTTTAAATCATACTTTTTTGACCGTTATCAGTTTGTAGCAGTAAATGAAGAGATGTCACACCGATCACAAGTTCAGTATGGAGTACCGCAAGGCTCAGTGCTAGGACCGTTGCTTTTCACCCTGTACATGCTACCACTGGGAGATATCATTAAGAAGCATGGCGTTAGTTTTCATTGTTATGCTGGCGATACTCAGCTCTATATTTCTTCACGCCCTGACGAAACTTAGCAATTCACAAGATTAACGGAATGCATAGCTGATATAAAAAATTGGATGACTAGTAATTTCCTGCAACTTAATTCAGAAAAAACTGAATTTTTAATTATTGGACAAAAAAACTCCACAAGTAGCAACCTAGAATACTGTCTAACACTTGATGGCTGCTCTGTCAAGTCCTCGTCGTCAGTTAGGAACCTGGGTGTGCTCTTTGATACCAATCTTTCATTTGAAAGCCACGTTTCTAGCATCTGTAAAACTGCATTCAATCATGCTAACTGGCTTCACCATTCTACTAGATTGTGTACGCAAGGTACCACTGTTTTATTCTGTTATCTTTCTCCCTTCTGTTACTCTCCTCAACACTCTCAGCATTATTTTCTGATTTTCTATCTGAGTTAGTACTGGCTGCTGATAAAGTCTTAATTGTTGGTGATTTTAACATTCATGTTGATAATGAAAAAGACGCATTGGGATTGGCATTTATAGACATTCTAAACTTTATTGGAGTTAAGCAACACATGTTAGGACCCACTCATCATACTTTACATCTAATATTGTCACATGGAATAAATGTAGATGCCGTTGAAATTCTGCAGCAGAGCGATTACATCTCAGATCATTATCTAATCTCGTGTACACTTCATTTAGCCAAGGCTGCAAAGCCGTCTCCTTGTTACAAATATGGCAGAACGGTATCATGGTATCATTCTTACCACTAAAGATTGCTTTATAAATAATCTTCCTGATCAGTTTCATCTCCTCAGCATCCCAGATTTAGAAGAACTCGATGTTGCAACAGAAACTATTGACTCTCTCTTTTCCAGCACTTTAGACACAGTTGCTCCTTTCCGCTTAAAGAAGATTAATGAAAATAGTCCGACGCTGTTGTTTAACGAGCACACTCGGGCCCTCAAGAGAGCAGCCAGAAAAATGAAGCGCAGCTGGAAGAAAACAAAACTAGAGGTTTTTCGCATTTCATGGAAGGTCAGTGTTACTGCATACAGAAAGGCCTTAAAAACGGCTAGATCTGCTTACTTTTAGACTCTCTTAGAAGAAAACAAAGACAATCATAGGTAGTCCACAGCAGTAATAACTTTATGAATTTCTTTACTTAGAAAGACTGATACTATTAGAGAGAAAATTATAACCATGCAACCGTCTACTACAGTATCACATAAGACACCCCCTGGGGAATAATTCCATTCATTCTTTGCTGTAGGAGAGGAAACATTGTCTAAACTTGTTAAATCACCATAATCAACAACATGTATGTTAGACCCTATACCAGGGATGGCCAAACTCAGTCCTGGAGGGCACCGTCCTGCAGAGTTTAGCTCCAACCCTGATAAAACTCATCGCCTGTAGCCTTCTAGTAATCCTGAAGACATTGATTAGCTGGTTCAGGTGTGTTTGATTAGGGTTTGACTTTGCACACATTTCATATATCTATATATATATATATTTATTTAAAACATTAATCTTATTACATTATTTATGTGTTTGAAAACAGTCTATGTTAATACACTTCAGATGCAGCTTCTGTGCCACCTCTGCAGTGCAAAGATGGATCTTGTCTGATTTCATTTGATTGGTAACTGCCCTATAATGTCTTATTCTAACTGCATTTATTGAATAAATGTAAAAATGTAAATATAATTTAAAATAAATTTTTCTTTAAATAAATTTTAAAGAAAAGTTGCCTTTATAAAAGTAAAAATGCCCCTGGAAACCAATTTAAATATCACCCCCTAATGGAAAAGTTCTAGAAAAGTTTTTGTCACTGCTTATAGGTTTGGGATTATTTTTCAGTTTTTATCCTGCATGGCTTCACTGTTTTCTGCAAATTGTTCTCCTTTTTTTTTTTTGGTGTTACAGAAATGGCCAGCCTAGTGTTAAACGACTGACAGTGTGTTATCTGTGGTGTGTTGTGGACCGGGTACCATGGGCCGCTCTGTGCCAGAAAGTCCAGGGCCGCTTTTTAGTCCCAGTCTGCCCCTGCCCTGAGAAAATCTTCAAAACTGTAATAACTCCTACTAAACATCCCACAAAATGTCTGTATGATTAATAATAATAATAATAATTATTATTATTATTACAGGTTAGTACAATTTCTTATCTAAGAAACTCATCTGTATATTGTTCTTTTGAGAGAGATGAAGGTTATTCCATGCACTATTGTCTTGAAAGAAGAAAGCAAACTGGATCTAACCAGCAGAGAGAGAAGTGGACGGCCCAGGTGCACAACAGCAAGAGAATAAGCACATCAGAGTCTTCAGTTTGAGAAACAGATGCCTCTGGTGCTCAGCTGCAGCTTCACTGAGTGAAGACTCGAGAATGCATGAGGTCTACAGCTGTCATTACTGCACGTAGATGATTATTTGATGAACAGAACGCTTGAAGAATAACATTTATTTGAAATAGAAATAGTCATTTGTAACATTATACATGTCTTTACTGTGATTTTTCAACAATGTAACGCACCCTTGCTCAATAAAAGTATCAATATCTTACAAAAACATAAACATTTCATAGTAATTCCAAACTTTTAATGATAGTGTTTTTTTAAAGAAAGATTTCTACTGTTCATTTTGTTTTAAAATACCTCTTTTATAAGGTTTTGTACGTCCCTATTGCCATCATTGTCAGATATCACTGTAATAACAACATCAGCCTTCATTGTGAATGTCTTCATCCATATTTCATCAGCTATGAGTTCAAGATAACACAGCATTTGGTTATATATTTATTTATATATCATTTTAGATAATCATGCTTTAGTTTCTGTTAACCATTATATGGAAACTCCGCCACAGAAGTTTTTTTTTTTTTTTTTTGATAATTTTAAGAGAGGTTCTACTATGGGATCGCAACTCTGTGAATTCAAAATGGTACTGCATTTAATACATGTGTAATATCCAAAATATGACCATTTTGAATGATAGATTTCTCAAGTCACATTATTGTTACACATTACCACACTGTTAGTATGCATTGGTTTTGTATCTGATAATTTTGTCAGACAACTTCAACTGAAAGAAAGCGCTAGGGGGGAAAAAAAACACTTTTTTTGACCCGAAACTCGTTTTTACAATTTGTTTTAAAAATTGAGTGTCCATCGGAGTGGTCCAAGACACTAGGACTTTTGTCGTACTTGAACCACGAATACACACACAAAAAAATTGACTGGATTTGAGGAGTTTTGTGGTTTAAATTTAAAAAAGTAACTAATCCTTCACTTGCGGGTCAATTTGACCCCCATAGGAATGAATAGGATGTGAGGAATGCTTCAGCACACATAGAAAAACCTAAAACCTAAAGTAAAAAATGCTAAAACTTCACCAAAAAATTATTTTATAATGTCTACATGTGTATCTGAATGCATACTGAAGCGAAATGACTTTAGGACCCAGCGGAACAGCTCATTTGCTCCATATAGAGCTATAAGGCCATCTAGAGTCATAAAATATCATGTTATATATTTTTTTCCACAAGAGGTCAGCAAAGACACCCAATGTACAGTAAGATATTTTGAGCTGAATAAATAGGGTTATGCATGAAATTGTGAGTTATTTTGAACTTAAGTTGAAAGAATGTGCTGAAATTATTATTTATTTATAATTTATTGATAAAATCTAGTAATTTAAAGGTAAATTAAATTTAAAATAACAAAAAATCTCCCAAAAAATTGCATTAAAAAAAATACAAAAAATATTATCAAAATGAAATGAAATAAGCTTTCTCAAAAAAAAAAAAAAAAAAAAAAATTAAGTATGACTTTAGGGCTTTGTGTCATTTTGACCCATGAGGGAAGGATTTGTTACAAAGTGCGAGGGAGGGATGAGGGAAATTCACTGTAGTTCTTGGAGTTGAGTTGGAAGTGTCCAGATGAAAAGGAACTAGTAGTCAAAACCTGGTGCACTGAGGCCTTAAGTAAGTTTGACTCATTCATGTTGTTTGTCTGAGCAACCATGGCTGCATTCCACTCCACTTTTAGACACGCACTTGCAAACTTCCCATCGGGGGAATCCGTGCCGCCATTTTGAAGTGCATTCCACTTCGTGAAGTGGACGAGGGAAGTTTATATGGACAGACCCTCGCTCCCTCGATTTTGACCGAGTAAGGCTGGATCCCAAATGGCACCCTTAACCCTCACGGTCTTCCTCTGAGACCGCAAGTAATGCCGCTTTGACTGCCGGGTAAAGTCCTCTGCGTAGCTCGCGAACTTGCGGGCTCAGCTGAAGTGTGCATCGAGGGCAAATAACGGCTGCTAAAGGGGGCGCTCGCGAGCACCCTTCTGAAACATAAAATAATGAATGGGACACCCTAGGGTCTCGTGGACTTAACGGACACGCGCACGCGCACGCGGCAGCCACTGTAAGTCCACAAGACCGAAAGTGCATAGAAGTGTGCCATTTGGGATTCAGTCTACGTCATATGTACACTTCAGGCAGCTTCATATACCACAATGCAACACGAATGTCACGTCACCGCATATCGCGTTTAATTTACCCCGCCACAAACAACTCTATGATATATTAATTATTTTTAAAAACATTTAAAACAGCCCAAACACACCTGTATACATATAGAATTCTGCATTAAACAATTTCGTAAAGGAAAAAAATGAATAATAAATCAACTCCATAGTGGATTCCAAGTGATCAAGGGCTTAGGACGTTCCAGTTCAGTCAATAGCAAAGGTTCCGCCAGTAGTGGGCACTCATGCAACATCCGAGTGAACGAGACGGAGGGAAGTTAGCGAGTGAAGGGCATAACTGGAACGCAGCACATGACCTATTGCATTTGACTGTTTATATACTAGAAGGTGGTCATTAAAAAACTTAATGTCACATGTTTTTAGATTTTTTTTTTTAAGATAACAAAATCTGCTTTGCTTTATTGTGAGTGAATGAATATGCTGGTTGACTGCATGTGCTGGTTTTCAGAGAAATCCACAGAGAGAAGAGCTCCTCCTACAGGCAGTAGTCAGAGCTTCTTTCATAAACATTTCAAAAGACATCGCAGTGCCATCTGTGGGTTATGATCGTGGATGGGTGTCTGTAACCCGGGCACAAAATACCCTCTAGATTTTTCTGAATATTGACACTATTTTAAAATTATATATATAATTTTGATTCTCATTACAGTCATTTTTACATTGTCGTCATGACAAGCGTCATATGATTTACAATTTTGGTCTTTGTGTTTAAGGCAAGTGTATTTTAACTGATGTCTAGACTGACATTCGAAAGGCAGGCTTGACAACTGAAGACATGAATGGCAAAAACGAATCATGAAGTATAGCATTAGATACTATTTTTTCATCATTCTGTCTGTATACTATTCTCACCATTAGACACATTTTTTCAATTATAGTTTAGAGACTGTGTCATTAGTTTGTCTCTTTATTGTCAATCATCTTCGGGTTTATTTTTCATTATGCATTACTGAATACATTCATATCTGTTAGTACTTCAAGATGTCCAAGAATTACGAAATTATTAGTAAATCCAGTGTCATATTGCTCAATTAAAATATCTTCTCTTTGTCGCGTGTCTTACACAAAACAGGCCACACCATCTACAAACAGGTGAATCAGATACCATTCATTCAAGGAGCTGCTGGAGAAAACTGCATATAGACGTTTACGTTTCTTCCACGGCTCTCTCTTCGTGTCACACATGCTCTGCAGCTCATCAGATGAAACTACCGTAGTCACAAAAAGCTCCAAAAGAGGAAAAAAAGACAAGAGAACCCAACAGTTTCAATTTTCTAATCAAACCAGATGTGTGCAAACATGACTAAGGACTTTATTTACCAAATCTTTTTTTTTTCTTCCCTGTATTATCCACAAATAAAAGTGATTTCTTCATGTGTATGTATATATTTATATATATATATATATTTATATTTATATGTATATTATAATATATATTATAACATATAATGTCATAACATATATTATAACAATTATATAATCCCTTAGTGTGACAAAAAAAATCTCTTGGAAGGAATTTTTTATTTTCAGGTCCCCATGCAGTCCTTAGAAAGCACAACATTCTGAGACGACTGGAAACTGTGGACGTGTGTCCTCCAAGTTGGACTCGTTGTCCTTCCTCCATGTCTTCTGCGATCGTCAGATACACTGCCGCGATAAACAGCTACGAAATTGCCGATCACATCAAAACAGTAGAGTCATGGATAAAGAAAGCAACGTCTTCCTGCAGAGCTGACCACACCCCGACTTTTTAAACCATTTTTTGATAATTTTTCTCTATTTTTATATAATAATAATAATGACTATAGAATTATCCTTGATATAAATTCAAAAGTAGTTCCTCTGTCAATTTAAATAAATAATTTTGGCAATCTTCATAACGGTGGTATTTAAAATAAACGAATGATTACGTAAAAAATCCAACTTAGTCAGAAAAGAGGGCAAGAGAAGAAGGTGAGAAAAAGAAAGAAAGTGTAAAAAAACAGCAGAGAGAGTGAGATAGACAGAAAGAAAGTCAGATGCAAAGAAAACTATCCACTTCTTTAGGAATTCAGAATGTATGTACAGGACTCATCTCTGAATCAGAAAAGCGCTCGTCTTTGCAGCAGGTCCTCTCACGTTTGTGTGTGTGCGTGACAGTGCAACGTGGTCCGTAGCTGTAGTCCTGTGTTATACAAGTGTGTAGGACTTTGCGTAGGGGTTGTTGCTTTGTTTCAGGTGTCCTCTGGAGTCTAGCAGCGATTCCTGGGAGCTGCTGAGTTTGGCAGCCTGGGCCAGGTCGCCCGGCTCGCGCTGTGGCAGTGTAGAGGCAGTTCCCGGCTGCCACTGCTGTACTGCCTCTCTGCTGGGGGGGCCGGAGGAAGAGAGGGCTGACGAGGGGGTCTCCGAGGGGGTGGGGGCCAGCAACGCTGGCCGCTTCGCCAATCGGCTCTTCTGTGGGTCCATACAAGTCTGTCCTGTGGCCTCCCGACCTGAAGGGGCCGCTCCCCGGTTCAAAAGGAAGTCCATGCGTAGGTAAGGGGGAAGATGGACCAGCTCACCTCCTACGAGACAGACAGGGTCATGTAAGTGTGAGCACTGCTCAAAGATCAGATTTGCTTTGTGTTAAATGTGATAAGAAAAAAATGGATGGAGAATATAGTCTTTAAAGGAATGTTCTGGGTTCAAAACAATCTGCCAGGTTCAAGCTATATCGAGAGGGCAGGGCAGGACAGGACAACATATGTTATGATAAATAGGCTATGTTTAGGGTGGGAAAGGATAGGACAGAACACAATAGAGTAGGATAAGTTAAGATTTGTTTTAGGGTAGGATAAGATTTGATTAGGATAGGGTAGGGTAGGAAACGATTTGATTAGGATAGGGTAGGATAGGATACGATTTGATTAGGATAGGATAGGATAGGATAGGATATGATTTGATTAGGATAGGGTAGGGTAGGGTAGGATACAATTTGATTAGGATAGGATAGGATAGGATACGATTTGATTAGGATAGGATAGGATAGGGTATGATACGATTTGATTAGGATAGGATAGGATAGGATAGGATAGGATAGGATAGAGTAGGATAGGATAGGATAGGATAGGATAAGATTTGATTAGGATAGGATAGGATAGGATAGGATAGAATAGGATAGAATTTGACTAGGATAAGATTTTATAAGGATATGATAGGATAGGGTAGGATACGATTTGATTAGGATAGGGTAGGATACGATTTGATTAGGATAGGATAGGATAGGATAGGATAGGGTATGATACGATTTGATTAGGATAGGATAGGATTTGACTAGGATAAGATTTTATAAGGATATGATAGGATAGGGTAGGATACGATTTGATTAGGATAGGATAGGATAGGATAGGATAGGATAAGATTTGATTAGGATAGGATAGGATTTGATTAGGATAAGATTTGATAAGGCTAGGATAGGATAGGAGGAACTAGTTTTTAAATGAATGTTTTTAAATTCAAAATAAGATTCTGGGTTCAAGGTGTGTTGACACCATACAACAGGAAAGTACAGGACATGACAGGACAGTCTTTGGATGGGATAAAATAGGTTTAGGGTAGAGTAGGATAGGACAGGACAGGACAGGACAGGACAGTACTTTATTGATCTCCTCCTCATCTAGTTGTCTAAACAACTAGTAGAATTTTAAAATCCAACTGCGAATCCTGTACAGATCAGACACATCTCACACACACACACACACACACACACACACACACACACACAATTGCTTGAGAATGAAGAATAATGGTAGCCACTTGCTCTCTCAGTGGATTTGTTTGTTCTCATGTTACTCCAAGTATCAGGGTGATTAACTCTTTTACTGCCACTGTTTTTGAAAAAGTTGCCAGCCACGGCCAGCATTTTTAATCATTTTCAAAAAAGTTTCAATGCCCCCAGAATATTTTGTTGTATGAATATCTGAACATACAAAGAAAGAACAGACCCTCTGCTTTAAAAAAAAAAAAAAAAAAAAAAAAAAAAAAATTTCTAAAAAAATAAAATACAAAAAAAACTGTTTATTCTAGCTTCATGCAATCCTTTTTTATCAACACTTGAATGTGGGTAAGTTTCATAAAAAAGCAACATTTTGAGAAAAAAGCTGAAAAAAAGTCATGTTTTTGTCAAAGACTACATCCAGATCGGATTCAGAACGATGATCAAAACAGATGGAGAAGATCGAGTCCATCGTTTTGATTTATATGCAGGTAAATATTGATGATCGCGTTATTTTATGCATGCATCTGCTTACATATGATATTGTTTGTTTTGCTTCTTTTTCACCTGTGTTTTGATCAGGAGATTCAGTACTCTTTCAGAAGATGTGTCATAGCGCCCCCTAACGCATAACAGTGAAAACAAGGAAAGCCGGAAATTTCCGTCAATGTCGGGGAAGCGTTGTCTCACAAATGACGGAAATTTCCGTTAAAACTTGTTCCAATAAGGCCAGTGATTGAAGTTTCTATCAAATTCAACGGCTCCATTGTGATAGTAAACTGCTGTTTTGTAAAGACAGACGATACCTCCACAGCACAGGATGCAGATTGCCCCTATTTGCCCTTAAGGAACAGTACCATTCCTTCCTGTCTGGGGGAATCGCGCAGATACATTCACAATGAGACAGTAACACTAAACTCTAACCAGTAACCCCAGAACCGTCTGGGGCCTGAAATCAGCCCTGGGTGGCCCAGACGCATGCCAGGTTAAGCCCATTGATGTGAAAAGAACATGGTAGTATGTTTGGACAAGAGCCTTCAAGCCTGTACCCATCAACACAGGAATTGATAGCACACTGCAAGAGTGACAGCTGGCTGGTGAAGAGGTAAACTGAGGAACGTGTGGAAAAACACATAAGAAAACAGACTCACACACATATACTACTGGTCAAAAGTTTGGAATAATTTCAATTTTTTTTTTAAGGAAGCGGCTATTTGCACTAAAGTGATCCTATTTATCGCTGATAAATAGTGAATATAGTATTTTCTTTGCACTAAGTGTAAATAGTTGTTAGATGCTATGTATGCAAATATTATGCAGATATTATTTGCACCTCAGTGTATAATAGTATATTATAAAATAGTATACAATATTATATTCAGTGTAAATTATTATATTTATTAAAGACATAAATGGATGCTGTCCCTTAACCCTACCACTAAACACTTTATTCCCACTATTAAACACCTCTTAAGCACTTTATTTCCACTTTTCAAATATTTTCTTAATTTTTATTTAAAATAAATGCCTCTCTGAGCTGATATGTGATGGGAAAAAAGGCGGATTTGAACTCGGGTTGGTCGTATCAAAAGCTAACGTCACCCGCCTTACTCTCCACACCACTGATCCTGCTATCAGCAGGATTTATTTCATAATTTCAACTGGCTTAATCAAAGGATGGTGGGCAGAGTTAGTGTAAATAGCCTCTGCCAACAAGGCAGACTATTTGCACTTAAATATAGATAATTTTTTAAATGTTTTTGAAAGTAGTCTCTTATGCTCACCAAGCCTGCATTTATTTGATCAAATATAAAGTGAAAACAGTAATATTGTGTAATATTATTACAATTTTAAAGAACTGTTTTCTATTTGAATATTTTTTTTATTTATTTCTGTGATGGCAAAGCTGACTTTTCAGTCTTCGGAGTCATAGAGATCATTGTAATACGCTGATTTGTTACTCAGTTATCATAAATTAATACTGATCAATTATTAATTATGGTTATTATTATTATTATTATAAATGTTGACATTTTCGATGAATAGAAAGCTCAAAGGAACAGCATTTATTTGAAATAGAAATCTTTTGTAGCATTATAAATGTCTTAACTGTCACTTTTGATCAGTTTGATGTGTCATTTACATTTCAGTAACCCTCTTCTTCAACTACCTGGCTCCATTCTGGTATGTAACACTCACTTTTCACAATCCAATCAAATCCAGATGGATAAATTCGAGTCCCGCCCTACTTTTTCTCATGTTGAATATCCTGTTTTTAGTAAAAGACTTCACAGTGTTTTGCTCATATGGGATATTTAATAAAAGTAGAGATTCGATGATAATTAAACTCCACCATAAAAAGAGTGGAAATGACTTGCGTTCCCATTGGAATTAATATAATTTATAAATAATTTAGTGGTCAAGAAGGTCTTTTCACATGATTTAATAAACAGGATTGTTGTATGTGTGTATTAAATACAGACACCAGTGTTGCTGTTCTTAAGAGGCCTACACACTTGAGAGTTCCTACACACTAGCAAGTTCCATTCTGATGGTGTGGAAAGAGTTGTGTCAGTTTAAAATCAAGCGGGAATACAGCAAATTGGTTTTCTGAAAGCACAACCAGAGCTTAGGCAGTTGACGCTTCAACATGTTTGTAGCCTTACCGGGTCTGTGTGCTTTAGGCACGGCCATATTCATGACCCGGCTGGCGTCTTGTGGTTTGGGCGGGGAGGCGGTGAATCTGCAGATGCCTGACTCTGACGGCGTGCTGGACGTCAGGCTGTCTGTGTAGTCATTGGTGCCGGCCGTCATCTGTTCGGAGGATGTGTCTGAGATGAAGCATTCTGTGATCGTGAACTTAGCATGCCGCAGCTGTTCCTCCATCTTAGCGTGTTCGTAGGCACGGGCTAACTCCTCATATGTGGAGGAGGCGCTTTCTGTAGACACCATACTGCTGCGAGCTCGGTCTGTGAGAGAGAACACACACGTCATTATATATCACAAAGGTTTTTATCCTGTGTAACCACATGGGTTACATGGGGTGTTGACGCAATGTCTACTGAAACATAATAGCTAAAGGGGTCATATCCAGCTCTGGTAATATATTCCACTGATAATGTCTGTCAAGGTTTTGTGCACCAAAAAAAGTTTTTCATGACCACCTTCTTTCTGACTGTTTGAAATTTTTGCTGCCAGTTTTTTGCTATAATTCTATGGAAATTACATGATTGGCTAACTGCTTTGCCTGTGAAATGTTTAAGGTTGTAAGTTTGCTGTCGAGTCCACTATAGTTGGTGCAGGAATTTTATATAAAAAAAACAGTCACTTGTCTCTAACATTGAGAGAGACCTCATGTTGTTCCAAACCCATTTGACTTTTGTTCATCTTCAGAACACAAATTAAGATATTTTTAGTATTCTCACCATTTTTGTCCACCCATTGAGAACCGACGCAACCAAAACTATTGGTTATATATACACCGATCAGGCATAACATTATGACCATATATTCATATATAACATATATCCTGATATTGTGTTGGTCCCCCTTTTGCTGCCAAAACAGCCCTGACCCGTCGAGGCATGGACTCCACTAGACCCCTGAAGGTGTGCTGTGGTATCTGGCACCAAGATGTTAGCAGCAGATCCTTTAAGTCCTGTAAGTTGCGAAGTGGGGCCTCCATGGATCAGACTTGTTTGTTCAGCACATCCCACAGATGCTCGATTGGATTGAGATCTGGAGAATTTGGAGGCCAAGTCAACACCTCAAACTTGTTGTTGTGCTCCTCAAACCATTCCTGAACCATTTTTGCTTTGTGGCAGGGCGCATTATCCTGCTGAAAGAGGCCACAGCCACCGGGGAATACCGTTTCCATGAAAGGGTGTACATGGTCTGCAACAATGCTTAGGTACGTGTCAAAGTAACATCTACATGGATGGCAGAACCCAAGGTTTCCCAGCAGAACATTGCCCAAAGCATCACACTGCCTCCGCCGGCTTGCCTTCTTCCCATAGTGCATCCTGGTGCCATGTGTTCCCCAGGTAAGCGACGCACACGCCCCCGGCCATCCACGTGATGTAAAAGAAAACGTGATTCATCATACCAGGCCACCTTCTTCCATTGCTCCGTGGTCCAGTTCTGATGCTCACGTGCCCACTGTTGGCGCTTTTGGCAGTGGACAGGGGTCAGCATGGGCACCCTTACTGGTCTGCGGCTATGCAGCCCCATACGCAACAAACTGCGATGCACTGTGTATTCTGACACCTTTCTATCAGAACCAACATTAACTTCTTGAGCAATTTGAGCTACAGTAGCTCGTCTGTTTGATCGGACCACACGGGCCAGCCTTCGCTCCCCACGTGCATCAATGAGCCTCTGTTGCCGGTTCACCACTGTTCCTTCCTTGGACCACTTTTGATAGATACTGACCACTGCAGACCGGGAACACCCCACAAGAGCTGCAGTTTTGGAGATGATCTGACCCAGTCGTCTAGCCATCACAATTTGGCCCTTGTCAAACTCGCTCAAATCCTTACGCTTGCCCATTTTTCCTGCTTCTAACACATCAACTTTGAGGACAAAATCTTCACTTGCTGCCTAATATATCCCACCCACTAACAGGTGCCGTGATGAAGAGATAATCAGTGTTTTTCACATCACCTGTCATAATGTTATGCCTGATCGGTGTATGTGTGCATATAAAAACATTTTAAAAGTAATCCACATGAATCGAGCCATTAAATCCAAGTCTTCTGAAGAGACAAGGTCGCTTTATATGACAAACAGATTTAATTTAGGTTTTTATGCATTTCATCAACACTGATCAACGCACATACATAGAGCACATCAAATTTGGTAAACGGAAGCTCAAGCATGCTTACTTGATGCGCTACAACAAATTAGGTTTGTTCTTGCGTTTAACACAAGCACGTTTCAGCTTCTGCAGAACCAGTGAGGTTTGTTCTGGCACGTCAAGCATGTACGCTTGAGCTTCTGGTCTGTTCTCTTCAGAAGACTTAGATTAAACCGTTCGTTTAATACAGATTACACCAAGTCTTTATGAACTTTTGAAGCTTGAAATTTTTTAAAGCCTGAAAAATTCTAATGGATGGACAAAAGTGATGAGAGAATATTACAAATATCTTCATTTGTGCTCCAAAGATGAATGAAAACTTATGGGTTCGGAACAATGTGAGGTTGAGTAAATTTTCATTTTTGTTTGAACTATCCCTTTAAAAATAATATGTAAATACGAATAATAACTGTAATATGTATGATGTCAGAAAGTCACAGATTTTGGAACAAATCCACTGTTTTTGGACTGGGGATAAAGTTTTGAGATCTAAAAGTACAGAAGCTGATATCTGTTACCTGTGTCCTGAGAGGGACTGACACTGTAGCTGTCGCTCTCTTTGTCCACAGAGCCCGTGGCGCGGGGTGTGGGCAGCCTCCAGTCAGTAGTTAGAGTGTGTGAGGAGACGGGAGGGTGTGGTCGGTTCAGGGTCCACTGGCTGGCGTAGCGACTGCGTGTGGCAGGACCTGCTTTAGCTGTGCGGCGGGCAGTGGGGTCTGAGGGAACAGAGACATACACCTGTTAAAACACCTGTTAGTACAAAGTGACCAATGTGAAGTGAACCCAATCTCTGCCCTTGTGGTTGTATTATGGTGCAGTATCAGATGGCAATACCATTGTAATGTGGTACTTTACCAAATTCCCCTCTACTGTATCTACATATTACAGAATAAGTGGCGACAAAAGCTAACTGTGTTGTTGCCTCGCGTTGTGTGTCAGGGCTAAAAAGCTGAGATTAAAAAGCAATAGTCTATATTAGTCATTCAAAAAGGGAAACATACTAGGACTGCAGATACAAACCAAAAACAAACCAGCACTTGCTTACCATTTTGAATATGAATCATGTTGATCACTTTCTTTATTCAAGACAGCCTTGTCGTTATGAAATATTTGCCTATTGGAAGGCTCAGGTAAGATGGTGTCAAATTAAAAGAGTCTTCTGTATGTGCCCTCTTGACTTCATCATTTACTAGCTTTCATCACTTTTGCTTTTTCTTGTGCATTGGTTCAATAAGCTGAACAGCCAAAAAGCCACAGACGTCTAACTAGTGCAGTGGATTGCCATCTTTTTTACTTCAAGGGCCCCCGATTGTCCACAACAATATTTGAAGGCCTGTTGGTTAGGTATGTTTTGAAGCATGGCAGCTGGTTTGAGCTGGTCCTTAGTTGGTCATGAGCTGGTTTAAGCTGGTCCTGAGCTGGTTATAAACTGGTCCTCAGCTGGAGCTAGTTTCTTAGGACCAGTTTAGGACCAGCACTTGACCAGCTAAGGACCAGCTTAAACCAGCTCAAACCAGCTGCCATGCTTCAAAACATACCTAACCAGCATATGCTGTTTTTTTCAACAGGATTACCACTCACAATTTCGTAACTAGAAAGATGTATATTCTAGGAATACTAAAAACATCTTGACTTTTAGTTGTTTTTAGCTTATTTTAATGCATGCTTTGTCTTATTTAAATACTTTTAAGTCATCTTGACTCATCTTTGTATTCCACACAAAGTCATATGGGTTTGAATGACATGAAGGTGAATTTTCAATTCATTTAAGGCAAAGCTGACGAAATAATCCACCTGAATCATCAATGACTGTAATCATGACCAGTGTCAAAGAAATGCTTCTCTTCAGTTCAGCTCCACTGAAGCCGTCAGTGAGCAGAGGAACCTACTCTAACCTTCACTCTTGGTATTCACTTCCTGTGAACTCAATTAAACTGATCATGTGCTGTACATGTTATTTAAATTATAGGACTGGTAGAGGCAACCTCAATATTCTTTCAGGTCACACTCAAAGGATTGATGTGAAATTAAACAATGCTCAGGATGATTATTCAGGATATCGGACAGGCAAGAGGTGAGGAGGACAAAGCATTAATCTAATATTAGTTTGAGGTGTGAAACGGTTTCTCTTCAGTTCAAGACTACACCATGGCACTCCTGAATGTTTGATTCTCAATCAGATTCAAAAATACCTTGCACATATATGCACAGTGCAGTGATGCATATGTGTACATACATCTTGCATGTCTTACAAAAGTCTGTATGTTTTTTTTTTAGGTCTTACAAAGTACTAATATTAATATCAGACTGAGTATTCTATTTAAGTTGTGTGTGACATACAGTAGACCGCTCTCTCCTTAAATAGGTATTTTGTCCAGTAGGATTGAGCATATAGAATTGGGAATGTACTACATTAAAAAATAAGTCCTTTTGTACTTTTGGTAGAGTAAAATATAAAAGAAGTATCTATACTTTTGCTGCAGTAATAGTTCATTACAGTATATGTACTTAAAAATACCCTTTGAAAATTAATCTATGAATTCTTTCCAGGCATCTTTGGCATGGTATTTTATGATTTGTGATTTACAAATTCTGATCTTGCGTACTATTTACATCTCCTAAAGACTACTTTTTGACAGTCTGTTGATACCCTTACTTATAACTGACTGTGACTATAAAACCATCTACACAAATGGGTGGCTTTATGAGACTTTATGACATCAACAGAACCAAGCCGACTAGTTCAATTCTTACTTGTACCAGGTCTAGCGTCAGACACGTCTACTAGTGGTCCAGTGGCCTGAGATAGAGACTGGTAATGCACTGTATGGGTGACGGTTGAGGACTTCTGTTTAGACGTTTCTCCAAAGTCATTATCCGTTAATAGCACTGTGGAGCGGTCATCTGAAAGACAGAAGAAAACAGGTAAATGAAAGCAGAGAAGACCATAATGCAATAAAGATTTTCTGAAGAAAACACAAGTGGTGGATGTTATTGGCTTTTTTCATCTCCTCAAAAAGTCATATGGCTCCATTAATCACTCACTGTATTCCCATTTTATAAATCATGACTAAATTATACACTACAAGAGCGGAAAAATTAGGAAGCATGTGACTGAGAAGACAACATGTTGATTAATGTGAAGATAGGAAAACATAGTTACGCCCTGAGCTAAAGACCCCTTTAGGGGTTGGTCAATCATCAAATTGCGGCTAGTCTACTATGAAGAAACAAGCCATCTATCCAGTCTTGCCTTACATCTTTGCTTTTTTTACTTAGAAAACAAGACTCACAACAGAAAATAAACTAAGTTAAGTTTTGCCACAGAGCCATAGTCTCCAACTCTAGTCTAACGCATGTTCACGAGAGCACCATGATGCATGCGTGCTGTGTTGAAGCGAGAGCAGATGTTGTTGCGTGAACGCGTGTTGGAGATTAATATTTAGAAAATATAGTGGTAAATTATGTTTTTTGCGCAAACAAAACACTGTTGTCGCTTCATAAAATTGAGGGTAAACCACTGGAGTCACATGGATTACTTAAATGATGTCTTTTCTACCTTTCTGGGGTTTGAAAGTAGTAGTTGCATAGACTGTCAATGGAGGGACAGAAGCTTTCAGATTTCACTAAAAAGATCTTCATTTGTGTTCCGAAGATGAACAAAAGTGTTACAGGTTTGGAACAACATGAGGGTGAGTAATTAATGACAGAATTTTCATTTTTGGGTGAACTAACCCTTTAATTCTGAAAAAAAAAACCCCCAGAGGTTTTAATTATTGAACCAAAAACCTCTGCACGTAATAACCTACAATACTGAACACATGATGGCTGATCTGTCAAGTTTTCGACCTCAGTGACCTCAAGGCTAGATTATGGTAATGCTGGGTGGTTGCCCTGCACGCTTAATAAACAAACTCCAGCTGTTCCAAAACGCAGCAGCTCGATGGCATCTACGCTAATATTAGTCTCTCTGTTTATCCCAAGATTTACCGTAGTCAGCCGTATCCGGTCCATATCCAGATCAGATGGTGGACCGGCACCTAGACACGACCACAACACGACCACAACCCCTGAATGTCAGCAGAGACAGTGTCTACTAGACAATCCCCTATGAAGGCCTCATCGACATGACAGCCATCGGCACAGATCCTCAGCAAAGACCACAAGAACCAGACAGGTCCTCTGCACAGACCCTATGACCAGCTTCGGCTCCATACTGGTGTGATGAATCTGATCTTCAAGCAAAAGGAACTGGATAAATATTTGAATGCTACCGATCCCGATCTGAATTCTGACTTGTGATGCAGCCTGAATCAAAATTACACTGTGTTCGTTCGTTGGCCAGAGGAGAACTGGCCCCCCGACTGAGCCTGGTTTCTCCCAAGGTTTTTTCTCCATTCTGTCACTGATGGAGTTTGGGTTCCTTGCCACTGCCACCTCTAGCTTGCTTAGTTGGGGACACTTAATATTCAACAATATTATTGATCTGACTGTACTGACACTATTGGATGAGAACTGAACTGAACTGAGCTGGACGATGAAATCACTGTTTTCTGCAGAACTGCTTTATAGATGAAATTAACTAATTTAAAATTTGATGATCTTTACAATGGAACTGAATCAACACTAAACTGACTTCAGCTGAACACTTTACGTGCTAATAGTGCTTTTACTATACTTCAGATATTAATGTCCACTGCAGAGTTGATAGTTATGGCCTGTTCAAAAACAGTGATTCTGTCAAAAATCCTTATAAATACAACTATTGATTCCCTTTGAGCTAAATTTACCTGTTTCTTGTACATATCATTCATGTTAGCAGAAACGGTGCAGGATGAGTTATGTTTAAATACTTGGGTTGTTTGGTGTTTGTTAGGAAAAGGCAAACCCCTAACATAACATAATGGTCTCTTACCGATTGTCTCCATAGTGTCTCTCTCCTCAATGAGGAGCTGAGCACGTGGGATATCGATGTGCATCCTCAGAGTCTGCTGCTGTTTGTTCACGGTGTCTGGTGTACGTGCATTTTTACTGGAGAAACACATCCAAGAAAACAATTACTGTACATGCACTACTTTATGACAAAGTGCACTGATTTATAAGCCAATACTATAGTTATTTACCTCATTAGCATCTCTGCTAGGCTCTTTGCATCTGTTGAATAAGTGAAATTAGGAAGATATGAATTGCAAAACATTGATAATAAGGAGAACTTTTTGAAGGATCCTCAAGGATCTATGATTTTCAAGATATGGTATGTGTCCACACACCTCGTAATCTCTTGAGTCTCTGCTCTCTTCTCCTCCTCCTCAATACCAGAAGAACAATGAAAACCATAGAGATTGCCACCAGAATGCATATGATTGTGACCATCATCTTTAGTCCTTCATTGCCCTGCCTGTTCTCCTGGCTCGGGTCCACAGTCTTTGGCAATGGAGCAATTGTGCCTGGAGAAAGAAGATTGAGTAGTTGAAAGACTATTTTGATTTTTAAGGGTCATAACCCAGTTTTGATATCAACTCATTTTTTAGTTCATTATCTACTGGTTTATGCTGTTTAGTGTTGATTTGCTGCTGGTCTGACTGGTAAACCAGCATCGGCATGCTGTTCACCAGCAAAAATGCTGCTTAGACAACAAGGTCTGAACAAGGAAGTCTTACTGGTTATGCCATTTAAGCAACTGCTTCCAAACACTGAATTGAGATAACACTGATTTTGACCCTGTGTGGTAATATAAGATCTAGAACTCACTGCCATCCATGTTTAGAGTGGCAAACAGCACCCTCTTCTCTGCTGTTCCTGCACTGTTGCCCACTCTCATCTGGAGCTCGTACCAGGTGGCCTCCTGTAGGTCGTACAGAATGTGGCTCTTGGTGAGGGAATCTCGCTTTACCATGGTCCATTTCATAGTGTCCACGGGCCGATATTCCAGTGTGAAGGAGTCGATCGGACATCCACCGTTGTTCCAGCCAATGAGGTTGAGCTCCACACGGGTAGAGTTGATACTTGAGAAAAGCTCATGGTCTTTGGCGAACTGTGGTTCTGATAATGTGGAGAAGAAAGAGATTATGTAATTCTGAAGTTAGAGAAAACTGTCAAACTTTTAGGAATTAGAAATAGAATTAAATCTATGGCCTAAGTAGTCATTTAGCAGAGAGTTTAATCTAAAGTGAGTTCTACGGATTAACAATCCCTTGAAACCAAAATTAATTGTAGAACATTGGTGTGTCAGAAATCACCCGATACGCTTATTCACCATTCCCTACATTAGTCCACTAATACAGTCCACTTGAAGGAGTGAATGAAAATGAGTTAGTGAATTCAGATGTTAAGTTGAGTCTTTGTTGTACGTGCTGTAAGTGTTCTTGTTGAACAGAATGGTTGTTCGTGCTTGTGGGCCTGTGCTCATGGTGATCGGGCGGTGTTTTGCTGTTTTGGGACTGAAAAATAAAATGTCAAACGAGAGAATCTTGTCTGTTGTCATTCGGTTTTAACATCAGACACTGAGTTCGCCGGAAGTGCTGCTGCTATTGTGTAGCTTGTGCTTGCTGCTTGCTGCTTTAATAATAATTTGATAACTAGCTTGTATAAACCTTAGTGAAACAATCTAATATCAATTTAATAGGAACTTACACCTGTATGGATGTCATTTCCTGGTGAAATATGGAAAGTCATTCGGTGCGAGCATTATTGATACTCTCAAGCCATTGAGTGTATATCGGTTGCAGGCCTACACTTGTTATTTCAGTGCATTGAATGAGGGGAGTGTCCACTATAGTTTCGGACACAACTTCAAAATGGCTGTCCCTTCAATGGGAGGGCGATTTCAGACATAGCACGTCTTTTAGCTTTGGCGCCATCTGTATGCTAGTTCACTCCAGTAAATAAACTGAGAGCAGATGCAGTACACACAGGAAAACAGACCAAAAGTATTGATGCCATCATCTCTTGCTCAGGGGTGTATATACAGTTTTTGAAATGCAATCCAGAATGATAATGACCCTCCCTATTAATTAGGAAGTAGCAAATCATGGCTTTGTTCAGAATAGCATATTAATATACTAATCTGGTTTTTTCATGCCATGTAACGTGAAAGCATACTACTGTTTAAAACATTTATCATGGAATAATTCACTTCACTATGAAAAATACTCTAAACTGTTGTTTTTTATTACTCATGGCCTGCTTTGAATTCGGTTCGTTTACAGTTCAGTTATTAGTCACGCACTTTAGCCACTAAAGTTTGCCATAATTAACTATGAACACAACATAAATTACACAGATTTGTACCTTTCCCATGGGTTTTAGCCTCAATGATTTCACTGATGCGTCCAGGACCAACTGCATTTTGTGCAGTCAGAGTAAATTTGTACCAAGTACCGCACTTCAGATTCTCCAGACGGTACGACCGCTCACTGGGGCTGATGGAGAAACTGCCCCACTCTTCACTGTTATCCTCAGAGTACTGCAGAATGTAGCCTGAACAGAGAAACATGCACCACACCACTTTATGCTCAGTACTTGTGTTCATTTTGACAAATACACCCCAAACGCCAAACTCTATTCATTCATTTTTTACGTGCACTGTAAATTGATACAGAGCACTATGCAATGTTGACCTTCAAGGTCATCCAAATATTACACATTAATGTGGATGAAAATATGGAATACAAATATCAGTGCAGTCTAACCTCTGATGGAGCTTCCTCCATTGTCTCCAGGGATCCAGAACAGCGTGATGGATGTGGTCGTGGTTTTGGTCACTGTGAGGCGTGGTTGGTCCGGAGGTACTGAAATATATGAGTAAACACAAAAAGATCAGCCACTAAAAGTGCAGTCACATTTACCATTGTTCACCAAATGTTTGTGGGTGAAAACCAGTCATTTATTTTAATAGAAGGAATTTCGAAAGATTTTCACATGCAGATTTCATGCAAATTCGAAGCGTTGCCCAACAGAAAGCATCCAAAACAGATTTGTTTTGAATCAAGTGTGAATAATGTGGTATGGTATTCCTAGTTAAGTCTGTTAGTAGCATTTTTTTGCATTGACTTGCTAAAAAAAGCTAAAAATTGCAAGGCACAAACTGTGTAAATAATTCAATACACACAAAAAAACTATTATATTCTGATCACAAACACACCTTGGACCTGAAGATTTAGCATGATCTCATCTGAACCCCAATTATTGCTGGCAACACATCTGTAGTACCCAGAATCCTCTGCTTTGACGGTACGAATAACAAAGCTGCCATTGCTGTGAGCGCTGCGACGACCATCGATTGAAACTGGAGCAGGTGTACCATTACTACAGGAAAACACTCATATTAGTTTCATAGCAAATAAGCAAGAATGAATTCATTCAGGTGTTTCATGCATGATTATTTACAAAAAAAGTTATATTTTCCCCAAAATCTTGAAGAAACATTGTACAAATTTTGACAAGATTTACAAAATGATTCATTATTATAAAATCACACCTTAAGTAAGTGCAAGAGTGTTTTGTCTGGCTAAAAGTATTTTCCATATTTAAATGTAAAGCATATAGAAATCAAACATACTTTCCCTTCAGCCACTTGATGGTTGGAGGAGGGTCTCCGACTGCTTTGCATGGAAGGACAATGTCCCTCATCCAAGGGGTGGTCACAGTGCCACTAAACGTCAGGATTCGAGCAGGGGCTTGGGAAACAAACAATGCCATTACAATGGCAGACTCAAACCCTCACACTCTTCTGTGTCATTTTGCTTCTGTTGCTGTTAATGGTACAATAGAGTGCTGCAGGGATGATGTATTTTTGTAGTGGCCAAAAACCCAGAAATTAGCATTTTAGAACTTCCATTGTCATAATTTTTTATTTCTTTTTTATTGGTTTTTTGTTAATTGCCTGAAATAAGGCCTGTGGTTAACATAGGCTCAAGATTTTCATTGTATTCTATGACATAAAATACATCAGTAATACCTTCTTGTGGTTTTTTTTATAGCTTTTACTTGTCTTGAAAAAGGTGATTACAGTTTGTTGGGGAAATTAAACATCATCACACCAAACATAAAAACAAATCTACTCACTAGTCCACTTTCACAGCCTCACCTCAGTTTATAATCACACTCCTGCAAACTATTCTAACTCAAACTTTCAGGGAAAATGTTTTTAAATACAGACTGAAAAAGCTGTCAGAAGCGTAATGTTGGTGACGTTGAAGACATGCGACCGTGGTGTAGTTCATTTATAGCCTAAGTTTAGCTTTTTACTTCTGGCAATTGTATTTAGGCTTCAAAATACATAAAAGTTGTGTTCATTTGTGATGATTATCATGATGAACAAAACATGTAAGATTCATAAGGTCACAGAGCTTATTTTCTCTGTGTGAAAAAAAGCCAATGGAAAAATTGGGTTTTTGTCAAGGTGATGCAAACTTCCGCGTTGGCCTACAACAATACATCATCACTCTATATGGCTGCATTTGTATAAAGTTACAGTACAAAGTGATATATTGCCATGTGCCAGTCTTCCATACCTTTAGCTTGGGGCTCTACGGTGATAATTTCACTGGCATTCCCACGACCTGCCGCAGTGACTGCCACAACCCAGATGCTGTACTGCCAGTTCTGGTTCAGGTTGGTCAAACGTCGGAAGTAAACATCAGGAGCAGCCTCAAACTCACTGATCACCTGTAATGGCACCCAATGAAAAGGCTTCATAAGAACAACAAACAAACAGAAAAACACTCTTTCATTGTGTTTTTACATTTAGGGCATGGGTGTCCAATCCTTCTCCTGAGTCACTTTCCTGCAGAGTTCTGCCTGCATCCAGTGATCCTAAAGACCTTGGCTGTGTCCGAAATCGCCCCCTATACCCTTAAATAGGGCACTATTTGAGGGACAGCCATTTGTAGTGGTGTCCGAAACCATAGTGGACGTTATTGAGTTCACTCATTCAATCCCACAATGCACCGTAATAATGAGTGTACAACTGATGTACGCTCAACGGCTAGAGAATACCCATAATGCACCATGAGAGTCGCGCGCTGAATGAATTCCCGCATCTCGCCAGGAGATGGCGCCCGCAGCTGAATCAATCATCCATCCATTTTCCAAACCGCGCTGGTCCAGCGTAATATCATACAGGTATAAATTCATTTTTAATTGATTATTAAATTGTTTAATTACGGTCTGCTACGTTTCAAATAATTATTAAACAGCAAGCACAAACTATGCAAAAGCGGCAGCCCTTCCGGCGCACTCGGTGTCCGAATTAATTTCATTCACTTCTTCAAGTGGACTATATTAGTGGAGTAATGTAAGGAATAGTAAATGAGGGTATAGGGGGTGCCGGAAGGGCGGCCACTTTTACATAGTTTGTGCAGCTCATTAGTAGACTCCAAGACCTGAAATAGATGGGTCAGATAAGGGAAACTTAATGTGCACTATTGGGGGTGCCTCCAGGAACAGGACTGGAATTCTGAGAATAAAATATTGTTTGGTAAATCATGAAATTTGAAGGGCTGTTTGAGCTATGCAGAATCACACGGAGCCACAGCTTACACTCACCGTGGGGTAAGGGTTGGAACAGAAGACAGTGTATTTCCGGATGATTCCATTGAGCTTGAATGGAGGCAGCCAGGAAACAAACACCACCGAGCTTGTGGAAGCAGCTGCCTTAACTCCAGCCGGAGGGCCAGGAACTGGTTTTAGAAAGAGAAATAACATCATTCATTGAGGAGGAGCACTAGAAAAGACACCTTGTATGCTACAAAGCAAGTGTCCTACAGCTTCTAACTGCATGTAAAGGTGAGGGGTGTAATGTCACACGGTTTCCCCAGTCACCCACTCTGTTTGGATTGGGTTGAGATGTCTGTGCAAAGAAGTCAACCTACAAATGGCTTACTGAAGGTGGTAATGCACTAGTTGACTCGAAACAGCTTCACTTTGGTCAGAACTGTCACTCCTGCTGAAGGTTTGTGCTGAAATCTCTTCTGTCTGAGTTTTGTTTCACTTTTCAATCAAGAATGGAAGAGTGGTGACAAGCTAAACTACTGCCTTTAACAATTCCCAGTCACTGATTGGCAAAACGAGCAAGAGCACAAAATAGATAACTGCACTGTTAAAAATGTTAGTGTGAAATGACAGTATATTCCAGGTTAATAATTGCATGACATTCACAGTAATTCCCCAGTAGGACTTCTCTTGTGTCTAACGGCACTTTTGGAATATCAGACTGTATTTCTACAGTGCATATGTACTATGAAGGTACCCAGCATGCAGTGCGGCATGAATAGATTATGCTGTGGAGTTTCTTGATTCTTGTTGGTTTCATCTGAGCTGCTGAACTTATTTTTGCTTCACTTTTAGCAGTTTGTGTTTGTTTATTTTGTAATGTTCAGAATTTATCTTTATTATTATGTGTTGAGTGTCACCATTATTGTGTTTTGTATGTCGAGTATTGATTTCATTAGGTGATGGAAGAAAAAATCTTGTGTTGCAAGATGATATCACACCTTTCAAAGATAAATATCAGCAGCTGCTTTACTATTGTGAAATATCCATCTACAAACAATTATGAATTTGAAATATGATATTGGTAAATCTTTATGCTGAAATTACCCTAATAATATAGTTTGACTAACTTAAAATCAGCCAATTAGCTTATTTTATATTTTAGCTTGTCATTGTTTTAACAAACGTTATCATTTCTTGGTTAGATCAGACATTTGAATATGAATATACAAGGTCCAAGATCCCAAACTAATGTAACACTGATCACCATCATGGTGACTTCAAAACAATTACAGTTCTGAACAATATAATTTCTTACAGTGGTTGAAGACAACTTTATTATGTGAATTCACAGTAAAACAAGAGCAGTAAATCACTGTCATGTCAGCATCATTCTGCTGTTGATTAACAGTGATTCATAAGAAAATGACCCAGCATGCATTAATTTCACTGTAAATTTCTGACTACAGTAATTTATTGTAAAATAATACTCTTTAATCCTGTAAATTCCTGGCAATTTTTACAGTGTGTAATATAATGAAATAGTATGCAATTTGTGCAGTGAATTTAATTTGGGATGTGTATTTGTTTTACCAAGGTATGTCGTAGAAAGCATATGTCCATTTGCAACTTAAGTGAGAAAAACCCCTTGGTGGGTATAGAATCACCAGGGATAACAACTGCCATTTGCAACATGTGCATTGCATTTGAATCAATGACTGAACAATCGTTTTAAACCTGGTGGATATTGTCGGGAGGGACTTGAAGATGTTTAAATGAAGTTTAAGATTGAAAATTGGCTAGTGGGACATCACCTTTTCTATTGTTTCTGTAGATTAAATTGAAACAGGGAAGTATTTTAACTTAATACAAATTACACACATAACCTATGTAAAAGAATGCAACTGTGTGCAGGTGGAGGGAGTCTCACCATCCTCTTTGGTGCGTGTGTAGATCTGCTCGCTACGGACTCCGTCTCCGGCTCGAGTGAAGGCCAGGACCTGGATACTGTAGTTGGTGTATTTCTCCAGCCGCTCCAACTCTAGTGAAGGCTTGGTGGTTGTGATGTTTCTGATCTCTCCCAGCTCTGCAACACACACAAACTGTTAACTGATGTGTGGGTAAAAAAAAAAAAAAAAAAAAAAAAAAAATCACAAATGAGATCTCATTAGTAACTCAATTGTTTTTCTACATCAAACTGCAATTAAATGGAGAGCAAATGGAGACTTACAGGTGTATGCTTACAGAAAAATGACCTGCTTCTCATTTTTCCCGCCTGAGGAGCCACCCATAATCTCATTTGTGTCTCTTTTTCAAGGACACAAGTGAGTTTCAAGGAGCTCAACAGTGTCTCCAACTGTGCTCAGACTTACCAAGATAGTCTGCAATTAAACTTCAGAGATTTCAATATGAAACGTTTCTCATAAAATTCTTCCAAGACCACATAATGTGAGGAATTAAGTCATAGCTGAGCATTTTTTTGAGCAATAACACTTTTGCCGGGATGTCTGATTAGAAAGAAAGAAAAAAAAACCCCCCACAATGCTAAATTCGTTATGCATTCAAAACCAACACAAATTAAACTTCCTAACAAAATATCTATATTTTGGCATGTGCCATATATCATGCCAGGGTTATCTCAAAATTGTGTGCATTTGAGTTAACTCTCATCATCATCATTTGCACTGGACAATTAATTGCATTTTTGTATAGTCATAGGTCACTGTGTCCTGTACAATACTACAATATACAGCACATTTACAGACTGCAGTGTGTGCCAACATCCCTTTTGATTTTTACCCTTGATTCTGCACATCAATATCTTATCGTAGTTCAATTATTAATGGCTCTGCAGTGCAGCCTGGAAAACGGCCATTGCTCTTTCTGCTGTGTGCTCTCTGATACTGACGTTCATCATGCTTTCAAAAGAAGGTTAAGAAGGTGACATTTTCTGAAACTAAAAATTAACAATTGGTCTAGATTTTATCTACAATTTATCTTAAAAAAGCTCCCTTTGTCTAAGGAACCAGTTGTGGTCAGGTTGAAGTCTGATCAAATATTGAATCAAAAATAGATGTTTAAAATGCTATTATTATCACTTTGCATTATGGAATACTGTACAGTATCCAATGCGGTTTGATTTTCTGTATACTAGAAATTTTGGCAAGTGGTTCTCAACCTTTTTTACTCTTAGGCCCCCATTATCCACAACAATATTCGAAGGCTTGATACTCCTATGTTCGATTGTAAATTCAATCTCAGGCTTTCCACTCTTTTTAACCATTGAATTTATGTCACTTTTTCGGTCGATCTTGATTTTTCTCTCAAAATTTCAGACCTATAAAATCATGGCTCAGAATAACTAGAAAAAAATGTGTATTCATTATAAACATTTTCGATTGATTTTCTGTAAGATTTTATTCATTTACATGAATTTTCCAGGTCTAGAGTATTCCATGTATAAAGTGAATGTGCATACTGTTCATAGTATGCAGTACATACTGCAAAAAAAATACGAGTGGTATGTTTTATGCATATAGCCACATTCTTGGGACTGGTACAAAACCGTCATCCAGTAAATCACTTTCTGCTTTTGTAAATCACTTTAGATAAAAGCATCTGCTAAATGAGTGATTGTAAATCTAAATGTAGCCAATCTGTCCATTAAATATATTGTGTTTCTGTGTCGACTGTTCCTTCACTTCCTGTCCCCAATACAACAAAGCCACCATGCCCTCTGGTGGTCTGAGGTATAAATGCAATTGAATTGAAATTGTGTCCCATATCGTCACCTTCCTAAAATAATAAGTCAAATGACTTGGGCAATTATTTTAGGAAGGTGACGATATGTATTCTCATTAAAACAGAGTATCCATCTTATTTTGCAATGTGGAAGTAAGCTATTTTCTGTGAATGTGCGAGATTTCCGATTCATTAGCCACTATAGGTAAATAACTAGAAGAATAACAGAGTGCAGTAAAAAGGTAAAACTACCAAAACAGTTTTTATGATTATGGTAATAACTTATAATATTATCAAAAATACAGTAAAAAAAAACTGTAATATTGTGAAATAGTATTACAATTTTATATATTTTTATATATATATAATTTTAATAGTTTATTCCTGTGATCAAAGCTGAATTTTCATCATTACTCCAGTCTTCAGTGTGACATGATCTGTCAGAAACATTCTAATATGCGGATTTGCTGTGAAATTATTATTGGTCCTAAAGTAATGATGGTTGTTATTATTATCAATGTTGAAAACAGCTTTTACTGCTTAATATTTCCAGGATTCTTTGATGAATAGAAAGTCTAAAGCAACAGTTTTTATTAGAAATAGAAATCTTTTGTAACATTATACATTTCACTTTTGATCAATTTAATGAATCCTTGTTGAATAAAATAGTTTACTTAATTACCCCAAACTTTTGAATGGTAGTGAATCACAGTTTAAGCAGCAAAAATGTTTTCAATGTTGATAATAATGTTTCTTTCTTCATATTAGAATGATTTTTGAAGGATATCCTCCAGTTGGCCGACATACTCTGGAACTAAAAAACCAAGGCCACTGCAATCTAAAACAATAAAAACTCCCTTTATCCAAGAACACACATGAAGAACTGGGGGTTGACATCTGTGTGCTACATAATTATGCATAAGTGTATGAAAGTCTGCCTGACCTCCGTCAGGTAGATTGGCCCAGTAGATGACACGATATCCAAGCAGCATGCCGTTGAGGGCTTCTTTGGGCAGAGCCGACCAGGACAGGGAGATGGTCTCGGGAGTGGTGGCTGTTGTCACAACGTTCTCAGGTGGGCGACTGGGCACTGTGGTGGGTAAACAGAACAGATAGTGTTAAGGCCCTGATAATAGGGGAGAGCGGGGCACAACCTAACGCGGGGTTAGTTGTAACACACATGGTTTAAAACTTTCCACACATGCCAGCATGACGAAACTTAGTGTATTTACTCGTTGCCATATCAACACTATATAGAGAAAAAATTGCGCCAAAATTAAAAAAATCTTTGGAAGATATCACTGAACATTTATTTAACCACAGCAAAAGTAAATTTCCTACTTAAGATAATTTTTCATCTGTTTTTTTGTGTTTATTTAAAATGAGACAAATCTGATATTATTTTAATCTTATATCTGTTATTTAAGTGTTAACTTTAATTCTGATCTAACCAGCAGAAGAAGCAGTTGTGCAGGTGGGGCATGTTGTCACACTGCGTTACAATAAACCCCTATTAGAACTATGCTATTATATTCTATACTTTTATGTATTCTATTGAAAAACCATGAGAAAAAGGTGAATAAAGACTGAGAGTCAATGTTCAGAAATTATTATTATTATTATTATATATGTTTTCAACTGTATGTTATGCTGTATAAGCTGTGTTTTGCTGTGTTTGTTGTCAAACTCAAAAATTTGTTTATTTTTAATTATTAAAAAATACAAATATTTTATTTGAAAAAGTTAATTGTATTTTATTGACAAAATATTTTAGTTTGTTTTGGATATTTTTTTTTTACTATATCAGATAACATTTTAAGCTGTCATTTGGTCATGTTACAATGTGCCCCTCACATGTTACAGTGTACCCCACCTATGGGGCATGTTGTCACATTTCACCTCCATTCTTTCAGGGTAAATCAAGAAAAAAGTATACACTGTATTAATGAAACAAAACCACATAATTGTACTAGACATGTGTAAAATGAATGTGAGAAAAATAAATACTCTGAACCCAAGTGGATTTACACAAACTGAGAAAGTCAAAAAGCGCTAGGTTGTGCCCCGCTTTCCCCTACTTCAATCGAAAAGTGCGAAGAACGAACTGGTGGGACGTCATTTCGAACAAAAGCAGGCTTTCTCTGCAAAAAGAAAACAAACTTTGGAAAAGTTGGCTCTGGGTGCTAAACACCGTATGCTGATTTCACATGCTATTGGAAAATTTCCAACTTCCCACTTCTGAAGTCATGATTACAAGCTTGTCGCGTTCAAGTGCTTTGTTGTCAGAAAGAACAGGAATCATGAAGGACACAAGGTTTATTCTTGCCTATTAATTGGGAAAATCTTATTAAAGCCAAAATGATATTTAGCGTCCCATTAATTTTTTTTCTTTATTTATATAGCACTTTTTACAATACAGACTGTTTCAAAGCAGCTTTACAGTGATAACAGGAATCACTGTAAAAATTTGATTCGGCTGGACAGCCGAAAACAGTGATGTCCAGCTCAGTTCAGTTCTCATACAGTGTTGTCAATGCAGGCAGATGAATAATATTGTTGAATATTTAGTGTCCCCAACTAAGCAAGCCAAAAGCCAAAGGTGACAGAGGCGACAGGAACCAAACGGATCACTCATCAAGGAACCAAAACTCCATCAGGTGACAGAATGGAGAAAAAAACCATGGGAGAAACCAGGCTCAGTCGGGGTGCCAGTTCTCATTGACAATCATACAAACATTCACTGCACTATCTAGATAAAGGTGCAGTATGCAATCTCCCAAAATCATTGTTGAACACTGTTGATATTTGAAATGAAACCCAAACAAACCCAGCCCTCTCTTGCTCCGCCTCCAAAATTCGCCTTTACTTTACACACTTTTCCACCCACTTTAAGCAGGTATCGAACCCTGATCTGCTAACAAGGATGCTAAACACCGCATTCTCTAGTCTAGCGTCACTAGCTAGCCTCCGTTACACACGAAATGCAAGAAAGGATGTCTATTTATCATAGCAGAAGCAAAGCAAAATAAGGCTTCATGAAAAATAAAGCAAAGATGATAAACAAATGAAAAGAAAAAATGAACATACAGTACACAAGAGTAAATACAAGCAAGAGTTGGTTAGTCGCCAGCAGCCACAGCTCCAGACAAACAATGACACTCAAATCTGTCCTGTTACTAGAGCTAACATTACCATTTCTTGGTTCTGTGAAACCGCAAAACCAATGTTACTCACGTATGGAGCAGAAACGACGTAACCTCGGCGTCCACTTTCAGGCCTTTCCGTGTAGGTCTCTCCAGCACTGGAACGCTTTTCTAATATTAACGCGATTCCTAAAGCTCTTTCCTGATCATAACCCTTGTTTTTCCACTGATATTCCTCTGATCTTTTCTCACTTTCAACAGTCTTCCCTCTTGCTCACTTTCTCTCCTCCACCATCATACGCCCCCTAATGCGGATTGGCTACACGTTTGTTGTGGTGCTCGGTCTGACAACTTTTCAACAGCGTTTTTTTGAAAAAACTTGGGTATCAAAATTATCCCAGAGATTCCCAGTGGTAAATACGACTTGAGAGGGTTGATTAGGAAACTTGTATTTATGATAATTCCGACAGCATGTGAAAGCAGCATTAAACTGTCATTGGTCCATGGCAATTATGTAATAGGTAGGTGTGGCTCTGGGGCTCCGCCTTCTTTGATGTGGAAATCTTCTTAGTTCATTTCCACCACAGACCAATGGTAGTTCAAAGGTGTTTAGCAGCTGGTGCAAACTTTTCCGGAATGTTCGCATTGGCAAGCTGTTTCGAACTCCCGAAACAAACTCCAAACAAACTTAGTTTTGGCCTGATTTTGTTCGAAATGACGTCACACTCATTCGTTCTTCGATTTTGCTTGAAATAAATCGAGCAAAGACAAAAAAAAAAAAAAAAAAGAACTTCGCCGTGAGTATATTGGGGCCTTTAGTTAATATATATGATATTAGCTATCATGTAATCGCAAACTATGTACGTGCTTTACTGTATCATACAGATAAAATTGGAAGATGATAAGTGAGATAATAACTATCATAAATAATTGCATAACTTAATTAATCTAAAATGTAAATCAATAGGATTTTTTTTTCACCACAACGCAAAGCATGTAAATTCAACAAAGGTTATGATCACAAAATGACTAACCATCCTCTAGCGTGGTCATGGTGATTTCCTCTGAGGTGGGACCCATTCCTGCCCGATTGGCCGCTTGCACCCGCACCTCATACTGGGTGTACTTCTTCAGGTTATCCAGAGTGAGGGTTTCGATGTCCCCCGTGGTGTCTACATTGATGGTGTTGTACTGGGGGCTGCCCCCTGTCCCAAACTCCCGATAACACACTTGGTAGCTTCGGATCAAACCATTCTGCAAGTGTTTGAGGGGGGGCTGCAAAGACACAATAGAATAGATATTGTAATATCAGAAAGGCAGTTTCTTAGCAAAATATGGCTGCTTTCCAATTAGCAAAACTTGTAGTTTTGAGTATGGCATAAAAAAGTGTCTCGATATTTGCAAAATTCCTTACCTAAACCTTAAACTTTTAGATTAATTTAACAAGCTGCTGTGGTGGCTTCAACATCACATTTCTCACCATCTGTCTATACTCTTCTCATTCACCATTTTCTTAACAGAAAGTATCAGTAGGGAATGTCGCAAATTCTCAATTGTAGTGTTAGGGGTTGTGATGCAGAGGCAGTATAAAGAGGAAGGAGACGGACCACTCATAGAAAACATTATAGGAGAAAAAGTAACTGTTGTAGGTCATAACTAGTTAAAAGAGCCAACCACTTCTGTCTTCTTTAATTTACTCTAGAACTATTTAAAGGGAACGTTCTGGGTTCAATACAAGTGAAGCTCTATCAGTTTGTGGAATAATGTTAATGTTAATTACCAGAAAAAATATGTTCAACTGTTCAAAATTACATTTCGGTGTTCTTGTGTTCCCAGGTCATTATTTATTCACCCTCAAGTTGCACTAAAATTGTATGAATTTCTTTCTTCTGTTGAACACAAAAGATATTTTGAAGAATGTCGATAATCAAAAGGTTGACTTCCATAGTATTTTTTTTAGATAGAGACCAGCAACTGTTTGGTTACCGACATTCTTCAAAATATCTTCCTTTATGTTCAACAGAAAAAAGAAATGAATGCAGGTTTAGAACAACTCGAGGATGAGTAAAAAATGACAGAATTTACATTTTTTGGGTGAACTATCCCTTTAAGTCCTACGTAGAATCAATACCTGTTGCACCATCTAGGCTTAGCGCACATCTGAGACTAAATCTTATGCCTAGTCAAAGATAGGTGTAAAGTGACAAGTCATGATTTGTTTAGGACAAGATTGGGATAGGACCAGGATAAGCAATATAACATTGCTGAGGTGTGTCTGCACACTGCCGACACAGGTAACTGACCTAACACAAAATTTCTGTAATTATGTAGGAAATATTAAATGAACATATCTGTGATTATTAGCAGAAATTGTATATTACAGAAATGAGGGACAAGTCAAAACTATTTTCTCTGATAATCACCATTATGTCACTGCTTTCAATATAGCCTAAACCTAAAAAGTTCCTCTAAAATGTACTATGATGTAGCCGCCAGCCAGCACAAATTCTAATTTTGCACACTATTCATGCGGGATAGCATGCAAATTCGGTTTCTGCCATGGGTTAGTATTTCCTCAGTAGTACCTTCCACGTGACTTTGATGCTTTGGGATGAGATTGCTTCCAGCTGCACGTCTTGAGGAGCGCCATCAGGTGCTGGATTGATCACATGCAGGTCAGAGAGAGAAAATAATGGACTGAGCCACTGGGTGGCGGCACAGATAACACAATGTCTGATACAGCAGCGTACTATAGAAAACCTGACAGCCAAGGCTCACATAATTTTCAGTTGTAGCAATACTCACGTGCTTCATCTGTGGTGATGGTCAGCTCATTGCTTGGTCGGCTTTCTCCGATCTGGTTTTTGGCAAACATGCGGATGTTGTAGGTGGAAGCAGGGTGGAGTTCAATGATGGTGGCCTGATTGAGCTGAGGGGATACGTCTTTGGTCATTTGAGATGAGGCCCATGAAGCTTGAAGGAAAACAGAGCAATACAGGTTGTGTGATAATGCAATAAACCACAAGAGGCTATGTTACAGTCATTTCACCACAGTTTAAAGGATGTAGTAATATAAATACATAAATCAAAAAAAAAAAAATTAATTACATTTATTAATAATGACAATCACTATTTATAGGCTATTTATACATACATAATGATCAAAGATCATTCTATGAATGATTGGCAGTTTAAAGGGTGTAAATATTATATATGTGTGTGTGTGTGTGTGTGTCGCATCACAACTACTAGCCTTCGATCACATGTTAGAGATTAAATCTTCTAGCTGTAATATATATATATTGCATGCATATATATATATATATATATATATACACCGATCAGGCATAACCTTCCTAATATTGTGTTGGTCCCCCTTTTGCTGTCAAAACAGCCCTGATCCGTTGAGGCATGGACTCCACTAGACCCCTGAAGGTGTGCTGTGGTACAGTGGGGAGAACAAGTATTTGATACACTGCCGATTTTGCAGGTTTGCCCACTTACAAAGCATGTAGAAGTCTGTAATTTTTATCATAGGTACACTTCAACTGTGAGAGACGGAATCTAAAACAAAAATCCAGAAAATCACATTGTATGATTTTTAAGTAATTAATTTGCATTTTATTGCATGACATAAGTATTTGATACCTCAGAAAAGCAGAACTTAATATTTGGTACAGAAACCTTTGTTTGCAGTTACAGAGATCATACGTTTCCTGTAGTTCTTGACCAGGTTTGCACACACTGCAGCAGGGATTTTGGCCCACTCCTCCATACAGACCTTCTCCAGATCCTTCAGGTTTCGGGGCTGTCGCTGGGCAATACGGACTTTCAGCTCCCTCCAAAGATTTTCTATTGGGTTCAGGTCTGGAGACTGGCTAGGCCACTCCAGGACCTTGAGATGCTTTTTACGGAGCCACTCCTTAGTTGCCCTGGCTGTGTGTTTCGGGTCGTTGTCATGCTGGAAGACCCAGCCACGACCCATCTTCAATGCTCTTACTGAGGGAAGGAGGTTGTTGGCCAAGATCTCGCGATACATGGCCCCATCCATCCTCCCCTCAATACGGTGCAGTCGTCCTGTCCCCTTTGCAGAAAAGCATCCCCAAAGAATGATGTTTCCACCTCCATGCTTCACGGTTGGGATGGTGTTCTTGGGGTTGTACTCATTCTTCTTCTTCCTCCAAACACGGCGAGTGGAGTTTAGACCAAAAAGCTCTATTTTTGTCTCATCAGACCACATGACCTTCTCCCATTCCTGCTCTGGATCATCCAGATGGTCATTGGCAAACTTCAGACGGGCCTGGACATGCGCTGGCTTGAGCAGGGGGACCTTGCGTGCACTGCAGGATTTTAATCCATGACGGCGTAGTGTGTTACTAATGGTTTCCTTTGAGACTGTGGTCCCAGCTCTCTTCAGGTCATTGACCAGGTCCTGCCGTGTAGTTCTGGGATGATCCCTCACCTTCCTCATGATCATTGATGCCCCATGAGGTGAGCTCTTGCATGGTGCCCCAGACCGAGGGAGATTGACCGTCATCTTGAACTTCTTCCATTTTCTAACAATTGCACCAACAGTTGTTGCCTTCTCACCAAGCTGCTTGCCTATTGTCCTGTAGCCCATCCCAGCCTTGTGCAGGTCTACAATTTTATCCCTGATGTCCTTACACAGCTCTCTGGTCTTGGCCATTGTGAAGAGGTTGGAGTCTGTTTGATTGAGTGTGTGGAGAGGTGTCTTTTATACAGGTAACGAGTTCAAACAGGTGCAGTTAATACAGGTAATGAGTGGAGAACAGGAGGGCTTCTTAAAGAAAAACTAACAGGTCTGTGAGAGCCGGAATTCGGAAAACCTGCAAAATCGGCAGTGTATCAAATACTTGTTCTCCCCACTGTATCTGGCACCAAGATGTTAGCAGCAGATCCTTTAACTCCTGTAAGTTGCGAGGTGGGGCCTCCATGGATCGGACTTGCTTGTTCAGCACATCCCACAGATGCTCGATTGAATTGAGATCTGGGGAATTTGGAGGCCAAGTCAACACTTCAAACTCGTTGTTGTGCTCCTCAAACCATTCCTGAACCATTTTTGCTTTGTGGCAGGGCACATTATCCTGCTGAAAGAGGCCACAGCCACCAGGGAATAGTGTTTCCATTAAAGGGTGTACATGGTCTGCAACAATGCTTAGGTAGGTGGTACGTGCCAAAGTAACATCCACATGGATGGCAGAACCCAAGGTTTCCCAGCAGAACGTTGCCCAAAGCATCACACTGCCTCTGCCAGCTTGCCTTCTTCCCATAGTGCATCCTGGTGCCATGTGTTCCCCAGGTAAGCGACGCACACGCACACGCACCCGGCCATCCACGTGATGTAAAAGAAAACGTGATTCATCAGACCAGGCCACCTTCTTCCATTGCTCCATGGTCCAGTTCTGATGCTCACGTGCCCACTGTTGGCGCTTTCGGCAGTGGCTAGGGGTCAGCATGGGCACCCTTACTGGTCTGCGGCTATGCAGCCCCATACGCAACAAACTGTGATGTACTGTGTATTCTGACACCTTTCTATCAGAACCAGCATTAACTTCTTGAGCAATTTGAGCTACAGCAGCTCGTCTGTTTGATCGGACCACACGGGCCAGCCTTTGCTCCCCACGTGCATCAATGAGCCTTGGCTGCCCATGACCCTGTCGCCGGTTCACCACTGTTCCTTCCTTGGACCACTTTTGATAGATACTGACCACTGCAGACCAGGAACACCCCAAAAGAGCTGCAGTTTTGGAGATGATCTGACCCAGTTGTCTAGCCATCACAATTTGGCCCTTGTCAAACTTGCTCAAATTCTTACGCTTGCCCATTTTTCCTGCTTCTAACACATCAACTTTGAGGACAAAATGTTTACTTGGTGCCTAATATATCTCACCCACTAACAGGTGCTGTGATGAAGAGATAATCAGTGTTATTCACGTCACCTGTCAGTGGTCATAATGTTATGCCGATCGGTGTATATATATGTGTGGGTGTATTGCATAACAACTATTTTAGCCTTCGATCTCATGCTTGAGATTAAATCTTCTAGCTGAATGTTTAATATGCTTAATAAAATAATAAAATTGTGTTCTTGATGTTTTTCTTATGTAGTAACACAATGTACCTATCAACAGATCTTGCTTTTAAAGAATATAAATAATAACTTAATTATACATTACTTGAGACAACAAAAAAAAAATCTCATACCGGATTTGTTTTTATAGTTGATGTCATATCCTGTAATAGGACTGTTGCCATCAAAGCCCATTGTCCAGCGAAGTGCGATGGTTCGGTCCTTTACCTCTCTGATTTCGACCTCAGGAGGGTCAGGACGATCTGTGGGAAAATGTTGGAAGAGAGAAGGACAAAAATTAACATACTTTGTCTTAAAAAAAACAACTGTAATATAATTTAGAATAATAGAATATTATTTACCAACATAACAAAGCAGAAACTTT
This sequence comes from Coreius guichenoti, assembly GCA_039654105.1. NCBI lineage: Eukaryota > Metazoa > Chordata > Actinopteri > Cypriniformes > Gobionidae > Coreius > Coreius guichenoti. The sequence goes on along the minus strand of CM077174.1, from coordinate 8,721,986 downwards.
ACCTTGCACTATCAACTGAATGATTCCTTTATCTTCACCATAAGAGTTGATAGCAATGCAAGAGAAAAAGCCAGAATCTTCTCTGACAGTATGTAAGATCTGTGAAGACACAATATTATGAGTTAAAAGAGATATAATCTTTTGACTAATACATAAAGACATTTTGGTAAATGCTATAGGAGAATATTGCTGTTGCTGTTTGATTTCACATTCCAGTCGTTCATGCTTCAAAATCATTTTATAGAGATCGGTGGGATAGATATTCATGATTATGTCAGGTATACAGCCTTTTGAATTATTACATTTGAAGAATTGCAATTATGTAGTGTACAAAAGAACTTAACAATATATACACATACACTGTAAAAAAATGGCCAAATTTTGACAGTAACATGCTGTTTTCCAATAAAACAGTAATATACCGTAGAAAACAATGCATTCTGGGTAATATTTGTCATTTTCGAGAAAATAGCCAACAGGAATATACTGTGAATTAACAGCGCTCGAAGTCGACACTCAGAGGCTGTGTGCCAAATCACACCCTATACCCTTATTCACTATTCCTTACACTAGTTCACTAATATAGTCCACTTGACAGAGTGAGCGAAAAGAAGTGAGTGAATTCAGACACCGATGAACACCTGCTGTTATCACTGAAGGAAAGAGAAACATGAACAGAAAAAAGTTGATTTCATCAACTGAAGATGACACAAAGAAGACATTAAATCTCTGAAGATCTCATCAGAGTAGGATTAAACAACTCCACAAACAGCATTACCAGCTTCACACATTACTAACCAGATTGACTTTATTTCTGTCAGACGTCTACAGAAGCTCTTATTGAGAATTGACAGATGTTGTTTTATTGTTTCTTTTGACGTTACCATTATGGTGATCAGTGTTTGCTTTAGTTGGGCTCTTGACCCTTGACATAATAACATTAGTTTTTCTCTTGCTGCTGTAACTGTGTGTTTTAAATACATTTGTTATAGCAAGCAAAGCTAAAAGAAAATGTAAACAGATGATGTTGATTATTTATTAATGGTCTGATTCACCGAGCTCCTTCAGAGTCTAATCTATAATGACATAGATGATGTTTTATATATTTTTTTTTTATGGCATCCCAATAATTTTACAGCATGAGATCAATCAGTGTTGCAACAACCAGAAAATTTGAAGGACATTAAAACAGTCTGTGGCAAAAACATTTTGAACACCAGTATCATTCAGACTCACATAGACATCAAGAATCGGCGTATGAATCTCAACAATGGTGACAATCAAAAGCTTCATTCTGCAATGCATGCTGGGTACCGGCATTGTACAAAAATCGTCCATGACTCCCAGCATGCATTGCGGCATGAATAAATTATTCTGCTGAATAGCCTGGTTATTTTCTTTAATTCTTACTATTTACCTTTATTTTTGGTATTGTTTTTGTGTTGACTTTTAGTAGTGTGTTTTGTGATGTTCAGAGTTGATTGTCACCATTGTTGAGATTCACATGCTGATTCTTCATGTCTATGTGAGTCTAAATGACACTGTAGTTCACACCATTTTTTTAAATCATGAGTTTAAAAATCCTTCATAACTGATTCCTAAACACTGCTTGATATTTTGCAGAAGTATCACGGTTTTGGTAACGTAAAATAAGGGTAAAATTAGATGTATTCTTAAAATAATGGGTTTGTTTAGGGAATAGACACTGGATGAGATTAACGAACCAAGCATTCCATTATGATTATGTCCTAAGCAAAACATAATCAACAACACCTGATCACACTTTTTTCTTGGCTTTTTTTTTTTTTTGCTACAACAAATGTGTCTAAGAAACACGGTTACAGCATCCAAAAGAAAACTATCGTTACAAAGTCAAGGGTCAAGAGCCCAACTGAAGCAAACACTGATCACCATAATGGTGACCAAACATTTTCAATTAAACATCAACACCTAAAGATCTGTAATTTTCAGTAAGAGCTTCTGTAGACGTATAACAGACAGAGTCAGTCTGGTTAGTAATGTGTGAAGCTTGTAATGCTGTTTGTGGAGTTGTTTAATCCTACTCTGATGAGATCTTCAGAGATGTAATGTCTTTTTTTTATCTTCAGTTGTCTTATCTAAGTTATCTTCATCTAAGGCTGTGGCTGAAGTCAGTTGTAGTTCTTGTGCTTCTCTTTCATTCAGTGATTCTGCTTGTTAACAGCAGGTGCTCATCACTAATTCTCAATTATCACTTAATTAATCTCTTAATTACCTCATTAACTTCAACAATGCTTAAATTACTCTAACACTCTGTAGTGTGGACACATATAAGTGTTCATTTAAAACTGAAGATTTTGCTGTGGGGTTAAAAGGGTTAAAGGGATTAGATGAAAAAAACCCAGAGTGAACTGTAAATTCATTTACGGAAAAGTACTGTAAAAAAACGGCAATTTACTGGCAACCAGAGCTGCCAGTAGATTACCGTAAAATTAAGGAAAAAACAGTAATATACTGTAAAACGTAACAGTCAGATTTACCAGATGAATCAAGATATTTTCACTGATATATTAGTGAAAGTTAATAGAAAAAAGTTGTGCGAAGTCAGTAACTGATAAGGAGAGTAAATATTAAAATGAAGTGTTTTTATGTGTTGTTGCACAAGATGATATAGAAGAGATCTTTTAGTTTAATTAATTAGTTTTGTGGGTCACCATTGTGCTGAAGTGTAGAGCCTGTGCTTCAGTCCAGGATGAGCAGAGAAACACTGATGATATGCTACATGATGCTTTATTTAAAGACAGTGACTGTGTTTGCTGATGCAGTTATGAGCTGCCTGTTGAGTAATTTATCACATACATGTGTGCTATTGCTAACGATGAACTGCAAAGATTGAAGTTAAAGTCATGTTTTTAATTATTTCACTACTACACATTACGTGTTTGCAGTTTATATTAAGAAATGTTCCTTTTCAGTGGATTTAAATGAAATAAGTTTACAGCACAAACACTGTATAAATACTAGTTTTAAAATGAGAACTGTTTGAAGCAATCAGTTTTTCAAATGAAAAGAGTTACCTTTCATGGTATTATTACGGTAACATACTGTAAAAAAGGAGAGCTGTAAATAAACAGTAGAGGGCTGTAAATTAACACAGCTGCCAGTAGATTACAGCTATTTTACAGCACAATTTTTCACAGTGTATATAGTATATAAGCAATATTTTAATGTGAAGCAAAATAAGAAAAAAAAAAACACAATCACTACAGAAATTCCCATGACGTTTCCATATTTTTAAAGGTTTTACTAATTTCCTTGATTTTTCATGTCTGTGAGAACACTGAATCATATTTTCCAACAATTTCCTTGCATGTTTCCTCAGAATGGACAACACACACACACTGCACTGCATGCATTAGGTCAGTAGGTGGAGAGTAGGTGGTCTTTTGTGGCTGTTCGAACACATTCGACCACATGAGCGTTTACATTACAAAAGTAATCTGGTCGAATGTGTTTTCGACTACATCTGGAAGTGGTCGAAAGTGGACAAGCTCAAAATATTTTAGACCCCGTGTGGCCCACTCGTGATCCGATCGACCAAAACGCATCTTTATACCAGCTGTAAACAGGGACAATATTTGACTGCCAAAAGTTAAGACATTTTATTTATTTATTTATTGTGATTAAAAAATAAGTGTATTTATTTCTGAGGTAATCCCATATGGCAATTTTTTTTTTCTGGCCAAAATATATTTTAAATATATGCTAAATATATGTTGCAACAGTGAAATGGAAAATTACAGTATTACAGTTGCCATAGGCTAAATGCAAATGTGGATACTAGAGATCAAAACTAGATTTATAATAATTTAAATGTTTTTTTTTAATATATATATATATTGTAATAGTGTAATTTTTTTAAACATTGTAAAGTATGTTCCTTGCTGATTTTTTATATTAAAACCAGTGTTAATGTTCACACGTGGTACAAATAATGTTTTTCTTCAAATGTATTTTCTTAGATTTAAATATATATGGAGGGCAAATTATATTTTAAACACTTTTAAAAATATATATATAAAAAATGGCCAAAAAAATATATTGGAAGAAAATATATTTACATAAATATATTCTGAAACATACAGTGCCCTCCACTAATATTGGCACCCTTGGTAAATATGAGCAAAGGCGGCTGTGAAAATAAATCTGCATTGTTTATCCTTTTGATCTTTCAATCAAACAATTCACAAAATTCTCCTTTCATTGAAGTAAAACAATTGAAAGTGGGGGAAAACTCACATTATGAAATAAATGTTTTTCTCCAATGCATGTTGGCCACAATTACTGGCACCCCTAGAAATTCTTATGAGTAAAATATATCTGAAGTATATTCCCATTAATATTTTTAGCACACCAGGGTGACTATGAGCATGACATTGTCCAGCTATGACTTCTTGTACCACAGGAGTACAAATATGAGGAAACACAAAGGCCAAATTCCCTTAATCATCCATCACAATGAGTAAAACCAAAGAATATAGTTCTGATGTGCAACAAAAGATTGTTGAGCTTCACAAAATAAGAAAATAGCTAAAGCATTGAAAATCCCCATTTCCACCATCAGGGCAATAGTTAAGAATGAGTGTAGTAAACTGAAGAGAAGCGCCACCAACATGGATCTGTGAATCTGAAGGATCTGGAGAGATTCTGTATGGAGGAATGGTCTCTGATCTCTTGTCCAAACTCATCAGGCATTATAGGAGAAGACTCAGAGCTGTTATCTTGGCAAAAGGACGTTGCAGTAATTGGGTGCCAATAATTGTGGCCAACGTGAACTAGAGAAAAACATTTATTTCATAATGAGATGTTCCCCCCATTTTCCATTCTTTTACTTCAATGAAAGGTTAGAATTTTGTGCATTTTTTAAATGAAAGATCAAAAGGATAAAAAATGCAGATTTATAAACAGGATACACAGTGCCAATATTAGTGGATGGCACTGTATTATTATATTATTACTGCATTGTTATATTATCAAAATATATACAAATATATTTTGAAATATATATTTTTGTATATTTTGAAATATATTTAAAAATATATATTTTTTGCCATATGGGATAATTAAATGCTGCTTGTTGAGATTATGCTGCAAACTTAGATTTGAATTGATTATTGTTGCCTACTGCATACCTTGTTTCACATGCGTTTTGTAAAAATATCATACAAAAGCATACATCATTTAAAGACATTTCCAACACCGTGACATTTTTTTTACCATCCAATCGGATTTGAAGTCTTGCCCTGTATTTTTGTCTTATTGAATATAACTTGGAAATACGTCACATTAGAAGTATAAAAGAGTTGCAAGTGCAAGTTTTATGTTGAAAATAAGGACAAATATATTGTGAATTACTGTGAAAATGCCGGGTGATTTTTGACAGGAAATGATGTCGCTCGCTGACAGCAAATCCAGGGCAAACCTGAATATGTCTCTTGGAAATGAGGCGTATGATTGCATTCTCAGTTTAGATGGAACTTTGCTCACCTGCAGGGTGGATATGACCTCATCGCCCACTTCCTTCACAGTAACCACATAGCGGCTCATATCTGGGTTGATGATATGAGATTCCTTCTCCCAGCGAACCTTGATGGGCTTTTCACCGTGAGCAGTGCAGCTCATCTCAGTCATGTGACCCTGTTCCGCCCGTGTGGTGTTAGGGTAAGACGTGATCATAGCAGGAACTGAAGAGGAGGAGAAACAGAAAGAGACACAGATTGACATTATACATGAAATGTTATTTAACGTCAGTGACGACCTAGCCATAGCACTTACTTTCACAAGCTCAGTACAGAAATATAAATATCCATCATAAAAAAAATCCTGTCAAGAATATGAGCGGGTCATATTTTAGCCGAATTGTATTTTGCATTATAAAATGAAATATATATTTTTAAAACAATTAAGATTTCTCATTGCATTATGCATACATAATTATCATTACCATCATGTGAAAATTATATACAGTAAATTATATACAAAGTATAGCAATATTGTGATATATTGTGATATATTGTGAAATATTGTGAAATGTGACTTGGACATGTTCTTAACAGGCTTTGTGACATTCAACCAAAATGGCCTTCTGAAAACTTCTTTGAATAAACATATCAGTCTTTCAGCTTATAGCCAGCACATCTCATGCAAATTAGAAGAACTTAAAGGGATAGTTCAACCAAAAATAAAAATTAGCCAATAATTTACTCACCTTAAAGCCATCCTAGGTGTATATGACTTTCTTCTTTCAGACGAATACAATCAGAGTTATAATAAA
>CM077174.1:8236464-8715173 GCA_039654105.1 Coreius guichenoti | reverse complement strand
CCACATTCATCTTGAAAAGCGGATGTTTTGGAAAGTGCTGCGGCAAGTTTTTGTGCCATCTAGTGGTTTAGAGGAAAATAAAATCAAAGGTGCCTTTTACCCTGGTACGCCTTTAACCCCGTTGTGCCCTATGTATCAATTGCTAGAGATTTTGCTGAACCGTTTAGTTGGGGGAATCAGAACCTCTTAATGTTAGTTAGCTAGTTAGTTAAAAAATGATGTAGAAATGTGAAAATGCCCCAAAAGAGTAATGACGTGGAAGAACTTGCTATAAAGGGGTGTAACACCTTGGACATATGGCCCACCCCAAACATTTACCTGTTCAAGGAAAGAAGGAAGAAAAGGAAGACAAAAAGCATCACACACATGCAGTCTCTAGGGTTCAGCTGCCCCGTGCCCGGGCTCTGAGAGGCATATGCTGGTTGGGTTTAATGCGGTGTGAAGTGGCGGAAGTTGACATGATGGAGAGTGTCAGAGTCAGGCCTGTGAATGTTTAACTCTCATCTCTTATTCACTCACAAGCTCCGCGCAGCAGCACCATACGAGAGAACGCTGATTTATTTTGCATGACAACTATGAATGTTAAGTACGACACATTAAAAAATGAAAATATCCCTCTGCCTTCTCTAAATGTTATTGCTCTTTAGCGGAGGGTGCTTTTCTCTGAAGATCTGATGTGAGTCTGACATCTGCACTGAAGCAAGATCCAGAAGATATGGGAAAGAAATTTTGTATTTTACAGACTGCCCATTTTATCAGAAGCCTGAATTTGTATTTTTCCCATTCACTTCTCTACAGAAATTTAAAATAATTCTTCAATAAAGACTTGAAACAAACCAACCAGCTCCAAGATGAATAACAACCTTGATCTAAAATAAAAAGTATTTGGAAAAAAGAAAAAAGAAAAAGGTCAGCACATTTTACTAATTGGTTCCCTCATTTTAAGTAAATCGTGCACAGCATATAATAATTTGTTCCCTTGTTTTATTAAATAGTGTGCACAATATAATAATTATAATTAAGTCGTGGGAATTAATTCTTAATTACTAAAAACAACTAAAACATGGCCACAATTTACTAAAACGAGAGAATGAATTCTTAATTCGTGGACACAATATATATATTTTTGTCCGCATGTCATGTGTGGGGCTCTGTACATATGGGAGTGGTCTGTCACTGAGTTCTGTTTCCATGGTGACACTGCCTTTTCCGATTGGTGGAGCTCTCTTTAGGATTATGGGTAGTGTAGTCCTTCACCAGGAATTCCACTATTTTAAACATGTGTAACGTTTCGGTTTAGTAAGCAACACGCACAAACATGCAAGTGCAGCTCCTATCTCTTAGAATGGGGAAACATCAAATTCTCCAAAACTGTTAGCCAAGCTTAAAAATTAAATTTCATATTTGAAATCACCAATGAAAGGACAGGACCACTATCATCAAAAATGATTGACAATTAGCATACAGTTTGGATCTGTTCTGGGCAAGAACTCCCTGTGCATCCATGCAGCCTAGCATGGATAAGAGCAGGGAGAGCAGCAATAACCCCCCTTAGGGTAAACAGAACAGAACCAACATAATGTATTGCAGATATCATTAATGTCTATATTTAATGTACAAAATAATTCTGGAATTTAGTCTGATTCAAGGGGAATCGGAATACCAGATCCTGACGGGACGAGAGGAGGAGCTGGGGATGGAGGAGGGTAAATGAGCTCTGGAGAAACACGATAGCTGCTGATAATACTAATGGACCTTATATATGAATGCTGTAATAGGTGTCGTATTCCTATAGGTAGACAGTCAGCTGATGCGAGTTTGACTAACGTGACCTGCCAAAACTGACGCTACGCTTGATTTTTCAGCCTGGACAAAGCTAATGGCGTTTTAGAACACTTTAGCCTGTTTCTATAGCAACCTGAGCTTCTAACGGCAGCTGCAGTGACGAGATGACTTTACTAATCAACCATTGGCTCTTTCATTTAGAAGGTTATTTGCCATTGTGACGAGTCTCCTGTTCTTCCTGCTACGGCCGGCCAGTGGGTGTGGCTGGGAGACTCATCAAGTGAACTATGACCACTTGTTCTTCCCTTCTATAAAGCTTAGGCTTTGTTGACGTGGTGTTGTTGCTTGCTCTTGGTTACTTTGTTCTTGATTTTGGCCCTGGTTTGTTTATTTCGATTCTGTTATTAATTTAAACTTGGTTCTGTCTGATGTTTTGATTTATCAGGTGTCTGACAGAAATGGTGTTTGATTGTGTTAATTTCTCCTTCTATATATTTCCCTATTTAAGTTAATAAACCTTTTTTTGTTGAAACCATACCAACCTGACTATGTCCTCCATTTCATTTGTCACGGAGGGAGCCCGGAGGAGACCTAGGGCTGACAGACCATGGCGGGGATGAGGGAATGCAGAGCGGGGCAGAACTGACGGGCTAACAGGTCGAGGTGGAGACATGGGCCTGGAAGTCCGAGGTGAAGCCAGGGACTCTGCAAACCGGGACGACGACAGAGGTAGTGAGGACAAAGGGGAAGACGGAGGGAAGAAGCCCCGTGGAGCCGAAGAGGTGGAACTTCGACGACTGACTGAGGCTGAGCCGGAAGGACAAGGGAGTCTGGAGGGAGTTCTAGGGCTGACGGACCATGGCAGAGATGAGGGAACTCAGAGCTGGGGCAGGTATATAATTTTTATATTATATACTATTTTAGTTTCTCCCTTTTTTTGAGGAAAAATGTTTTTGACATTAATTGTGTAAGGAACATGCAATCCAAGTCATTGTTCATGAAAATCTTGACATCCACTCTAGCTCTCTTTGCTGCATTTATAAGAGTTCATGAGAGAAGCAGCAGTCTCTGAATTATGAATGAATTGTCCTTTTGTATTGGCTCTTTTTAATGAATCAATCGATCCAGTTCACAAAACTTGGCCAAACCACTGAGCTGATTTAATGAATTAGCTGATTTAAGAAATGATGACCGGATTTATATTTTGGGGGGAAAAATTTCTTTAATATCTTTTGCAATTTGCTGCTTAGGTAAATGTATCTTTAGAAATGTTGCATATTTTTACTGAAAAACAAGGAAAAAGAGAAACTGAGAGAAATATATTTGGCCACTTTTTGTAAAGGCCCTTGAGTCACAGATCACTGATGATAGAAAATAACAAAGATTCAACAGCATGAATACATGGATACTATTTCCACTGAACATTTACACTGCCCTTGAAATTCTGGGCAATTTAACTGAAATATTGCGTAAAATAAATTTTGTTTACATCTTGCTACATTTCCCTGATTAAAAATCCAGCTTTGCTGGTCACCTGCATGAGGTATGATTTGCATGCTAGGACCAGCTACACCAGCTCAATGCTGGTCCATCAGATAGACCAACACTATACCACACTGTAAAAAATTGCCAGAAATGTACAGTGAAATTAATGCATGCTGGGTCATTTTCTTACAAATTACTGTTAATCAACAGCAGAATGATGCTGACATCACAGTGATTTACTGCTCTTGTTTTACTGTGAATTCACATGATAAAGTTGTCTTTAACCACTGTAAGAAATTATATTGTTCAGAACTGTAATTGTTTTGAAGTCACCATGATGGTGATCAGTGTTACATTTGATTGGGATCTTGGACCTTGTATATTCATATTCAAATGTCTGATCTAACCAAGAAATGATAACATTTGTTAAAACAATGACAAGCTAGAATATAAAATAAGCTAATTGGCTGTTTTTAAATTAATCAAACTATACTATTATTTGTATTATTTCAGCATAAAGATTTACCAATATCTTATTTCAAATTCATAATTGTTTGCAGATGGATATTTCACAATAGTAAAGCAGCTGCTGATATTTATCTTTGAAAGGGATGAAATCTTTTTCCAACACAAGATTTTTTCTTCCATCACCTAATGAAATCAATACTCCACATGCAAAACACAAAAAAAGTCATGCAATTATTAATCTGGAATATACTGTAATTTCACACTAACATTTTTAACAGTGCAGCTGTTGCCAGCATAAACCAGACTGGACCAATTCATGCTGGTTTATGCTGGATTTTTCAGTAGGGTTAATTAATTCAATTGTTTAATAAATTACTGGATTCTACTGGCCATCCTGGTCTTTAAATATCGCATTGTTAAAAATGTTGGTGTTAAGTAATTCCCCAGTAGGACTTCTCTTGTGTCTAACGGCACTCTTGGAATATCAGACTGTATTTCTACAGTGCATATGTACTATGAAGGTACCCAGCATGCAGTGCGGCATGAATAGATTATGCTGTGGAGTTTCTTGATTCTTGTTGGTTTCATCTGAGCTGCTGAACTTTATTTTTGGTTCACTTTTAGCAGTTTGTGTTGTTTGTTTATTTTGTAATGGTCAGAATTTATCTTTATTATTATTATTATGTGTTGAGTGTCACCACTGTTGTGTTTTGCATGTGGAGTATTGATGTCTGTGCATCATTAGAAGAAAAAAAAAACTCTTGTATTGCAAGAAGATTTCATCCCTTTCAAAGATAAATATCAAATATAAATATAGCCTAACTATTGTGAAATATCCATCTGCAAACAATTATGAATTTGAAATAAGATATTGGTAAATCTTTATGCTGAAATAATACTAATAATAGTATAGTTTGACTAATTTAAAAACAGCCAATTAGCTTATGTTATATTTTAGCTTGTCATTGTTTTAACAAATGTTATCATTTCTTGGCTAGATCAGACATTTAAATATGAATATACAAGGTCCAAGATCCCAAACTAATGTAACACTGATCACCATCATGGTGACTTCAAAACAATTACAGTTCTGAACAATATAATTTCTTACAGTGGTTAAAGACAACTTTATCATGTGAATTTAGTCTGATTCAAGGGGAATCGGAATACCAGATCCTGACGGGACGAGAGGAGGAGCTGGGGATGGAGGAGGGTAAATGAGCTCTGGAGAAACACGATAGCTGCTGATAATACTAATGGACCTTATATATGAATGCTGTAATAGGTGTCGTATTCCTATAGCTAGACAGTCAGCTGATGCGAGTTTGACTAACGTGACCTGCCAAAACTGACGCTACGCTTGATTTTTCAGCCTGGACAAAGCTAATGGCGTTTTAGAACACTTTAGCCTGTTTCTATAGCAACCTGAGCTTCTAACGGCAGCTGCAGTGACGAGATGACTTTACTAATCAACCATTGGCTCTTTCATTTAGAAGGTTATTTGCCATTGTGACGAGTCTCCTGTTCTTCCTGCTACGGCCGGCCAGTGGGTGTGGCTGGGAGACTCATCAAGTGAACTATGACCACTTGTTCTTCCCTTCTATAAAGCTTAGGCTTTGTTGACGTGGTGTTGTTGCTTGCTCTTGGTTACTTTGTTCTTGATTTTGGCCCTGGTTTGTTTATTTCGATTCTGTTATTAATTTAAACTTGGTTCTGTCTGATGTTTTGATTTATCAGGTGTCTGACAGAAATGGTGTTTGATTGTGTTAATTTCTCCTTCTATATATTTCCCTATTTAAGTTAATAAACCTTTTTTTGTTGAAACCATACCAACCTGACTATGTCCTCCATTTCATTTGTCACGGAGGGAGCCCGGAGGAGACCTAGGGCTGACAGACCATGGCGGGGATGAGGGAATGCAGAGCGGGGCAGAACTGACGGGCTAACAGGTCGAGGTGGAGACATGGGCCTGGAAGTCCGAGGTGAAGCCAGGGACTCTGCAAACCGGGACGACGACAGAGGTAGTGAGGACAAAGGGGAAGACGGAGGGAAGAAGCCCCGTGGAGCCGAAGAGGTGGAACTTCGACGACTGACTGAGGCTGAGCCGGAAGGACAAGGGAGTCTGGAGGGAGTTCTAGGGCTGACGGACCATGGCAGAGATGAGGGAACTCAGAGCTGGGGCAGGTCGAGGTGGAGACATGGGCCTGGAAGTCCGAGGTGAAGCCGGGGACTTAACCTCATGCGGAGCTGGTGCTCAGGATGCCCGAGACGGAGCTGAAGAGCCGTGGAGCTGATGGATCCAGGGGATTGGATGTAACCAGTTGAGGAGATGGGACCAGAAAGTTGGGCGGGAAGTAAGGATGAGGAATATCTCTGGACGGGACCAGAGCATCCAGATAGCCGGACGGGACTGGCAGTCAGAGAAAGCCGAAGATTCAAGGGTGGGGGCTCGGGAAAGAACTGGATCAGCGGACCATAAATCTATTAGGCAGTGGTCCGCTTCTGGCTCTGGGATGGACTGGGCAGCAGAGACTGAGATGGTAGCTGGCTCTGGGTCCGGGACGGACTCGGTGGTTGCCTCTGGCTCACAGACCGTGCGCTGGGAGTCGCCTTGCTGGAGAATCCACCACAAATATTTAACCAAAGGCCTTTGTTCAGGGAGGAGATGACACTGCTGGTAAGTCCTTTTTTTCCTTTTACTCATTTTGTGGTCAGTTATTCTCCAACTTATCGGTGTAGTATACTAAATACTAAAGTCTTTAATTATAAATGCAGGAGTTTCACCAGTGCATTTTATATGACGTGGCAGAAGACATTGATACTGAATGCAATGTGGCGAGCCCTCACAATATGGTGAGTCCTCAGTTTTTAGAAATTCTCCTTAGTACACCTCCAAAAGAGTGTGTATAATCTCATTTAAAGTCTTGCAATCAGCAGCCGAGGGGCTTCAGGCAAGAGGGGCTCTAAATGGTATTCCCATAACAGCTTAGTTGATGTATATTTTTAATATCCAGCAATATTACAGGCTCCTGTAATAAAGAGAGAAGGGGGAGCGCTGATGGCAGCTATAACTGCACATCAAACAGAATCTTCCTTTATTCATTTCAGCAGCCATAGAACAGCACCTAACTATTATTAAACAAACCAAGGAAAGCCACAGGGAGCACAGAAGAGTTTGATATTCACAACATGTGAGTAAATATTATCTATTATCACAAACAACATGAATGTGTTTCATAGCCATTCTATGAAGTAAGACTTAAAGGTGAAGCATAAAGGTGGAGTTTAGAGTTAAAAAGCATGAAAGATGATCATATGTTGGTGATGCAGAGACTCATAGTGGCTGAGCAGTCAATGACCTCAGTGCCAAAAAAGGGTACATATTTATATTTTTATACAGTACGTAAATCTTTAATAATGACAAAATCATTCAGATTCTTTCAGTGCACACACAGCAAGTGAGCCCTAAAATATTCTTGGCAATTTGGACCAGCATTTAAGGCTGGGTGTGTATTAACTATGATAACTCCATTTGTGTTTTCCACTTTGATGGCCATGTTGAATATGATTAGTGTGTATGACATATCATGCCGTATGAATACAGAAGCTGCAGCAGCAACTCTGGGTGTATATAATCCATTTCAGCCCTCATTTTATCACCAGTACAGGGGCACCCTGGGAAACTAGGCCACCTCGTCACGTTGCCACGCCTGAGTGGGCCATCTATCTACCCCCTTCTCTCTCTCTCTCACACACAGACACACACACACACACACACACACACACACACACACACACACACACACACACACACACACACACACACACACACACACACACACACACACACACACACACACACACACACACACACACACACACACACACACACACACACACACACTGCCTTCTCTGAGCAGGCCAATAGAATGAGGTATATTCTGTGCTGGGAGGGGCAGTGAGTGTGTGTGTGTATGTGTGTGTATGTGTGTGTGTGTGTGTGTGTGTGTGTGTGGTGGAGTGCAGCAGGCTGCCATGCTGAAGCAATTCCCCCTTTTTCTTGCACAATTGGTCACAGTCTGAGCATGTGCTCTCTCTGATACTGAAGACAAGGGTGTGCCACCAGACCCACACAAGGAGAAAGATGACAATATAAAGCAAAAAACACTTTCTATCAAGCCTAATGACTGTAACTGAACATATATTCTCTCCACTTACACAACACACACACACACACACACAAACTACAGTACATAAAATCTGCATATATACTATTTACTGTAGATCACTAATGCACACACACACACACACACACAAACACACGCACACACACCTTGTTTCGCTATCTTTGTGGGGACTCTCCATAGGCGTAATGATTTTTATACTGTACAAACTGTATGTTTTATCCCCTAAACCTACCCATCACAGAAAACGTTCTGCATTTTTACATTTTCAAAAAAACATAATTTAGTATGTTTATTAATCCATTTCCCTCGTGGGGACCGCTGGCTGGTAATATAAACCTGTACACACATTACACACGCACACACACGCACACACACACACACACACACACACACACACACATACACATACACATACACATATGTTCTTTTTTTAGAAGAATTTGTGTAAGATAATATGACTTTTATACATTTATTCGTTTAGCAGACATTTTGGTCTAAAGAAATGTACAAATGAGTAAAATTGCAAGCAATTTGTCTTAGGAGCAGCAACACATATAGCACAGGATGCCAAGCTAGAATAGTTCACTACAGAGCACTAAAAAGTAGAAAAGACAAAGAAAGATTTTTTTATTATGTTTCAATTATATACTATTTTTATATTATATACTATTTTAGTTTCTCCCTTTTTTTGAGGAAAAATGTTTTTGACATTAATTGTGTAAGGAACATGCAATCCAAGTCATTGTTCATGAAAATCTTGACATCCACTCTAGCTCTCTTTGCTGCATTTATAAGAGTTCATGAGAGAAGCAGCAGTCTCTGAATTATGAATGAATTGTCCTTTTGTATTGGCTCTTTTTAATGAATCAATCGATCCAGTTCACAAAACTTGGCCAAACCACTGAGCTGATTTAATGAATTAGCTGATTTAAGAAATGATGACCGGATTTATATTTTGGGGGGAAAAATTTCTTTAATATCTTTTGCAATTTGCTGCTTAGGTAAATGTATCTTTAGAAATGTTGCATATTTTTACTGAAAAACAAGGAAAAAGAGAAACTGAGAGAAATATATTTGGCCACTTTTTGTAAAGGCCCTTGAGTCACAGATCACTGATGATAGAAAATAACAAAGATTCAACAGCATGAATACATGGATACTATTTCCACTGAACATTTACACTGCCCTTGAAATTCTGGGCAATTTAACTGAAATATTGCGTAAAATAAATTTTGTTTACATCTTGCTACATTTCCCTGATTAAAAATCCAGCTTTGCTGGTCACCTGCATGAGGTATGATTTGCATGCTAGGACCAGCTACACCAGCTCAATGCTGGTCCATCAGCTAGACCAACACTATACCACACTGTAAAAAATTGCCAGAAATGTACAGTGAAATTAATGCATGCTGGGTCATTTTCTTACAAATTACTGTTAATCAACAGCAGAATGATGCTGACATCACAGTGATTTACTGCTCTTGTTTTACTGTGAATTCACATGATAAAGTTGTCTTTAACCACTGTAAGAAATTATATTGTTCAGAACTGTAATTGTTTTGAAGTCACCATGATGGTGATCAGTGTTACATTTGATTGGGATCTTGGACCTTGTATATTCATATTCAAATGTCTGATCTAACCAAGAAATGATAACATTTGTTAAAACAATGACAAGCTAGAATATAAAATAAGCTAATTGGCTGTTTTTAAATTAATCAAACTATACTATTATTAGTATTATTTCAGCATAAAGATTTACCAATATCTTATTTCAAATTCATAATTGTTTGTAGATGGATATTTCACAATAGTAAAGCAGCTGCTGATATTTATCTTTGAAAGGGATGAAATCTTTTTCCAACACAAGATTTTTTCTTCCATCACCTAATGAAATCAATACTCCACATGCAAAACACAAAAAAAGTCATGCAATTATTAATCTGGAATATACTGTAATTTCACACTAACATTTTTAACAGTGCAGCTGTTGCCAGCATAAACCAGACTGGACCAATTCATGCTGGTTTATGCTGGATTTTTCAGTAGGGTTAATTAATTCAATTGTTTAATAAATTACTGGATTCTACTGGCCATCCTGGTCTTTAAATATCGCATTGTTAAAAATGTTGGTGTTAAGTAATTCCCCAGTAGGACTTCTCTTGTGTCTAACGGCACTCTTGGAATATCAGACTGTATTTCTACAGTGCATATGTACTATGAAGGTACCCAGCATGCAGTGCGGCATGAATAGATTATGCTGTGGAGTTTCTTGATTCTTGTTGGTTTCATCTGAGCTGCTGAACTTTATTTTTGGTTCACTTTTAGCAGTTTGTGTTGTTTGTTTATTTTGTAATGGTCAGAATTTATCTTTATTATTATTATTATGTGTTGAGTGTCACCACTGTTGTGTTTTGCATGTGGAGTATTGATGTCTGTGCATCATTAGGTGATAGAAGAAAAAAAAAAACTCTTGTATTGCAAGAAGATTTCATCCCTTTCAAAGATAAATATCAAATATAAATATAGCCTAACTATTGTGAAATATCCATCTGCAAACAATTATGAATTTGAAATAAGATATTGGTAAATCTTTATGCTGAAATAATACTAATAATAGTATAGTTTGACTAATTTAAAAACAGCCAATTAGCTTATGTTATATTTTAGCTTGTCATTGTTTTAACAAATGTTATCATTTCTTGGTTAGATCAGACATTTGAATATGAATATACAAGGTCCAAGATCCCAAACTAATGTAACACTGATCACCATCATGGTGACTTCAAAACAATTACAGTTCTGAACAATATAATTTCTTACAGTGGTTAAAGACAACTTTATCATGTGAATTCACAGTGAAACAAGAGCAGTAAATCACTGTCATGTCAGCATCATTCTGCTGTTGATTAACAGTAATTCGTAAGAAAATGACCCAGCATGCATTAATTTCACTGTAAATTTCTGACTACAGTAATTTATTCTAAAATAATACTCTTTAATACTGTAAATTCCTGGCAATTTTTTACAGTGCAGTGTCAGCAAGCAAACCACATCGATGACTACTCAGAATACTATTTTCATGCACAATTTGACAGTTCCACCTGCAAAATAATACTAGATTTTAAAGGTACAGACAAATAAAATGTTTAAATTCTGGTGTTCCCCAAGGCTTTGTCCTGGGCTGCTCACACTTTGATGCAAAACATAAAATGCAAAAGTTGTATGTTTTCCTTTTATGGTGCTTTTTGTCATTGCAGGGAACTCAACAGCTCCGGCCCCAAATCATTTTCACGGCATAGAAATATGCATCATAAACATTCTTTCTAATGTCTCTGTTTATTTTCCCATTTTCAGTAGTTAATATTTGCTAAATGGGTGGTGATGTTTAGACCAAAGGAATGTGACGTAATGCGAATACGAGTGGCACTGCTAGGTTGGTTTAGTCTTCTCCTCATGCCAGAGTGGGCATAAATGCTGTGTAGTGGGTTTAATGGAGGGGATGTAAGTCTTTGCCTGCTCAACAAATAAACAGTTCACCAAGGAGCACAATACCGTACACACAGCAGTCAACAGGGCAGAAGACCCTCAGGCTCAGACACACACACACACACACACACACACACACACACACACACTCCTACTGTGGCACAGACCAAAAAAAACAAACACAAACAAAACATTTAGATACAATACATACATTTGCAAGAAAAATTATGTGAACCGCTTGCAGAATCTTTGAAAATGTGAATCATTTTAACAAAATAAAGAGGGATCAAACAAAATGCGTTATTTTTTATTTAGTGCTGTCCGGAATAAGATATTTTACATTAAAAAAATTTTTTTTACATATAGTCCACAAGACAAATGAATAGCTGAATTTATTAAAATGAACCTGTTCAAAAGTTTACATACCCTTGATTCTCAATATTGTGTGTCGTTCCCTGGATGATCCACGGCTGTTTTTTTTGTTTTGTGATGGTTGTTCTCGAGTACCTTGTTTGTCCTGAACAGTTAAACTGCCCGTTCTTCAGAAAAATCCTCCAGGTCCCGAAAATTCTTCAGTTTTCCAGCATTTTTTGCATATTTGAACCCTTTCCATCAGTGACTGTATGGTTTTGAGATCCATCTTTTCACACTGAGGACGATTGAGGGACTCAAACACAACTATTAAAAAAGGTTCAAACATTCACTGAAGATCCAGAAGGAAACACGATGCATTAAGATCCGGGGGGTGAAAACTTTTGAACAGGATGAAGATGTCCAAATTTTTCTTATTTTGTAGAAATATCAATTTTTTTTATTTAGAACTGACCTTCGGAAGCAACAGAAGATACTTACATGTTTCTCAGAAGACAAATTAAGTACAATTTACCTTGATCTTCAAATTCAAAAAGTTTTCACCCCCTGGATCTTCAGTGAATGTTTGAACCTTTTTTAATAGTTGTGTCTGAGTCCCTCAACTGTCCTCAGTGTGAAAAGATGGATCTCAAAATCATACAGTCACTGCTGGAGAGGGTTCAAATATGCAAAAAATGCTGGAAAACTAAAGAATTTGCAGGACCTGGAGGATTTTTCTGAAAAACGTTGGGGGACAAACAAGGGACTCAAGAACAACCATCAAAAAACAAAAAAAAAACAGCCGTGGATCATCCAGGGAACAACACACAGTATTATGAATCAAGGGTTCATAGACATTTGAATGGGGTCATTTTAATAAATTCAGCAATGTTTAGTCTTGTGGACTATATGTAAACATCTTTTATGTAAAATATCTTATTCAGGACAGCACTAAATAAAAAAATTTACATGATCTGCAAGCGGTTCACATACTTTTTTTTGCAACTGTATGTCTATTAATAGCAATACGATTACATCACAATCACCTTACATTATTTAATTCATATACACACACATTTGGAGACACACACATACACTCAACACGCTCCACTTGACAGGGTCTTACTTTTAACGGTGAGGTACATGCTCTTGCTGATATCGGCTCCCACGTCATTGCTGACCTTGCACAGATAAAATCCAGCATCTTCCTCCAGGACGTGTTTTATGAGCAGAGAGCCCTTCTCCAGGAGCTGGATACGTGAGCCAGAATTCAAGGCGATGGGCTGGAACTGAGGTACCCCAGCACCTATGACAGAAAACAGACCAATGTAAGATCTATATACACTGTATATTTAGAAATGGGGCATATTATTTTTTTTTATATTTAGAATATTATAATAAATATTTAATTTGTATCACTTTTTTTCTATTAGCATAACAAAAAGGCTGCTATATGTATTACTGTATTCTGGAACATCTGATAATCCATCAGCATTACACCCTTTTTCATGATCAATATCAATTCTAGTTATGCTGTGTGTTTACATTTGATGATTTCTTTATTGGATTTAAAGATCTCTGAGGGGAATTATTTTGCATCTGGTGTGTCATGTCTGGATTAGGATTAGAGGATACTGTGAGATTCAATAATACGAAATAAATCATAATACCACACGAGCTATACTATTTTTAACATCTCTAAATGTTGTATATAGAATACAGTACCTGTTATGAATCATTGGGAATCGTTACATAGTGGTAACAGTAACCCTATAAAGTTAACTATGAGTTATGTGAACTATTCTCCTGTCATATATGAAACCAAAAAATACATATGCAAACATTTATTTTTCGACTTTTAAAAATACTGTAAAGATAAATGATAAAGGATACTCTATTAATTCAGGGAATCTAGTAATTTGATAGAATATGCCAGAAAATAGAAGAAAATACTCCTTTACCCACAATGCCACAATGCATTTCTATCCCCTTCAACCTCATAGACTCCATCTAGCCCTCTATTCTTTCATCCAAACCCCGCTGAACTCCACCCTCCCAATGTGCAGCCCTCTTTTTTGTTGTGTATATGGATTTCCATTTGCGAGCTTTCATCTACAATGTGTAGCGAGGGCTTCAAACGCTCCTTCTCCTTCAGGAAGAATCAAGGTCGAGCGAGTCACCTGCTCCCGTTCTGATCCAGTAATCCAGCTTCTTTGGCCATGGCCTCAATGCAAACCTACACCTGTGCCCAGCCCACCTGTCCAGATAGCCCATAACCACATTACTACCAAAGCCCGACTGAAATGATGTCCACACCGAATGTGTCCCCTTTATTACATGATCCTACCTTCCCTTTGAGATCTCACAGCAAATATCAAACACAAAAATGGGTTAGTGAGTACCAAAAACCTTTTTTAATAGTATAATGACTTCAGAACAGCAGCTATTTATGGTAATATTTCTTCAGCCCAAAATACAATGATTTTATTTAAAGGGGACCTATTATGCAAAATTCACTTTTAAATGGTGTTTGAACATAAATGTGTCAGTAGTGTGTGTACACAACCACCCTACAATGGTAAAAATCCACCCACTTCTTTTTTTTAATCCCCATAAATCATAAGCATTTAACAGCAGCATTCAAGTAAGAAATGTATTCTCATTAAAGCTACTAAAGTTATTCAATCAAGAGCAGTGAGTGATTTTCAGTTTTCCTTTTGTTGTTTGATTCATATTAACAGCATATACAGCAGTAGGTACTGTATATTATGCCGCTGTCACTTTAATACACAGATCTAATATACACATGGGATTTCTTTACTTACGCTTACAGACACAACCGATTGTGTTTATGTGAACTTTGTGTGTTTTTGACATAACCTTGTGAGTATTTGACAACGCAATAAGACGTGAAAGAGAACTTAGTTTAATACTCACGGACGCACCGACATCCAGCTCTCTGTGCGCATGCTTCGGATGTGTGCGACTTTTTACACTGATATGGCTTTAAAACGCATGCAGATAATAAACTTTCATGATGATGAAGAACTGCTATGTCACGTGAGCATGACCGCGATAAAGATGATAATCAAAACCAAACAGATGTTTTTGTTTTTGGCAGAGTATCCGAGGCATGAGCTGTACAGGCTCCGCCCTCTTCTGGAAAGTGGGGTGGGGAGCAGCAGCTCATTTGCATTTAAAGATACAGTACAAGCGCGAAAACACCATGTTTTTCCTTCCACTCAAAAACCATTTACAACATGGTATAATAAATTATCTGTGGGGTATTTTGAGCTGAAACTTCACAGACACATTCTGGGGACACCAGAGACTTGTAAAAGGGGGCATAATAGGCCCCCTTTAAATCATCACAAATAACAGTATTTTATAAAATGAAATGCATGTAAATGTATGTTGTTTTTCCAATAAAGCTGCACCTCAGTGCCTGCCAACATCAACACACCCACAGTGTTTACTGAGGATTTGATGACTCATGATCTGAAAAGAATGTGATTATTAATAATAATAATAGCTGGGAAACAGTTAATAAATAAAATATTTTACTGTACATTATTTTTGAATCAATGCCAAATATACTAACCCTGCATAATGGTAATTGGAATTTGATAGGAAAACAATGCAAAATCAAAAACATTTCTTTATGTAAAAAAAAAATATATATATTTTGATTTTGGGGAAAACCGTAGCCTGGAAATGCTTTTGTGAGGAATATTTCATGAATATTTCCTTTGCATTTTTGCCCATCGTTGGTCATGTTCAACAGGAAATAATATACAATTATATATTTCAAATACTAGCATACCTTTGGAGTGGTTCCATACTATAGTGGGGATTGGGTTTCCCTTTGCTGAACAATTCAGGATCACCGATTTCCCATATATGCCGTCCTGGTCTCTTGGCTGTACCTCAAAATGTGGTGGAACTAAGTATAAAAAGAATGTTAATATTTAAAAGATGTATGATATAAAATGATATTGATTAAATCAAGGCTTAGAGACTATTTAAAGAACAAAAACCAAAAAAGACGTTACACTTTGCAAAACGGCCATTTAAAATGATTCTAAACAGAAAACATTATTGTTAAAAGTTAAAAGAAAAACATCTCAAACCTTTAACGATGAGCTGTATGCTATGCTCGACGGCTGCAGCCTCATTACGGGCAATGCAGGTGTAACTGCCGTTATGAATTTCCGACAGGTTTGAAATGCGTAATGAGCTGGTAAAGTCTATATTGTCGATGGTGACACCCAGGCTGGCATTAATTGGTCGTCCATCTTTGTGCCAGGTTATAGACATGGGCAGGTCGCCGGATATGACCACACAGGGGATGAAGACACGCTGACCGATGGAAGCGCTCTGAGAGTCGGAGTGTTGGATCAGAGGGGGCACTGAGAGAGAGACAATCAGAAACAGAGATGCTCTTAGAAATGCAGGTGTTTAAACAAAGCAAACAATTATAATATAACATTTTTTGCATGATTACACAGCAAAAGTTTTAGCACACTGTAAAAATGATCATAATTTTAATGGTAAAAGACTGTAAAAACACTACAGTAAAAACCTAATTGGTTAATAACAAGTCATCTTAAGATTTAGTGAAAACCTCTAAATTGACATTCCCAGAATTCTTTGTGTGACAGCTCACATTTGATGTTTTTTCACTGAAATAACCTTTTCTTCTATGATTTTTTTCTTATCAGTTATGCACATTTATGCTATTTTTGCTATAGCTTATGTTGTTTATTTAATGTTTATTGCAATATTTTATTGTCGTATGTTACCATGATGTTGTTTTGTATTAGTGTGTAATTACACTGTTCACCTACATATTAACTATATAACAATATATAACCTGTTAATATATAAAGAATAATATAAAGAAAAGGTTATATATAGAACCCTTTAAAGGTACATTTAAAAAAAAAAAAATTCCGCTCACACTTGTCCATATAATGGCAGTGAATAGCAACCAGCATCAAGCATCATTTTAAAAAGACGCAAAAGTTTCACAGAATGATCCCCTGCAACACGTTTTCTGGGGGTATAAGATAGGACATAGCACATTAAACAAACCAAAATTTAATGTGTTATCTAACGAAATTCTTTACTTGGTCGTTGGTCTTCTGTGCACGGGTACACGACATGCACATTCATGAGACTCTATTAGTGCCTCAGTTCACTCCGTCTCGCCCAGAAAACACAAGTTGTGAGAAATCAAGGCTCAGAAAAACGTGACATGAAATATAATCCATGTACCTTCTTCTCTGAGGTGAATATATCCATTGTATTCGTCGTAACAAGAAGTTATCGTGTTCACATCTGTCAACTGTCATTCTGACTGTCATCAGACAAACAGAGTTCCGATCTGGAGATATTTGACTCAGTGAAGAAAGTACACAGATACTTTTTTGGGGGATTTCTAGGCATTGTAGGACCCTATTGTTTTTTTTTTTTTCAAACTTTCGGGCACTTTTGGGGCCCTTAACATGCTCAAAAACTCTTGAAACTTTACACACAAAATGGAGTCGTCGGCCATCAGAGCCGGGCACAAGTTGACAGGGGTGAGGGGGTCATGGGGGGTTTCTGTGGTGGCGCAGTCTTTTATATGGTTGTATTTGAGGGGCTCTGTAGCACACCTCTTTTCACTTACAGTAACCAAAGTTCATACACTTATAGATCTCATCGGGCCAAACAACTTTCAGACTCTAAGTCATGCGTCAGCCCAACAGGAAGTCAGCTATTATGGGTTTTTAAAAAAACGCATGCTCTGGAATTTGATATACTCCCCCAAGGGGATTCATTCAATCACCACCAAACGCAGTCAGCATGAAGCCAAGAGCTAATTGATTACTAAATTGAGAGTGGATTTTGATATCTCGAATGGTTTTGTTGTGGCGAGGCAATGAATTTATGGTGAAAAAAAGGAAACAGGAAGTGTGTTATAACTTTTGCATACATTGACTGATTTTGATGAAACTTCAGCTGTGTGTTCGTTGTATAAGGTCGATTACATGGATGTGACTATTGTGAGTCAAAGTCATAGTGCCACCAACTGGCAGCAGGAAGTGTGTCACTTTCAAAATGCTTTGAAATCGCCCACTTATTTTTACCCAGTTGGTTCAAACTTTGCCAGAATAACGTCAAGACACCGCAGATGTACACCTGTGAAAGGATTCTTGATATCTTAAATATGGGCAAAGCCTTAATAATGGGCGTGTAGGAGGGGCTCAGTAGGGGGTTAGTTTTACCTACAGTCACCAGACTCGCTACATATATTGTTCTCATCGAAGGGCTTCATACGATTCACACCAAAATTTCTCAACATGATGCCAATATATTGAAGATGCTAAACTGCGAACAGGTATTGGATATCTTGAACAGTGTTGCCATGGAGAGGGAGTAAAGTAATGACAAAAAGGGAAACTTGAATAGTCTCATATCTTCTAAATAATAAATTATACACCATTTATTTCTATATAAAATAATACAAATAAAAAAAAAACATTTTATTCTTTTTTTATAATTAATGCATTATGTGCAAGTTAAAAATACAGAGATTTCGAAAGAAATAATAAATGATGATAAGTCTGTTTTATAGTTTTGATGGTTTAGAGTTGAACCCATTCATTGCTGTGTGCTTTTAACTGGATTAATGTATACGAAATCTCTTAGGCCTTCTCTTTTTCTATCAATTTGAATAACAAAATTAAGGCATAGAACCAGTTCATTTGTAGGGCACTGACAACATAGTTTTATATAATTAGTTAGTAAGGTTAATAAAAAGGTTAAGGTTAATAAAAATATATATATAAAAAGATAAATACTTATGGACTGCAAATAATAACTTCACACTCATTTGATATTGGCCTATAACATCCTATGACATGAAATTAATCTAAATTTAAATGATCTCATGGATGTGGGTGTTGTGGTTCTTGGTCATAAAGGCACCAACAGCTGCAGTAAATGTGGTGTATTCAAATTATTTTGACTTAGTTGTTTTACATTTGCCTACTTTAAATGCATATTGCCCACCGTGCACAGTTGCCCTAAAACCACCGGGGTAGTGGTGGCGCCGGGGTTTGGGCCTGTCATCGCTGCTTGCAGCTATATATAATATTGATTTCTCACAACTTGTGTGCTTTTTCTGGGCGAGAGTGAACTGCGACGATAATAGTCTTATGAACACATAGCTGACCAGCGTCCAAGGTCAGGATTTTCATTAAATAATACATACAATTTTGGTTTGCTTTTCACCAAACCCTATCGTATATCCCCAGAACACGTGTCGCATGGGATTATTCTGTGATACTGATGCATCTTTTTTTAAAAGGTCGCTATTCACTGCTATTATATGGACGAGCGCGAGCAGCTGGCATTTATTTTACCACGTCATCTTTTTTTTTTACCAACTTTACATCTTTTTTTTTTTTTTTTTTACAGTGTACAGTTACATTCTCCCCTATATCAAACAGCAAGCATGATATAACCATTGACCAAATGTTATTTACATATAAAACTAGCGGTTAGTGTCTTAACAAACGGCTCAGAACACACACAATATGGGCTGGTGGACAGAACATATGTGATCACACATGTACAATTATCTGTGATTTGCAACAATAAAGCTCCAGTCGGCCTTCATAACAAGTCATTACGGCTCAGAATCTAGAGATTTCACAGAGGAGGAGGCATAATGTGAACTAATGAGGGAGAAACAGAGCAAAGTAAGACAAAATAAAGAAGACTATAAAAGCAGCCTTTCCTCTCCCAGTAAATTCGGCATAATGTGTTCCCCGGAGACTTCGCAAGCATGGTGCTAGTCAGCCTGTCGCGTTTGAGAATCAATGAGTTAAAATAACATTGAAATAAAGCAGCACTTCAGTGCTTATTTAATTCACAACAAAATGGGGATAATGGACTCCAGGGAATCCCTTCGCACACTTCAGAATTTTAAGCATGAATGGAGCAAATTAGCTAACTCAATCACATTTTTTTCTGTCTTTATGACTCTAAACTCACAAAAACAGATGCTTGCTTGGTTATTACATAACAACAGGATCAAATATTTGCAGTTTAACAAGTGTCTATTTTAACTAACAATGTAAATGTCTGGGTTATTGTAATTGGTGCTCTATCTGTGCTTTGAGGTAAAGCTTTTATGTCATGTTGGAATTAGCGTAACTAAAAATATAAAAATCATTAGTCTTTATAGAACTTGGGTAATTGGTAAATGACATGCAATTCTTTTGGAAAGCTAAATTGTTCTGTGGTTTGACATGTACAGGTAAAACTATTGTGAACAGCATTTTGTTCATTCTATTATAACTATTACACATGCAGCTGATACATGAGCTCATATTGATTGAGAGATTACATGGAATATTTGCAATTTAAAATAATTATCTGTCACACTGCAATACCATTTAAATTCTCCATTAAACTATTGAGCACAGATGATTATTAAAAAAGGTGAAAAACTTTAAATCAGCCCTCCTTAAATCCCAATTTTTGGTGTCTCTTTATACATTTTAAGGTCATGTATATTCAAATTTTCTCACATACTAGCAAGTTGCAATTTGCAGTTTCTTCCAAGGAAACGAATAAAATATATTGATGACTCATTCTGAACTATGTGGACTACCATGACAGAGTGAAAAGATAAATGCTGGCGAACGATAGTGGAGGCGCTTCAGTAACCCGTTGAGTCCTGGCATTAGCATTAGGCTAGTACAACCATTGTTTGTTTACGCTCTTGTTTCCAGAGGTCAATCACTAGTTCCACCTTCTCAATGACATCACGCATGTTGTTAAAGACGGCAAGCGATGATTGGTCGGGAAGCAACATGTATGACATGTTTCTTGTCCGCGACACAACAATAATTTTGGAGTCAAAATCACATAATCTGATACAGTGACTATCGTAACAGACAAAAATATTGTGTAGTCTGAACCTGGAATCAGTCATTTCAAAAGGAATCTGTGTAATTGAGTATTTTGCTTGAGTGCGAAAGATTTCCCCACACAGATTTTGCATCAGGTTCAAGTTAGTCGTGTGAATTTGCCACGTTTACAAACAGAAAGCTGCTTGGTTTGAAAGGGACTTCTATGTGAGCTGTGATTCATACTTCACTATGCTACACTACTGGCAATGGAAACTATTGGCACTATTGTAATTCGGACAAAATTTCATGTGACAGCACCTTAAATCAAAAGAGCCCACTTCCAAAAAGTTTCTATGATATTATGGTCTTCTTTGCCAAGGTCTGATCTCTCCTCCCCTTACGAAAATGAACCATGGTTTTACTACAAATAAAACCAAAAAACCATGGTTATTATAGTTAAACCATGGTAACCACAAATTAACCATGGCTTTGCTACTCTAACCATAGTTTAACCATGGTATTTGTGGTAAAACTGTGGTTATATAAACGGTAATCAATTAACCAAAAAACCATGGTTACTAGACTTTTACTATAATAAAACCATGGTTAATTTTCGTAAGGGTCAAAAAGCACAATTCGAGGTATCTTTCATGTAGCACAAACAAGCTGGCCAAGGTGTAGTACGTAAGGCCCGAGTATACTTAATTTTCCGCGTTCTGCTACGCAAGCCTTTCAAAGTATACTCCTTTGGCCGTGAGCACGGAAAGATGTCTACGCCGCGTGCGCACTATCTAGTGTACTTTGTTTTCAAGCGCTCAAGTCTCTCGTACATGCACTGTTGTACGCGCACCATCCGCAGACCCTCCTGATGACAAAAAATTACGTCAATACAGTGCGTGGACCGTCGCGAAACATATACTGTGAAGTATGCTTTGGGCTTTAGAGTTAGGGGTTTGTGAATCGCTAGTCATAAGTCCTAGCAATAGCCCTAGTTATGCTAGCCTTAACAAACATCATTGAAAATGACACTGATCACACTTGAGGTCATACCCTGGTATTAAAATCTAGTCTTCATGTAATGGCTGACTTCTGTCTGCACAGCAGTACCTTTCACTGTCACATGAACGCTCCTGTGAATTTGTTTCTCTGGATCCACCAGCACGTAGCATGTGTACTCTCCCTCGTCCGAGTTTTGCACATTGGACAGCTTCAGTGTGCCGTTGTTCTCAAAGGCACGTTGGCGATGGTTGAACGGGAGCAGTTTGGAATCCTTATACCACTTAATAGAGTAGTAAGGGTAACCAATGATGCGACAGTGAATGTACGTGTCCCTCCCAGCGATGGCAGTGACATTTTTCATTGGTCGAATACTGGCAGGGCCTGTTGTGAGAAAGAATTATCAGTATACAGAGTTTTTGAAAGTAAGTTGATAGGCTTATGTAGTACGTCAATATTTAACTTTTCAACTATTAAATACATAGTCTGAACAAATTGACAGTAACTAACTAACTAATAATTAATCCTAAATTCAAACCCTCATGGAGGGTTTATCTTCAAGGGATACTCTACCCAAAAATGAGAATTCTCTCATCATTTACTCAACCTCATGTCGTGCCAGATGTATATGACTTTCTTTCTTCAGATGAACACAAATGGTGCTTTTTAGGAAAATAATTCATCACTTTGAGTCCATGTAATGCAAGTGAATAAGTCCCTCAAAGTCAAGTACGACAGTAATCCACACAAACGTTGATAAAACAATGTCTTCTAAAGTTAAATGATAGGGGTGTGTGTGTGTGTGTGTGAGAGAGAGAGAGACAGAGGAAAAAAAATCAAATATATTAAACTTAACAATAATCCATCGCTTCTAGCCCATTATCATATGAGTTCACGCTTGGTGTAAACGTCAGCACGTTGTGAAGTGTGATGTAAGCACATTGTGAAACGGGTCAGAAGAGATGGTTTAAAGTTTCAAAACTTAGAAATATTAGTGTTTTTCTCACACACACCTATAGTTATGCTTCTGAAGATACTGGGGTCGTATGGATTATCATCGTATTCGTTTTGGATGGTTTTTGAAGTGTCAGCTTTACGGAGCCTATGCACTTGCATTACATGGACTATGGATAATATGGATTATATGTATTCACCTGAAGAAAGAAGTCATGTACATCGGGGCGGCATGAAGGTGAATAAATGATGAGAGATTTTTCATTTTTGGGTGTAGTAAAACAGAGTTTTAAATGAGCGCAACATAGCAACAACCAATGGGAGTGAACGCAGTAAAGATTGACTGTAGAGGAAGTGTATCATACCTGCATTTCCATTTATCTAATTACCATTCATTCCTATTCCTTTCAAAATTAGGCAGAGGCTATTTGCACTAAGCGCAGCAGAGGTGAACCTGATTTCACCAAGACCAACATGTTCCTTGATCAACATTTTTGTTGATACTGGAACAACATTCCAATCAACCAATCAGATTTGAGAGACAAGTTATTGTCAAGTTTAGGCTTACAACCAGGGTAAGGTGCTTCTACATTATTGGTATTCACCTATCATTTCCCTCTGATTTTAGGGATAATTTATGGGTAGGGTTAGGTTTAGAGGTAAGGATAAATTTAAGATTAAATTTTCGGACTGAAATGTTGTTCCAGGATCAACCGTGCATTAGATGCTATTTACATTAGATACTATTTACACAAGTGCAAATAGTGACAGATCACTTGGTTGCATTGGTCACGCCAAAAGCTATTTTAATTCCGCTTTTTTATGCCCTTCTCTCGCTAACTTAACTCCGTCTCATGGGACACGGATGTACGTCATTGCTTACGTTGCACGGTGGAACCCATGCAATAGGTTGAAATGGAACATCCTAAGCCCTTGATCACTTGATGCACTTGGAGCTTATTCGTTATTTATAAATTTTTTCTCAAGAATTTGTTTGATGCAGCATTCTGTATGCCTATAAGTATGCTTTGGCTATTGGAAAAAAATAACCAAAAGTACACAAACATATTATGTGTATTAAGTATTATGTGGTTAAATCTCATCATGCACTAGCGTTGTGTGGAGTGCTGTGACATCACAACCGTGTTTCATTATGGTATATGAAGCTACCTAAATGAGTCAACTTCTGTCCTATTGCCAAAATTAAGGGACTGTCCATATAAACGACCATCACATACTTGACCAAGTGGAACGAACTTCAAAATGACGACGGAGATTCTCCTGAGGGAAAGTTTTTAGGGAAGTTTGTGTATTTAAACTGTTAACTGATAACCCCCCTTTTTGAGCTTAGATCTGAACTTAAATGGTTGTAATTCATGAATGCTTTCCTAAGGTTGGTGTCATTTTAAAGAAGACTTTTGCAGAAGTGAAAGCATTTCAAAAATGAATTGAACAAAACATTTTTTTTATTTTATACAAAATATACACCGATCAGGCATAACATTATGAATATTGTGTTGGTGCCCCTTTTGCTGCCAAAACAGCCCTGACCCGTCGAGGCATGGACTCCACTAGACCCCTGAAGGTGTGCTATGGTATCTGGCACCAAGATGGACCCTAGCAGCAGATCCTTTAAGTCCTGTAAGTTGCGAGGTTGGGGGCTCCATGGATCGGACTTGTTTGTTCAGCACATCCCACAGATGCTCGATTGGATTGAGATCTGGGGAATTTGGAGGCCAAGTCAACACCTCAAACTCGTTGTGTTCCTGAACCAGGGTTAGGGTTAGGGTTAGGGTTAGGCCACAGCCACCAGGGAATACCGTTTCCATGAAAGTACATGGTCTGCAACAATGCTTAGGTAGGTGGTACGTGTCAAAGTAACATCCACATGGATTGCAGGATCCAAGGTGTCCCAGCAGAACATTGCCCAAAGCATCACACTGCCTCCGCCGGCTTGCCTTCTTCCCATAGTGCATCCTGGTGCCATGTGTTCCCCAGGTAAGCGACGCACATGCACCCGGCCATCCACGTGATGTAAAAGAAAACGTGATTCATCAGACCAGGCCACCTTCTTCCATTGCTCCATGGTCCAGTTCTGATACTCACGTGCCCACTGTTGGCGCTTTCGCCGGTGGACAGGGGTCAGCATGGGCACCCTGACTGGTCTGCGGCTATGCAGCCCCATATGCAACAAACTGCGATGCACTGTGTATTCTGACACCTTTCTATCAGAACCAGCATGAACTTCTTGAGCAATTTGAGCTACAGTAGCTCGTCTGTTTGATCGGACCACACGGGCCAGCCTTCGCTCCCCACATGCATCAATGAGCCTTGGTAATGCCTGATCAGTGTATATTTTACCATATAATTTGGACTCTAAATTGCTATAAATCCAAAGCCATACTAACATACATGTCTAACTAAGTTGTGATCCAAATTTGAAGGTCATATTGCAAAAATTGAGCCCGCTAAAAGTTTTAAAGTACAGTTTCCTTGGTGACACAATGTCCAATTTCACAGGATGAATTTTGTGTTTAAGCTTTCGAATGATAGCTAATTTATGACGATTACTAAAATATGTAAATAAGCGTGCCACTACTGTGATAATGACAGTTAACAGGCTATACGCGTACCCCTGCTCAACTGCAATCTCTAATGCTGCATTCAAGCCATGTTGTAATTACCGTAGTCGCAAGATGACAACACGTGCCGTTATATTCGGAGTTGTTTACGTCTTCAGACTAGGAATTATGTGTTTCTATGGCACCACTATCAACGCTTAAATGAATCTGCAGCGGTCAGGTGGTATAGCAGTCATGTGGTACAAGTAGGAGCTCTCAGACAATTCCTGTCTTACAAGCAGTAATAACAAGCTCTACGAGGACGTGAACGCTTTTTACAAATTGAAATAACATAATTGCGGTAATTTCGACAAGGCACGAATGCACCTCAGTAGGCAGATTGCAAGTTCCACTGCCTTCACTCCCATTGGTTGTCTCCACATTGAGTCGATGCTCATTTGCATAAAGTTAAACTTTTCTTTTTATTGTGCTGTCATTGGTCACTGCTTTCAATAAAATTTCAATAAAAATAAATCACTTCTAGTTGCTTTGTTGCTACAACAAAGCACTTTTAGGAGGCTGCACTGCATTGGCACTCTAAAACTACAAAATTCTCCTTCTTACTAAAAATTCCATATAGAAAACAGACAATCTCTGAACAAACCTAAAATTGTTGTGTGTGGTTGTGGTGTGGTGTGGGTGTTTTTGAGGAGCTGATCTGACAAGCACCTCTTACGTTTATTCGAGCCTGGTAGGAGACCGATCCGGCCGAGTTGTTGCAGGTGCAGCGGTAGACACCCCCATCGCTGACCTGTGTGTGAGACACATTCAGGTAGCTGAGCACGTGGCCTTCCGTGGTGAGGATGCGATCCATGCGGTGGTTGCTGTCTTTGATGACGGGGTCGTCGTCCAGGGTCCAGGTGACGGTGGGGAGCGGCGTTCCTTTCACGTGACACACCAGTGAGATGGGCTCATTCGGGCTCACCACCTTCTCGCTGAAGGCAGAGAGGATCTTTGGCGTCCCGTCTAGAGAAGTGGAAGACAGATTTATAGACAGGTTTAATGATGCTATTTCAGCTATCAATATTTCAGAAAACATACAAAATAACAGTGACCTTCAATATAGACTTATGATTGTTGAGCAGCATTCCAAGGACATTTTCTTTAGGTGACACATTGTTCATAAATTAAATGTGATATTTAATCTGTCATAAAAATGTCAGATTTTCATATCTTATATGAAATTGCTGTTATCATAAATAAATCACTTTTAAAAATCATAAAAAAGCTGAAGATAAAAAAATTTTCTTAAAAAAGCATGTTTAATTATGTGTATGATATGCAAATTAAATTATAATTTAATTTACATTGTGGGCCGGACAGCTCTTTTTTTCCCTGAGTAAACTATTTTCCTGGTTGTTGTTAGTAGATCATATGGGTCAAAAGGCAATGTTAACATGACAGATGTGCAGTAGTATGTCCAGAAATATATTTGTACTCCATACCTGCAAAACCTAAAAATCGTTCTTCATCAACCTAAGAGAAGTCTATTTTGCATATTCTGGATTTTCTCAAATATTTTATGTAGTGCTGTTAAATTGATTAATCACGATTAATTGCACCTAACATAAAAGTTTGTAAATATACTGTATAATGTATATGTGTGTGTGTGTGTATACATTAGTGCTGTCAAATGATTAATCACGATTAATTGCATCCAAAATAAAAGTTTGTGTTTACATAATATATGTGTGTGTACTGTGTATAATTATTATGTATATATAAATACACACACATGCATGTATATATTTAAGAAAAATGTGTAATCTTTATATATAAAATATTTATATTTTTAAATAAATTATATATATATATATATATATATACACAGTACATACATATAAAATATTTCTTAAATATATACATGTATGTGTGTGTATTCAAATATGCATAATAATTATACACAGTACACACACATATATTATGAAAAAACAAACTTTTATTTTGGATGCGATTAATCGCGATTAATCGTTTGACAGCCCTAATACACACACACACACACACACACAACTTTTATGTTAGCTGCGATTAATCGCGATTAATTGTTTTGACAGTACTTTTTTTTTTTTTTGCTAAGAGTCAGGAAAACTGCATTTATGTCCAAAAACCTGACAAAAAACACATAAAAAAAAGGGATTATGAAACTGCCTTTTTACATTCTCAGTAAATTATGGACAATGCAAAGAACACTAGATCTAGCCAGACATTTCTTGCTAATCTTTTCAGCCCTGTTTTCATATATCATGACACTTAGCAAGAAACAGCTGTGTTTTCAAGCTTAGTGCCACTGTTTTTTTGTTGTTGTTTTTTTTTACATCATTATAGATTATCAATATCCTCTGTATGCAGTTTTATGGCAATAGGAGACAGTTTCCCCAGCAACCGAGCTGAAGCAACAAATCTTTTCAGCTGCAGGGCTGAGGAGCTTCAGTAGAGTCCAGTAGAGGCTTATATTAAAACACATGCACAGTTACACATACAGTATGTTCACAGTAGCACTCCACAATTTCACAGGTCATTAAAAATTCAAGTCGTGTTGAAACGGAAGTATCATCAGATCTTTTCTTCCGTATTGTGATGTACATCTGGGTGTTATGAATTATTGGAAAAGAAAAAATATACGGTGAGGACTTGGTTCTTATGCTTCAGTTTTTGATGAGATGTGGGTGTTGCACTCAAAAGTGGATGCCGATAAACACAAGCTTGCGGGGGCAGGATTTAAGTAGAATAAATGAATGGGGAAGTCCTAAATAAAAAAAATAAAAAAATGAAACATATGATGAACTGTTCCCAATCAGATCTATAACATGCATTTAGAAAATTGATTTTTATTTCATACTGACTATAAAGAAAACATGCAGAAAAAAATTTCTTCACACTTATTCCACAGTGTATATATAGTGTGTGTGTGTGTTTATACAATATATATATAGAGAGAGTGAGAGAGAGAGAAAGAGCATATGGAGTTATGAACTTATGAAGGCATTAATGTACATAAAATAAATTTTGTTTAATATTCTGCCCACTAAGATGCCTTTATTGGGTTGGATTTTGAAATCAGCATGTACTCTTTATTATCTATGATTTCCTACAATCATGTGCATGTGGTTCGGTGGATGGTTGGATAAAAATAGCATTTGAAGTAGTGGTTTAAAGAACTACATTTATTCATAAATGTCAAATATTAATTTGCATAACAGAGATTTGGGGGAGGGCGTTTGTTGGCTATTTGCATTAAGCATAAACATCTAGCTAAAATCCTTTTTGTGTGTGTATGTGTATTTAAAGTGACAGTGAAAATGTTGTCATTTACTCACCCAATTATTTTCTTTCTTTTGCTTGTTGTAAATGGACTAGGTTTTGTGGGGCTTTTTTGTCTTGACAGTATAAATTATTATTCACATTTGCTGTACGGAAAAGAGAAGCTCTGTCTTATAACGTTTTGTCTGTCATTAAAGAAAGAAAGTGATATTGGGTTAAGGGCCTTTTACACTGAGTGTGATTAAGCAATGAGAACGTAAGACGCAATGACGCTCTTGAATCGAAACGATAGATCAATCGCGGTGCTACAAAGTGAGATTTGTGTTGCTGCTGTACAATATAACTAGCAAATAGCAGATCTATACAGGTGGAGCTGGGGAAGGGTTTCTGAAAACGCGCTGCGCTGCTAAGGCAAATACTAATCAAGTATTTGAAGGTTGAGCAGCGAGCTCATTGGGCACTGATACAGCAGGAACCAATCAGCTGTGCCCTATAGAGAATGATGTGAATGCAACCGTTTAAGTTAAGGACCTATTAGCCTGCGCCATCTAGAGTTTCATTACAGAAGTTTGTATTTGAGCCTTAGATCACGTCCCCGGAGCTGCTGCTGTTGCACAAAAGGGTGAGATTGGTGAATTCTTGTTATCATTGGTGTCTGAGAACAGAGAATTTTTGATAAAAGTCACAGCAACTACTAATTCATTGGCAAAAAAGAAGTTCTGTGGCAAGGAATTGCTGAGAAAATGGGAATCGATGTTGAGTTTAATATCTTATACCATGGTCTGCAATAAAACCGTTTAATACACAGGTAGCTCCAAGTCACCGTTCTATATTAATGCGCTGCTTTCATTGAAGGGCGCACACACATGTCATTCACAGAGAGCGCAGGGATTGCGCTCCAAACACACACAAACATTCAGGAGCACAGAAACTGGTTATCAACGCTGCCCTGCGACTTTTAGTAATAAAATAGCTTCGCTACTCAAACGCTACATTATATTTCTCAGCAACGAGGGGGTTACATCTCTATTTTGAAGTAATTAAACTCATAATTAAACTCGTAATTAAACCTCTGCTTCACGTCGGGCGGTTCTTTGCCTCCACGTCGTGCATTAAAATCGTTTAATGCACAGCTAGCCGTTGATTATCCCTTACTTATTAAAGTCATAAGCATTATAGATAGTTTTGTGTTTCTGGTGGTAGTCCCAAACTTTATTTATCTTACTGTATGTTCTTCAGTAGACGAGGTTAAAGCCAAATGGAAAAAGCCTACGAGATACATACACGAGTAAGAAAAGAGAAGGTCAGGACGAGTGTGGGCAGTTACAGGCGTAAAAATGCATTCTCGGTCAGCGCCACCTATCATGCAGGCGTGAATTACCCAAAGGCGATCAATCGTTTTGGTTTCAATGTAAAAGCACCGTTCGTCACGATTTGCTTTATCGTGTCAGGCTCAGTGTGAAAGGGCCTTTAGAATGACATGAAGGTGTCAAAACGTTCATTTTTGGACTAACTATTCCATTAAATGTAATAATATTTAGTTAATAATATTTAGTTAGAAAATATATTTAGTTAAAGTAGATGCTTACACATAATGCAAAGGGGTCAAAAGAGATCCTCCCCAAAATGCATTTTATGTCCCGCAATGTTTTAGTAATTTAACACTGAAGGCTGATTTATACTTCTGCGGCGTAACCTACGGCATAAGCTGTGTGTAGCACGCGTAGCGTGTGGCGCAGCCTGACGTACACCTCTTCAAAAATGTAACAACGCGTCAATTCTTCGCAGACCGCAAATGCTGTGATTGGTCTGCTAGAACCCCTCCCTCAGGTCAAAATAAATCTGCGATAGTGTCGTATTTCCTCATACGCATTTCTGCTTGCGTATTATAAATGATCTGTTCTTCGATATTTCTGTTCAGTCGGAAAAGGGTGGCTTGCCCGCTTCAGGTTGGTGGAGAGTTCCTGCCTCAAGTGGAGGAGTTCAAGTATCTTGGGGTCTTGTTCACGAGTGAGGGAAGGATGGAACGGGAGATTGACAGACGGATTGGTGCAGCTTCTGCAGTGGTCGATGAGGTCTGTCGTGGTGAAGAAGGAGCTGAGCTGTAAGGCGAAGCTCTCGATTTACCGTTCGATCTACGTTCCTACTCTCACCTATGGTCATGAGTTGTGGGTCATGACCGAAAGGACAAGATCCCGGATACAGGCGGCCGAAATAAGCTTTCTCCGCAGGGTAGCGGGCAGCTCCCTTAGAGATAGGGTGAGAAGCTCGGTCACTCGGGAGGAGCTCAAAGTAGAGCTGTTGCTCCTCCACATCGAGAGGAGCCAGCTGAGGTGGCTCGGGCATCTGTTTCGGATGCCTCCTGGACGCCTTCCCGGGGAGGTGTTCCGGGGACGTCCCACCAGGAGGAGACCCCGGGGAAGACCTAGGACACGCTGGAGGAATTATGTCTCCCGGCTGGCCTGGGAACGCCTCGGTGTTCCCCCGGAAGAGCTGGAGGAAGTGTCTAGGGAGAGGGAAGTCTGGGCGTCTCTACTTAGACTGTTGCCCCAGCGACCCGGCCCCGGATAAGCGGAAGATGATGGATGGATGGATGTTCTTCGATATTTAACAACTCAAGA
The DNA here is from genome assembly GCA_039654105.1 of Coreius guichenoti. NCBI lineage: Eukaryota > Metazoa > Chordata > Actinopteri > Cypriniformes > Gobionidae > Coreius > Coreius guichenoti. Next base: position 8,684,049 of record CM077174.1, on the reverse strand, counting down.
TGCAACAAAAGTCGCTGTCTATTTGCCACCATCACTGCTGCTGCTTCTCCGACACCGTACACAACAAGTTGCTTCTTCTTCGGCTTTGTCTTGATACTGTGGGTTACACCATCAACATGCCTACTGCCTACTAGCGGCCTGCATGTGTAATTGCACGTTGACGCGGACAACAGCGCAGAAGTTTCAATGAAAACCAACGCATAGACTACAGGCTACGCCGTATGTCTGACGCAGAAGTATAAATCAGCCTTAACAAGTATAACACTATTTCTTCTACTTCCTTCCAAGATGGACTTACCTTCCAAGACGACCTGAACTAAGTCTTGGGTGGACATCTTGCCATTTCGAGCAAAGCACTGATACGCTCCTCCATCACTCTTGGCCATTCCTTCCATCACCAGGTTCTCGTTGTTGATGCCCGTGATACGCACGTTTATACCCTGATAGATCTTCTCACCGTTCCTGTACCAGGTGATGTCATACTCGTCAGAGCCAGTCACACTGCAGAACAGAGACACCTGGCTACCCACGCTGCCTCTCACCTTCCGTGGGCTCACCACTGCTTTCAGAGGCTCTGGGGTAGATGGAAACACACATACTTGCACATTAATACACTATTAAATAAAATGATTGTGTCTAAATTAGTTTCGTCTTTATACAGACCATGTTTTTGAAAGGATTTGGACTAAAACTTTTGGTCACACTTTTTATTAGGAGTTTACGAATTTACGGATTACAGTTCACGTTACACTCAGTTTCTTGTGGATTAGCGCGTTCGTCTTGTGAATAAATGTTCTATATTTGGTGTTATATCGCTAGTAAACGTAAAGTAGGACTGCAATGTTTGTGTAATGTGCTTTACTGAGCAGTAAAAAGAGTGTGAATTGAAAAATTCATTAAAAAACAGCTTATTGGGCATACATATCAGTGATACTAGTCACTAAAATGTAATTGTAATTTAATTGTTGAAATCTGGAAGCCATGGAAAGAATACAATTATTTATTAAAATTTGTTTACCTCATTGCAGTCATAAATCATTACAATTCAAGTCTAATTCATTTGTTGAAACCTGGAAGCCATATAGAGAACACATTATTTTATTTATTTTTTAATTAAACAACAATTTAATATAATATTTATAATTAAATTATTAATATTCTCTTTATTCTTTAAAATGCATTATATCAGCATCATAATGCATGGCAGTCATAATCATTCAAGTCTTATTATAACTGGTAAAACCTGAAAGCCAAAGAAAGAAAACATCGATATGGTTTATTTTCTTTAGACAATATATCGCTCAATATTACACAGCGCCTATTATTAAATACTACACATTTGCTTGTGGTAATGCCATAAATGAGTCCTACCTGTCGTGACATTACCTACTCTGCCTTCTCTTTAAAAAAAAAAAAAAACTTTTAGCTTTATCAAGCTAAAATCTACATATAGTTCCCAACGAAAATTTTGTATAGTGTAAAACATGTTGAAGATTAGCGAACAGGCTGTCAATTCATTAAATGATAAGCTATTTCCTCACAAAAGCGGTTTATTCAGTGTAGTGAAGCCTCTCTGATATCCATTAAAAAACGGCTTCTTGTCTCCTTCCCTACGTACCAAAGCCAGAGCGTTAGCTTTAGTCGTCATGCTTTTTTGGCTAAAGGTTGCAGGCTTGCCTTCCAGTGGCTTTGCTAGAAAGCAGGGTTGGAGCTAAATTCTAGAGGAGAGTGGATCTCAAGGGCAAGATTTGAGAACGCCTGCTTTAAAAGATAACTTACGTTTGACCACCAGCCGTCCGACCACTTTGGCATTTCCGAAGCTGTTCCACACCTCACACACATAACTGCCTGCGTCACTGGGTCTTGTGGCCTCGATGAGAAGGCCCGATACACTCTGGTGGTAGCGGCTGTCTGATTCTAATGGGCTGTTGTCTCTTAGCCAGCGATACCTGGGCGGGGGGTGACCGGACGCTTTACACGGGAGCTCCACCCGGTGTCCCACCATAACCTCCCTCCGTTCAAACCCATCCAGAATCACAGGAGCGGAGTCCACAGGTTCTAAAAGAGAGTGAGAGAAAATCCATTTTCTTATATAGCAGTGGGAAATGAGGTCTACGTCTACCCATTCATCCCATATGTTCTATTGCAATTACTACAATCTGATCTTTTTTTCCTCACATGTATGGGTCTGGAACATGGAAATAAACTACAAAAAATATAGAGAGATCATTGATGGCAGTCAGAAGAGAAAAAAATTTCAAATTTATAGTTGCTGTATTAGAAACTCAATTGCAGCAATGCTAGTTAATGTTAGTTGATGACTCGTTTTTTGTAATTTAATGAAGTTGTAACATACACAGTAAAGTGTTATAAATGTATTATATTGCAACTGTTGCAGAAATACGTTGCAGAAATGCGTCATCACAGTCTGTGAAAAGGTTTCATATAAAGTATATTACATGAGATGTTTTAGCAGTGCTCTTTTTTTCAGAGGGTCTTAAAGGCCCACTGAAGTGCCTTGAAACGCGCAGCATTATTCAATGTGTTGACGTAATTTCCACTGAAACAGGAAGACAGGGCAGGACATATCGAACAGCTCCTCCCCTTTTTTTAAAACAGCCAATAGCGTTACGTTTACGACTTCATTCGCCCCAATGGAAAGCATATTTACACTGTCTGAATCTTTCCCTATCCCCTATATAGTGCACCATGTAGAAAATAAATGTGTGAACAAGTGACCGATTTTAGCTGCAGCTTCAGCATCTATTTATAATGTAGGGGGCGGGGCTTCAGATTCTAGAGAGCATTTGATTGGACAGAAAATCTGATGAGATGCTGAAGTGCAGAGTGATGTCATCAAAATCATTGATCCATATTGGCGGAAGTGAGAGACTGTAAGTTTTGAATGCTTATATCTTCTAAATGCAAATGTTGTCATTGTTTTGGAGCACACTAGCATATAGATAACAGTAAGGCTAACATATTCATACTAAAAAACGTTCAATTTTTCAAACAATTTCATGGGGACTTTAAAAGGACATTATAGCCGCTAGTAAAGGACTCGGGACTGTGCTCGTTCTTGTGGTGCCAATCAGCCTTTTCATGACATCATTTTCCAGTGGTTCCAGAGTAATTCGTCCCATCATTTATGGCTCAGGTTATTCAAAACAACCTGGCTTCAGATCTGAGTAAGCTGCCATGATCAAATTGTGAATTTAAAATTGTGTACTTCTCAGTCAGCCAAGCAAATACCACTGAGATGAATGAGAATTCAGGTATTATAGACGGCAAACGTATGTCAATTATGCTTAAAATCCTAATGAACATGCTTACATTTAAACCATGCTTTCGATCCTGGTTTTAATTTAAATTTAAGATAGATCAAGATTCCTTATTCCTGTTGCTCCATAATTTTAAACTCAATTTAAATCTCAATTAGGGATTAACTTAAAATTTACATATGAGGAGTTTTAAATAATAAAAAAATCACCTACAATTAAAATATGTTGCTGACCGAACGAAGACAGAAACATTGGGTGTGGCGTCAGGTCTCAGAGAGGTGCTTATTACAGATAAACATGAAAATAAAAACGCATTTAAAGTGTGAGGGCCATGGCTGCCTGCCCATCAGTCCAGGACGCAGCTCCATTGGTCACCTCAGACAAAGAGTAAAGGAGAGGTTGATGATGTAACACCAGCGGTGATTAGGTGAGAGCCAGTGATAACGCGTCTCTCCTTTTTCATGCCTGCTTCATGTGAGACTCATGCAACAGTATCCAACTTCAGAGCAGTTTCACAGCAGTTTCAGGGTAGCAGTGCCATGCAGGCCAGCATTCTCAAGCCAGGAGTTAGGGTGGAGACTATAGCCTCATTAATGTTAGGGTTAGTGAGGTGTGGTTAGGCATTTGCTAAGGTGAAGCTTACCCAGAAGACACAGGATGTAGACTCCAACGTCGGTCAGACGTGAAAATGAAAGTCGGCTTGACGTCTAAATCCAACGTTTGTTTGACGTCAAGCTCCAACGTTGGGCAGATGTCGAATTTTGGTTGGAATAAACAAAAATCAACGTAAAAACAGTTGAAATGCATGGCAGTACACTTATTACTAGCCAGATTGACTTACAGTCATTATCAGAATTACAGTAACAGAGGTTTAAATGTTTGGTTGAAAATGTTTAGTTTGAAGTCACCATTATGGTGATCAGTGTTTGCTTTACTTGTCCAGTTTAACTCTTGACTTTCTAACATTAGTTTTTCTTTTGCTGCTGTAACTGTTATGGCCAGAACAGCAAAATAATTGTGTTCAGATGTTGTTGGCTACTTGATGATGATCTAATCTGAGGGACTGTGCACCAAAAAGTTTTAAAAACACACACAGACATTAAAGAAACAGCGTATGAGTCTCAATAACGGTGACATGCTTCACGTCGCAATGCATTCTGGGTGCATCATAAAAAAACTCATCTATGGCTCCCAGAATGCATTGTGGCATTAACCATGTCACCAATGTTGAGATTATGCTGATTATTAATGTCTGAGTGAGCCTAACAAATCCTGTTCAAATTGTTTAGTTTCTTGCTATAATTAATAAAACAAATTTTTTAAAAAAGATTAGACTTTGGATGACATCAGTGAAATAGACCACTATATGATGATCATATCTTTATCATCAAGTAGATGATATCATCTGACCACATTTTCTCTTGCTTTTATTGCCATAAGAAATAAGGTTACAGCAGCCAGAGAAAAACTAATGTTAAAAAGTCAAGTCAAACTAACCAACTAAAGCAAACACTGATCACCATAATGGTGACTTCAAACCAAACTATTATTTTTTAATAAAACATCAACAACAAAACCTCTGTTAATTCTCAATAAGAACTTCTGTAGGCGTCTGACAGAAATAAAGTCAATCTGGTTAGTAATAAGTGAAGCTGGTAATGCTGTTTGTGGAGATGTTTAATCCTCCTCTGCTGAGATCTTGAGAGATGCAATGTGCTGACATGCACTTCATCCTTTTTTTGCAGTGCGGTGCTTATTCCAACCAAAATTCAACGTCTATCTGAAGTTGGAGCTTGACGTCAAACAAACGCTGGGTTTAGACGTCAACCCGACTTTCATTTTCAACCAAAATATGATGTCTGAATGATGTTGGACTCCAACTAATCCAACATCATTCAGACGTCATATTTTGGTTGAAAATTCCTGATGTCACATTGACGTACTGTGCTTGTTGGGTATAGGTGTAGAAAAGTTAGGGTTAGTGGTGGGGGCAGGTTAGGCAATCGTCAGCTCAGGTCTAAGACCGCTGGCCTGGCACTGCTGGCCTGAAACTGCTGTCACATATGCCACTGAGGCACTGTAATTGGACATTTCAACTCATGAGCAGTCTGACTGCAGGGCATCGATTAAATGGGGAGGGTGGCGGTGTCACGAGTGGAAGGTAGTCACTCCACAAATCATACCTGTTGCTTTTTTGTTATTTGGCATTTTTTCCCATAAATTATGCTGCTTTATTAATCCATTTAGTGAAAATATAAATATCAAGGCTTGTGAAATCCATAAGCGCTGCTGCAATGTTTTCTCTGTCTGCTTGATTCTAACAGTTTCTCAGTAACAGTAGCAATTGATAAAGAAGTTGACATTTTACACATTTCCTTTAGAGAGAGAGTTTCATCAATCAAAAACGTTGTTGCTGTTTAATTACAATAGCAAATCCATCGTGAGGGACAAAATAAACCGTAGAGTAAACTCTAATCCATGTTTTGTTAATCTGTGTTTAAAATTAAGTGGTGCATCACACCTAGATCAACAAATCCTTGATTAGCTCTAAACTTTGCTTAATTTAATCTTTATTGGTGCAACCCAGCCATTAAGTCTTGTTTTCTGAAAAAAAAAATAATAATTATGTTTAGGACAAGAACAAAAATATCTAAATATTGAAAATAATTAACATAAATTGACATACATTTTTTTAACTTAATATTTTGATACATTTTTCACAAAACAAGACTTACTATCTTAAGTCATTCATTGTCAAGAAAATGTGATCTTGATTAAAGAATTTATACAGTAGGTAATCGTGTTGGAAAACAAGACAAAAATAGTAAGAAAATAATTTTTGCTAATGTCATATTATAAAGTATTATATGAATGTGTGATTTGGTATAAATTCATACAATCTGACTCGTACAAAAGCAAATCTTTTGTAGGTAAAGCGTCACCATAAGGGCTAGCCTTAACCAAACCCCTAAAGCTAAACCTCGGGAGCGAGCAGATTGTACAAAAACATATGAGCGAGATTGCACAAATTCAAAGAAATTTGCAACCAATTCAGCAAATGGTAAAATACTTAGAGTGCACTGGGTTGCCTTGTCCAAAATCCCTGTATATTAAGCATTAAACATGTTTTCATTGGCTGACTGTGACATTAATGATATTTTTAATATTAACTCATAATTTGGCAGCAGGTATCCATTATCCATTATACTGTTACACATGTGTTTTCTTTCTCAACTGTTTATGTTCACTTAAAACATAACTGTTTGTGTTTACGTGCCAAGAATACCTGCCAAGACTGGCATTTTGACATTATTTTATGTGTATTTGACTGTTTAAGCGTAATAAGCAGTGAAAAAGAGCTAAATTTAGTATTGGGAGGTGGCTTTATGTGCGCGCAAAATCTGCGGGAATTATTAAAATTATGTACAATACGCGCAATCCCACACCGAAATTCAAGCCCTGTAACACCAACAATATTCATCCTGAGCAAATGAAACGAGTGAGTGAGGGGAGGTGGGTTTGTGTGTCACTCGCTGTCAGAGAGATGAGAGCGAGAGAGAGCAGCTGTGTATCGTGTGTCTATTCTGTGGGAAATGAGTATTGGAAGCGTTTCAGATATTTCAGTATCAATATGTATTGAAAAAATCTATATTTTTGACAGCACTACATTGCTCTTAGTTTATTATTTCAGATGCCTTTTTAAAAGACTACAACTGAAAAATCTATGTATTATATATAAAATTCAACCCGCCAAAGTGGCTAGTAGGAGTGACTGTGTTACACGCCACTACTGAAATACACCCGCATTTGACAGGTTGACGGGTATTAATGTCAAACCCTGACTGTGACTATGTTAAAATAATAATGTAGAACAGTCTCTCATACCTTGTTACTTAATCGTATTGCGATTTAAATTTTACACAAATGTGTAAATAGATGGCATATGATTTTTTTGACCAAATCATGAAGCCCTGGAAGCCCATAAATCTACTGATTTATGAGAAGCCGTGTCAGCAACACAAAGGCCCCTCACCTGATAAAAGCAGTCGGGCACTGTTGCTCTGTCTGGTCTCCCCTGTGTACCGGTGCCGCGTGGTACAGCGATAAATATTCACCGCGTCCTCTGACTGCACATCCAGAATATACAAGGCCCCCGTGGATGTAATAAGATATCTTGATCCTGGAGAAAAAAAAGAGCAAAATATTGTGGTTAGACTTGCTATAACCCCAATTAAAGTCATATATGGTATTTTACTCTATATATTCCATCGAAAACAAATGTATCTAAAACATTCATTGCTTTCATAAGATAAGAGAATCCGCACGTGATGTCTCTTTGAAGCCAGCGCTGGCAGACCTGAGGGAGCGCAGTATTGAACTATCGGACGTGACTGTTTTGCAACCGAGCTGATCGCTCAGTCAGTCGCCCAGAGCGTGAAACAGAAAAGCTTTCAACAACTGCAGCCATTCTTACAGTTCACACAGACACAGCCAGAGAAACGGTGCAATTATGACGGTTAGTTCTTGAAATCTCATTCATTTATTTTCAGGATTATTTTGCTTACAGTCAAATGACTGTGTAAATGGACACAAATTACTGTGATGTTGATGCGTACGAGATGAGAAATGGATCTTGTGGTGCACTGGGGTTGAAAAGAGAGAGAGACAGACAGACAGAAAAGGAGAAATAGAGAGTCTGCAGCTATAGCAAGCATTGACCTAGTTAGAAATGAGAGTCCAGGATTTGATACCCTAGAGGGGGTTATAGCTCCTAGTTTACATGCAGTCGTCTGAGACCTGCTACCAGCAGTGCAAATGGAAAACTGGGAAAATGCATCTGTGCACTGTTGTTTTAAAAAAGGTTAAAATTAGAAAGGAAATTTAAGCACGATTCTTAGATTAGCTGAGCTGTGTTGTGGGACTGAGGATCATATGATTTCACAGCTATTTCATGGTGTGTTTTGTGAGTGGGCTCTGTTTCAGTAAGCAATGATTATATGCTTAACACATATGTGAGCTTGCATACTTTCAAATTCAAGAGAGACATTTTGATCTGAATAGAATAGAACAGAATAGAATAGAATTTACTGTATTGCTACAAGACCACGTCTGGTAGAATTTCCATGATAACACATATTGTTATGACCACACATATTTTGACACCACACACCACACACTGTTTGGATGTATTAAATGTCAAGCCGTGTGCACGAATACACACATGGTCTTTGAAAACCTTCTCTAGATTGAAAAGAAACCAAAACTGTCAAATAAAAAAATAATCACATGGTAATACCGTATTTTCCAGAAAATAAGTCACGCCGGGTCACAATTGCATTGTTGAGAAATTTTAAATTTTTAAATAAAACACAGATAAGTCACATTTTATAATTGAATTGAGAAATAATTAAAAATGTCAGTAACAAAATGTTTAGAAACATAATAACCGCCATAAACATTAGGGCTGGAACGGATTGTGCGATTTGTGGATTAAATGCAAAGTTTAACTATCATAGAGTAAAAGTTTATCATTTGCACGTGTTTTGTACGGCCAATTTCCACATTCAAACAATTTTAAACCATTCTAGCGCAAGAAGAGGTGAAAGAGAACACAATTCGGTACTCACATCATGATCAGACTTAAATGATCTGTGCGCACAGCCGAACATACATAGAGGCGTGTTTCAGCCAGCGCGTGAACACCGAATTGATTCCTCTTTCATGTCTCCTTGTGCTAGAATGGACACATATACAAAAAATGCTGTCAAAATACCCATCTCGCCAAGTATACTCATAAATACAGTCGGTTTATATCTGAATGTAAACATTTGAGAAAGAAATCGGATGTGTGTCAGTATATTGGATCTGTGCATTCGCTCTTAAAGTGACAGCAGCCTATAAATACCTGTTAATCAACCAACAAAACATTTAATTTAATTTAATTATTTACATTACGTTTACATTTAATTATTACATTTCTGTACTTGAATACTACTGTTAGACTTTACTTTATTTGTAACTGTGTTATATTCTATTTATCTATGCTTGTAATTAGTGTATTTGTTTTTATTTTGGCTTGCTCAGTTGGGGACACTAAATATTCAACTATATTACTGATCTGCCTGCATTGACACTATATGATAATTGAAATGAGCTGGATGACATCACCATTTTCACCAGAGCGGCTGTACAGCCGAATCAAATTCTGTTGCATTATTTTCCTGTTACCACTGTGAAGCTGCTTTGAAACAATCAGCATTGTAAAAAGCGCTATATAAATAAAGGTGACTTGACTTGACTATTTACTGTTCACTTGTACAGTAGTTTTTTATGTGGTATCGAAGTACTTAAAGGTGCTGTATGTAAGTTTTTCACTTTACTAAAGCATAAAAAATACCATAATATGCTTGCAGATATGTAGGAAACATGCTAAATTCACATACTTGTTTCTCAGAAAACCAATGCTACAGCCAGTTATTCTACTTTGAAATGTGCGCTCCGTGTCGGAATGTCTGTTTTTGTTTTGGTCTGTGCAATACCGCACGTTGCCAATTTAACCAATAGTATTTTGACACCCCAGGTTGCCAGTTGGCGGAAAACACAGCGTATTGCTGTCATGGAAGCCAGCAAACAAACTGGGTCAGAGATCGCAGATTCTACCCAACCTAAAAAGCCTCAGCATCCATCTAAAAATCTCTATGAACGAGAGCATATTAAAACGCGGATAAATCAACTCATCAACTTACAGTGTGGCTTTCATTGTCAATTGCGCTCGCTCCTGTTTCATGTCCTCAAGCTGGCAACCCGTGTGAGCGTCGAATCTGAGCAGGAGGGGCGGGGGAAACAACTCTCTCCAATATTTTGAATTTGGACTGCAGTACCCATTTCAGCCACTAGGCTGCATACAGCACCTTTAAAGTGTGCTTTGAGTAACAAATGGAAAGCAACATTACAACCTAAAGGAATTTATTTAAAGTGAAATTGAAACTACCGGCGTGTGGGAAATGTGCTATACAAATTTACTTGTACCGCCACAGTACTTTGTTGTAAGGGAGTGTAAGATGTTTTCCTATCATCATAATTTTTCATTTTATTTCAGAAACGTAATGCAACGAAAAAACCTACATTTTGCAGGCAAAATATTAGGTATTTACATTATTACAAAATAATGAAATAATGTCTTTTTTCTATTTGTGATTAATGTCATAACTATTCCTATATTGAATCTGCTTCCACAAAATTCAATAGAAATTACCACAGAAATTCCCTGCCCCCTCACTGTAAAAAAAAAAAAATTGTTGGTTTAACTTAAAGGGCACCTGTTATGCCCCTTTTTACAAGATTTAATATAAGTCTCAGGTGTCCCCAGAGTGTGTCTGTGAAGTTTCAGATCAAAATTCATAACAGATCATTTAATATACCATTTTGAAAATGCCAATTTTTGGGTTTGAGAAAAATTAGCTGTTTTGTGTGTGTCCCCTTTAAATGCAAATGAGCTGCTGCTCCCCACCGCAGAGGGCGGAGCCTTCACAGCTCGTGAACACCAGTGAACACGCGAATGAAAACTGAAACATGATACATCTGTTTGGCTTTGATTATCATCTCTATCGCGCACACGCTCACGTGACATTGCAGTTCTTCATCATCATGAAATATTATCATCTGCATGCGTTTTAAAGCCATATCACTCTCAACCTTACAGTCTATGCTCTCAGCTTGAGCACACACACACCCGACGCATGCGCACAGAGAGCTGGATGTCGGTGCGTCCGTGAGTAGGCTATTAAACTAGACTAGTTCTCTTTCATGTGTTATTGCGATTAAACTGTCAAATGCACACAAGGTTATGTCACACAAAGTTCACATGAAAACAGTTGGTTATGTCTGTGCATGTATGCAGAAAGTACAGAAATCCCGTGTGTATATTAGATCTGTGTAACGTTACTAAAGTGAAAGCAGTGTAATATACAGTACCTACTGCTGTATCTGCTGTTAATATGAATCAAACAACAAAAGATAAACAGAAAATCACTCACTGCTCTTGACTGAATGAACTTTAGTAGCTTTATTAAGATATTTCTTACTTGCTGCTGGGGACATGGCGGACTTTGTACAGCTCTCTGAGGGCGGGTCTATGCTAATACGGCAGTGTCCATCAACACTTGTGGGAGGGGCCTGTAAAATGTGACGTCACTTTGCCAGGAATCTGCAAAAGGCTTGTTCTGAGACACTGCTTATGATTTATGGGGATTTTAAAAAAAAGGAGTGGGTGGATTTTTACCATTATAGGGTGGTTGTGTGCACACACTGCCAACACACATTTATGTTCAAACACCATGTAAAAGTGAATTTTGCATAATAGGTGCCCTTTAAGAAGTATGTAACCTTTTTGCCTTCAAATTTTAAATTCATTGAAACTAAAAAAAATGTGTTAATACAAAGAGAAAACAAAATTGTAATAACTAAATTTTTTGGGTTTCAATGTACTTTAAATTTTAAGGCAAACAGGTTACTTACTTTTTAAGTTAAACCAACACATAATGTTTTATTATGTATGTTGTCAAATTTTGTATTGGTTTCATATAGTACTAATTACAGTACCAGTGTTTTATTGACCAAATGAATTGACCAAATAACGACATATTTAACTTTAATGTCGTCTGCCGATGCTCCACGTGGGTGACAGAAGGCTGGACAACATGTTCCCAGCTAATCAATGTTAAATCCAGGATCCAGACTGCCTGTTCCTCAGGGGATGAGAGCACTAATCAGGGATGATTAAGGTCAGAGTTCCTGGTTAACCCTGGACCTGGATTTCTCAACCCGCTCACCACACCCTCCTGCCATACTGGGACGCATCGAGGCGTTTGAATACAAGTGTCAGGAGGACATTTCAGGACTAAATGGGTACATCTCACAAAACATATAAAGAGCATGTCAATCTTTTATGGCAAAATCAACAGCAAGATATTTTGCATAAAGAAAATGCTTAAACAAACACAGTTTTATCTACTGATTTGTCTCACGAATCCTTTGTCTTTCATTCTTTTTGCTCTTTGCTCTTTTTCCAGCACTCCTCTCCAATTCTTAGCATGAATAATTCATTTGGAGTGCACCAAGACACAACATTATAACCTTTTCCACTTTACAACCATCTCCAAAATTTGTCGAAAATGACACTGGAAAATACTCAAGATGTTTAGGGTGCATAAATTAAGTTAAAAAAAGACTGAAACTTGAGCCCTGCGATGCGTCTGTTCCATGACTCCACTGTTTGGGCTGCGTTTACGCTCTTGTGTCACTCAAGCAAACAGACGGCCTCTCATATTTCCTCCATAAATTATTTAATTTTGTTGCAAACCATGCAAAAAAATGACCGGCAGCCACAGAAATGATTCATCTATATTTCAAAAGGATAAATACATTGTGCATGATGTGCTGTATGAAATAATCATGCATCTGGAGTGAGGCTGATACTGCATTCTCTGTGCATGATTTACTGTGGATTCTGGGTTAGTCAACATGAAAATAAATGTGCTTTTTTAATTCAGGATGAATTTAATTTAATCCCTTAATATTTCTGCTGCAATATATCAGAATAATCACAATATATGACTATTAATTGAATACTGACATTATAGCGGTTGTGTGCAAGACATCGCCAGAAGAACTTGTGCTCCCACAATGCCTCAACAGGGTGCCTGAGTTTAGAAAGCAGTGTACGTCTCCTTCAAAGACTGAAAATATGAATACGCCTCTGGACTGACAACAGGAGATTTTTGCTGCATGCTGGGAAAGTGGGGAGAAAGCAGGAGCACTGAAATTCATTTCAAATCCAGTGGACTATGACACACTTCTGTGGGTTAGTTCTTCAAAAGCGCACACAGGATGAATTTCAGACAAATCAAAGTGCCTAATAAGCCACTAAAAGCACTAGCTTTAAACGCACAAGCAATAATTGGTTGTAATTTATTCTAAAGATATCCCAGAATCCTGTTCACAGTATAGACAATGGCAGGTACACTACCTTATTTATAGAGATCTGATAAAAAAAGAAGCTGTGTTCAGTAGCAGAGCTCTCATGATAGTTTCATTGATATTATTAGCGGAAGTGTGCACACTGAAGAGGAGAGCAAGAGCAATCATGACCCAATTACAGCGCTTGCTCAACTAGAGCAATTAACACATTTATATCAAATGAGCTCAATTAGTGAACCGGGTCCTCTCGAATGCTTTAAGAGGCAAGAGGATATTCTGCTGTACTAAGCGTTGGCATTTAGCGCAACATAGCATTTGCTAAAAGAAAACATCTCTGCTATACACCACAAATAACCAGTGCTGACTCAAGATTCTTACCTTCATGCAAAATTCATAAACTTTATTTTTTTTTATTAAATCAACTGAGGCCAAATCAAGCTGCATTTCTTTTAAAATGAGTATCACAGTGTGATTTCCATATTTGTCATTGTTCTGACTTTAAAAAAAGCACAGCATGTAGGTTAACATAACTCATTTGTACTGTGGTGTTTTTTAATGCTGTAATGATCGTATTTGTGACATGAGCACATATGAACAATCAAAATTGCCTAATCGGTAATAAATTGTAATTGTGGATGTTGACATGTACGGTGGACGCTGCTCTTTGTAGAACAAAATTATGTCACCGGCATGAATTTATATTATCTGTCATCAGTTACTTACTCTCATGTTGTTGCAAACCCATAAGACTTTCATTCATTTTTTAAACACAAATGAAGACATTTTTAATGAAACCAGAGATATTTCTGTCCCTCCATTGGAAGTCCATTCAAAAAAAAAAAACTGTCACGCTTCAAAAATTTCATATAGACGTAAATAAAGCAAAATGATTTGATCTGTTTTATCAGAGTCTTAATCTGAAAAGACATCGCTTTATATGATGAACAGATTTAATTCAGTTTGAGTTCGTTCAAGGTCAATAGATCAATGTCTTTTACAGCACAAATTATTTATTGGAGGACTGTTTGGCTATTTTTGAGTTTGTGAAGATGTGGGTTATAGAGAAAGTCATAATATGAATTAGCTGAAGAAATTATAAAAACTGGTAGGTTATGGTAACATTAATGTATGGTTGCAAACCACTTCCATGGTCCCTAAAACCCTGGGTTGGCGCAAACTAAACTGAAACATACCTGGCTAGCCACCTAATCCGGCTTCATGTTATAGGCCCCAGAAGTCCCCTTTTTCTGGGGACAGGTTTTTAGTGTTTCTATCCCCGACTGGAGCTGTCCCAGAAATGTCCCCGTTTTACAGTTTGTTCAAAACATCCCGCAAATACATTGCAAAAAATGGCGCTTTGAGCTACGCTGACTCTACTTTATGAAGAACGTACCCTGGATGAGAGCAGAGCGCCATTATCGTCAAATATCGAAAGAAACACTGTTATCACTTTGAAGGTAGCAACATACTAACTCATCCGAACATTCAGTCTCTCTAAATCCCTCCTTTCTGCTCTGATTGGCCAGATGGCCCAGTCTGTTGTGATTGGTCTACCGTTTACAGTGCGTGTTGGAAATGAAACGCCCATTACCATAACTGAACTTCAGCTCCAGAGACTTCCTCAGTCCTCAGTGATTGTACACACTGTAAAGACAGTAACGATGATGTCGATTTTACCAAATCAATCCGAGCGCGAGTCCAATGATGAAACATTGGAAGAACTAGTTATCAACCCAAACCTCCATCGCAAGGACGACTTGAACAGGACGTTTCTCAGTGATATGCTACTCATTTTGATGTACATTATGAGATGTTGCAACTGTAATTCCTCACCGTCAGCATTAACAAGTGTACGTCCATCAACAAACCCATGTGTATATTTCTAATTTATTGCGGTGCACATGCGGGAACTGTATCAATAACAGCACATACGTTAGCCGAGCACTAACATTAAAGTTTGTAAAACAAATCTTGCTCCTCTTGATCCTTTATCTTTACTCAAATTAGTAAGAACAACAGACAATCTGCATTAATAGACACAGTTTTAGGTAATAGTGGCCCACAGCTGCTTAGCAGAAGTATTTCAGTAAGACAGTAATAACGTGAGTTAGCTGGAAACTTGCACAATATAAAACGCAAAACTACGTATTTTAAACAGCGGGTAGTAAATAAATACATGAATAATTAATCATACTTACAGGTTGTCATTCTAAGGAGCAAGTTGGTCCAAATTAAGTGGGTACTGTCCTATCTTTAATGGATAAGCGTTTTGTAAATCCCATTTAGACCTCACAGAGATCTGAGAAGCAATCATCAAAAGATTATACTGCTGTTATATCGCTGTGGTAATGTTAACCACTGACTCTTCACATCCTCATCCTTTGGAAGAATTTGCTTTTGCAGAGCAGAAAACAGCATCTTCTCGACATGTACACAACACGAACCAGCTACAGTGTTTGAGGGCGGGTCAAAGTAGACGTTTGCTGGCGACCAATGAAGTCCATTATGCAAATGTGTTACCGCGTTATGTATGCAGGTGACGGAAGTGAGACTGGAATTCCTGACGACTCGTTTAGGCGGTTCAGAGTCGATTCTTTTTTTTTTTGGGAGAAAATAACTTTACTTATCATGCACTTTTGCCTTTACAACATTGCAGACCATTTACATTCACAGATATCTATATTACACACTGCATGAAAGGGAATATTCGAAAAACCATAATAGGGTATAATTAATGTATAATTAATTTGTGATCGGTCTAGATGCTTGTGTTTTCAGCTGGCACATTTGAGGGCAGTGAAAATTATTTTTGAAGACTTGAGAATAGTCAGCAGGTAGAGTGAATGATGACTAATCAGACCTCCCATAAGAGTTGATATCAGATGCACAGGCCCCGGATTTTAATAGGGTCTGTTCTCAGCGATTACACTCGTACAATTCGATCAGTGCCAGATAAGTATCAGCATCTGAGACCAATCTGTGGAGGGGAAATTAACACTGATGTAATAAGTTCCATTTATCATTATTAGAGAGACACACTGACAGCTAACGTCATTGTAACCCCCATAATGCTCACATGCACACATCAAAACGAGCTGCTATAAGAACACGTGTGGCTCTTTGTCATATCCTAACCTAATATGCAGGAACAACTAAGTGTAAACACTGTGGCACTGCAGCACCAGTTACAGGCCTCCCAACCAGCTGCATTTTCCGCAATAGTTTTACGAGAGAATGTTTTGCGAGTGAACGCAAAGTTTCTTGAGGGAACGCAATAGTTTTACAAGAGAATGTACTGCGAGTGAACGCAAAGTTTCTTGGGGGAACGCAATAGTTTTACGAGAGAATGTACTGAGAGTGAACGCAAAGTTTCTTGGGGGAACGCAATAGTTTTACGAGAGAATGTTTTGCGAGTGAACGCAAAGTTTCTTGGGGGAAAGCAATAGTTTTACCAGAGAATGTTTTGCGAGTGAACGCAAGGTTTCTTGGGGAACGCAATAGATTTACGAGAGAATGTTTTGCGAGTGAACGCAAAGTTTCTTGGGGGAACGCAATAGTTTTACGAGAGAATGTTTTGTGAGTGAACGCAAAGTTTCTTGGGGAACGCAATAGATTTATGAGAGAATGTTTTGTGAGTGAACGCAAAGTTTCTTGGGGGAACGCAATAGTTTTACGAGAGAATGTTTTGTGAGTGAACGCAAAGTTTCTTGGGGAATGCAATAGATTTACGAGAGAATGTTTTGCGAGTGAACGCAAAGTTTTTTGGGAGAACGCAATAGTTTTAAGAGAGAATGTTTTGCGAGTGAACGCAAAGTTTTTTGGGGGAACGCAATAGTTTTACGAGAGAATGTTTTGCGAGTGAACGCAAAGTTTTTTGGGAGAACGCAATAGTTTTAAGAGAGAATGTTTTGCGAGTGAACGCAAAGTTTCTTGGGGGAACGCAATAGTTTTACGAGAGAATGTTTTGTGAGTGAACGCAAAGTTTCTTGGGGAACGCAATAGATTTATGAGAGAATGTTTTGTGAGTGAACGCAAAGTTTCTTGGGGGAACGCAATAGTTTTACGAGAGAATGTTTTGTGAGTGAACGCAAAGTTTCTTGGGGAATGCAATAGATTTACGAGAGAATGTTTTGCGAGTGAACGCAAAGTTTTTTGGGAGAACGCAATAGTTTTAAGAGAGAATGTTTTGCGAGTGAACGCAAAGTTTTTTGGGGGAACGCAATAGTTTTACGAGAGAATGTTTTGCGAGTGAACGCAAAGTTTCTTGGGGAACGCAATAGTTTTACGAGAGAATGTTTCGCGAATGAATGCAAAGTTTCTTGGGAGAATGCAATAGTTTTACGAGAGAATGTTTTGCGAGTAAACGTTTTTTTTGGGGGGAACGCAATAGTTTTACGAGAGAATGTTTTGTGAGTAAACGCAAAGTTTCTTGGGGAATGCAATAGTTTTACGAGAAAATGTTTTGTGAATGAACGCAAAGTTTCTTGGGGAAACGCAATAGTTTTGCAAGAAAATGTTTCGCGAGGTAACGCAATAGTTTTACGAGAGAATCTTTTGCGAGTAAACGCAAAGTTTCTTGGGGACCGCAATAATTTTACGAGAGAATGTTTTGCGAGTGAACGCAAAGTTTCTTGGGGAACACAATAGTTTTACGAGAGAATGTTTTGCGAGTAAACACAAAGTTTCTTGGGGAATGCAATAGTTTTACGAGAGAATGTTTTGCGAGTGAACGCAAAGTTTTTTGGGGAAACGCAATAGTTTTGCGAGAAAATGTTTCGCGAGGGAACGTAATAGTTTTACGAGAGAATCTTTTGCGAGTAAACGCAAAGTTTCTTGGGGACCGCAATAGTATTACGAGAGAATGTTTTGCGAGTGAACGCAAAGTTTCTTGGGGAACACAATAGTTTTACGAGAGAATGTTTCGCGAGTGAACGCAAAGTTTCTTGGGGGAACGCAATAGTTTTACAAGAGAATGTTTTGCGAGTGAACGCAAAGTTTCTTGGGGAACGCAATAGTTTTACGAGACAATGTTTTGCAAGTAAATGCAAAGTTTCTTGGGGAACACAATAGTTTTACGAGAGAATGTTTTGCAAGTAAATGCAAAGTTTCTTGGGGGAACGCAATAGTTTTACAAGAGAATGTTTTGCGAGTAAATGCAAAGTTTCTTGGGAGAATGCAATAGTTTTACGAGAGAATGTTTTGCGAGTAAACCGCTTTTTTGGGGGGAACGCAATAGTTTTATGAGAAAATGTTTTGCGAGTGAACACAAAGTTTCTTGGGGGAACACAATAGTTTTACGTGAGAATGTTTTGTGAGTAAACGCAAAGTTTCTTGGGGAAACGCAATAGTTTTGCAAGAAAATGTTTCGCGAGGTAACGCAATAGTTTTACGAGAGAATGTTTTGCGAGTGAACACAAAGTTTCTTGGGGGAACGCAATAGTTTTACGTGAGAATGTTTTGCGAGTAAACGCAAAGTTTCTTGGGGAACGCACTAGTTTTACGTGGGAATGTTTTGCGAGTGAACGCAAAGTTTCTTGGGGAAACGCAATAGTTTTGGGAGAAAAAGTTTCTTGGGGACCGCAATAGTATTACGAGAGAATGTTTTGCGAGTGAACGCAAAGTTTCTTGGGGAACACAATAGTTTTACGAGAGAATGTTTCGCGAGTGAACACAAAGTTTTTTGGGGGAACGCAATAGTTTTACGAGAGAATGTTTTGCGAGTGAACGCAAAGTTTCTTGGGGAACGCAATAGTTTTACGAGAGAATGTTTTGCGAGTAAACCGTTTTTTTGGGGGGAACGCAATATTTTTACGAGAAAATGTTTTGCGAGTGAACACAAAGTTTCTTGGGGAACGCAATAGTTTTACGTGAGAATGTTTTGTGAGTAAATGCAAAGTTTCTTGGGGAATGCAATAGTTTTACGTGAGAATGTTTTGTGAGTGAACGCAAAGTTTCTTGGGGAAACGCAATAGTTTTGCAAGAAAATGTTTCGCGAAGTAACGCAATAGTTTTACGAGAGAATGTTTTGCGAGTGAACACAAAGTTTCTTGGGGGAACGCAATAGTTTTACGTGAGAATGTTTTGCGAGTGAACGCAAAGTTTCTTGGGGAAACGCAATAGTTTTGCGAGAAAATGTTTCGCGAGGGAACGCAATAGTTTTACGAGAGAATCTTTTGCGAGTGAACGCAAACTTTTTTGGGTCGAACGCAATAGTTTTACGAGAGAATGTTTTGCGAGTGAACGCAAAAATTTTTTGGGGAATGCAATAGTTTTACGAGAGAATTTTCCCCCAAAATTTCTTGTGGAACGCAAAAGTTTTGCTAGATAATGCAAATGTTTTGTGACAGAATGCAAAGCTTCTCAGGGCAATGCAATACTTTTACAAGAGAGTGCTAAAGCATTGAAAAAAAAAGTTTTCCACCATCTCATATTTTTTTCCATCAACATGTCTAGTTACAGACTCTGTAGTCTCCCAAAACTGTAGTAACATCTCATTCATTTAAACCACATTGGCATATAATGGCATGATTTTTAGGGTGCAACTATCTGTTAGGCCAGTGAATGTCAGATGGGGAGTCTTTTTGCTATTCCATTGTTTGCTGCTAATAGTGCAGAAATTACAGATTTCACCAAAGAAAAAGTATCATAGCAGGACCAAACAGAGGCAAACTGAGGGTATGCATTTGTGTATGTCAAGAGAAAGTGAAATCAAATGACACACATGGCTTCATTATGATGGAGCTTGTTAAACACTACCTGCAGCTTGAGGGCATGTCCATCTCCCTGGCCAGCTGCTGTCTGTCTGACAAGAGCTCGGCTATTTCCAGATCTGCTGTGAGCCCGCTACCTGATGATGCGATCATTTGCCCAAGAGCTTTATCTCACTCTTGTACCTTACCGCTCGGCACCTTCTTCCTTCAAAATTCATTTGCTAAATCACCAAGGTTTTGGGGTATAGGGCGGTGAGCTACCTGTGAGGGATGCAGTTTCTATAGCCTCTGCTAATTACCTTGTTATCATACGGACCAGCCTCGAACATCTGATCTAACATCTGTCCTCAGACAGGAAAGGATTAAGGTACAAACTGTATTGCTGATGAACAAAATTTCTTGGCGCTCTTAGAAAAGGAGTGCATCATCTGGAAAGTGTTGTGTACAGTTTTAAACATTATATTTGTATACAAATTCAGATAAAACACAAAAATAGTTGATTCACAAAAATCTGATGAACTTCATGTTCATTGATAGCATCACAAGCAGTTTTTCTTATTTTTTCAATTGCAGAATCTTTGCTGCACGGAATACTATATGGTCAATCTTTTATATAGATATATTTTATATAGTAAACATTGAAGGACTAATCAATTGACAACTATTCACCTATATTTTTCTGAAATTATACATGCACAAATTCTGTTACAGAAGCACATATTAGGACAGATTTACTAAACAGGGCAAATTAGCATGCAGCCACAATCTAATAAACGCGCAGATGGGAGCAGAAAGTTCTCTGGGTGAATCTACTGAGAATGTGCAAATTCAATGTCATGTCAAGCGCAAATTTGGTTCAGGCATGCTTTTTTGGGGGCGGTAAATAATGTCACAAATATCACTCAATTGACTACCACAAACCTTAGTAAATCACAGTGCATAATTCATTTAATTACTCTCAGTGGTCTGACAGGGAAACTCCTACAACGGCATATGCGATAAGGACTGGTCATGTGCAAAAATAACTGTGTCCATGCCTTTTCATTGCTAATTTCTCATATCTTTAGTAAATCCTGACAGTACTTTTTTAATGCCAAAAGAGGGTTTGCGGTGATGCAAGCTGGTCGCGTACATTGACACACAAGGTGGATTGACACTTAATTTTGCTGCACTTAAAATCTTTGTTCTTTGTACAGAGATTCCTTTTGCAATAGTTAGCAACACATTGATAAGTGATTAGATTCATGTACTGTAGTTACTCAAACTTCCCCAGGTCTTACTAATGAGCTCATGGAACACACTTTATCAGTAGATTAGTTTGACAAGACACGGGGTCAGCTCCATTACAAAACCAGAAAAAAAAGCCTGTAAAAATTGACTTAATTTTAATTGAAGAGGTTAGAGACAATCAGTTTATTTCTGCAGCACTGCTCTACTGTAGCCTTCAGCTATAGCTCCTCTAGAAACTATTTCCTTTTCTTTCCTTTCCAGACGATTAGTCCTCCACTCCTTTTCAACACGTGATAATTACCATGAGCAAAAATATCTTTTGATGGAGCCTTAGATTTTCATAAGAGCAAATGGGGTCTGGAGCTAAAGTAAATGAGGGAAAGGAAGCAAAAAACAACAGATTCCTATGTCATGGCATATAGTTACGGAGTGATATTAAACTCTGTGATGTGTGACATTAACCAAAGGTCACTTTCAGAATCATACAACAGCTGCACTGCAAAAAAGCTCTTCATATTTAGAATTTTTTTTCTTGTTTCCAGTCCAAATATCTAAAAATTCTTAAATCAAGATGCATTTACTAGATAAGTAAAATGACATAAGATGTTTTTTCTTGTTTTCTTGAAAATAAAAACAAAATTAAGTGAGTTTTTGCTTAAAACAAGCTAAATTATCTGCCAATGGGGTAAGAAAAATAATCTTATTTCTGTTTGGCACAGAAACATCTTATGTCATTTTACTTACCTAGTAAATGCATCTTGATTTAAGAATTTTTAGATATTTAGACTAGAAACAAGAAAAAAAAATACTAAATAAGAAGAGCATTTTTTGCAGTGTGGAGGAATGCAGCTCCCTCTCCGGGGCTTAACATGGTCTGTTCCTAAATCAAGTGAGCTGCCTCGCTGCTCACTGTCTATGTGGGAAGCTACCTTTGAAGGCAGCATCCTAGCAGTCATGGAATCTGGAAGTGACTGATTTGAAGTCACTCATAAATACACAAATAGCGCTCCTCACTCGAAGCTCACCATTCACCTTCTGCTGATTCCAGTAGAGTTTAATGTTAGCATGCTGCTAAGCTAACAACACAATAATCTAAAAATCCAAAACAATACAGACCACAAACAGATATTTGGTAAAATAGTCAATGATTTTACATTTACTTTATACTTTACACTCAAAATTGTCTGCACTCCATTTGCCATCTTGAATGAAGCTTGACATAATGCATTCTGGGATTACGTACAAAAATGATTTAAATATCCCTTTGTTTTTGCATCAGTATTTATTGATCCTTATTTCAAATACAGTTTCTGAATGTTATTTGCAATCAGTTATTTACGTTTAAAAATTACCTAATGTCATATTAATTATAAAATAGTATTGTATTTCAATGGAAACATATTTTTACCATTAGTTACATGAGGCAAGAGACGTTAGAATCAAGGATAAACAAAAATTTGCGTTTAAACACAACTTCTGTTCACGTATTTGAAGGTTGCTATTGGATCATTGAGTGTAAACGTTTTATTATGTGACTACGCATTACAAGAGCTTATGACTAGCTACGTTCTGCCTTAAGAACAAATGGTGCAGCAGAATAAAGTACAGAGTTAGTTACAAACTAGCTTGTAGTTACTAAGCCTCTAGTATGGACTTTGCGTACATATTTAAATAAGAACTTAGGAACGGCTAGTAAAACCCGACCCAGGCCACTTTCTGAGCTAGAAGACTCAAAAACGAAGCAATTTGTTGCTGGATTTGCACAATTGTACCCATTTTCTCTCTTTGCCAGTACCAAGTGTTGGCCAAGAGTTAATGAAAGCTGCTACTGGTCCAGGCTCTGTGCAGGCCACGTGGTCGCACAATGCCTAATTTCAACCTCAATTTCCCCTCAAATGAATGGAGGCCCACCCCCATGCTCTCTGCCTGCCTTTTAATTGGCCTGCGTTAGATTCGCGCCATTAAACCACTGCTGTTAATACAGAGCTCCCATTGGTCTTTTTTCTTCTTCCATTTGCTTTGGCAGAATCCCAAACCTTTTTATCGCTCATTTCCACACAGCATTCGCCATGAATATTTAACACTTCAGGCCTGTGATTCATAATACAGTGACATTTTCTTCTTCATGACTCAAACATTTAAAGTCAATAGTGTTTGTAGAGGTTTGATCCGGTCAGTTTCATTTTAATTCAATGAAATGCAGTGATATTCATAATAAGCGAGCACATTCATTTAAAGCTGCGATATGAACACATAATAGCTGATTGTTATTTTTGTTGCATAGCAACATAAAAGTTATGTCAGGCTCTATATTTATATCTAAAGTGGAAGAATTGCATTTAATGGATATGCAATATTAAAAAAGTTTTAATGAAATTGTGTTGTTAATATTCTGACTATGCAGTAAGCACTCAATGTTACACTGTAGAAAATTGGCAGGAATTTACAGTATTAAAGAGTATTATTTTACAATAAATTACTGTAGTCAGAAATGTACAGTGAAATTAATGCATGCTGGGTCATTTTCTTACAAATTACTGTTAATCAACAGCAGAATGATGCTGACATGACAGTGATTTACTGCTCTTGTTTTACTGTGAATTCACATGATAAAGTTGTCTTTAACCACTGTAAGAAATTATATTGTTCAGAACTGTAATTGTTTTGAAGTCACCATGATGGTGATCAGTGTTACATTTGATTGGGATCTTGGACCTTGTATATTCATATTCAAATGTCTGATCTAACCAAGAAATGATAACATTTGTTAAAACAATGACAAGCTAGAATATAAATTAATTGGCTGATTTTAAGTTAGAGAATATCTTATTTCAAATTCAAAATTGTTTGTAGATGGATATTTCACAATAGTAAAGCACATGATGCTGAGATTTATCTTTGAAAGGGATGAAATCTTTCTGCAACACAATTTTTTTTTCTTCCATCACCTAATGATGCACAGACATCAATACTCCACATACAAAACACAACAGTGGTGACACTCAACACATAATAATACTAATAATAATAATAAAGATAAAGATAAATTCTGAAGGATTACAAAACAAACAAACAACACAAACTGCTAAAAGTGAACAAAAAATAAGTTCAGCAGCTCAGCTCAAACCAACAAGTACCAAGAAACTCCACAGCATAATCTATTCATGCCGCACTGCATGCTGGGTACCTTCATAGTACATATGCACTGTAGAAATACAGTCTGATATTCCAAGAGTGCCGTTAGACACAAGAAGTCCTACTGGGGAATTACTGTGAAAGTCATGCAGTTATTAACCTGGAATATACTGTCATTTCACATTTAACATTTGTAACAGTGTACTTATAGTTAGTAGAATGTCTAAAGTGGACCATCGAAATAAAGTGTTACCAAAATGAGAAATGTTCTCTTGGCAAAAGCTGAAAGTTTTTCATATTTTCTTTCAAGTAACAAAAGTTTTTGGTTTTAGTTTAAGCATGGTCTTAGTTTTAGTTAACTATAATAACCCTGTTTATCAGGTAATCTTGTGAAATCTTATCTGGACTGATGGATTAGGAAAAACGTGCTAAGACTGAGAAACAAATCTGAGTGAGTAATAATTAGTCACCATTCCTCACTATTCAGAACAGCACAGCCACTGAAATTGACAAGTATCAACCGCAGCGGTACCAGGCCTTTGAAATACTTCACATAAAATTCACAATGCCCCGCGCTCCCCCAGAGCATGTTGTTCAAGATGAAAGACTCTGAAACTGTCCGCAACCCCTCTTCCCTGCATGAAACAGAGACAATACTCCAGCCATTCCCTACTGCATATGTTTATTCTCTTCTTTCATCTGTCAGTCTCTCTACCACTCAAACACACACACACACACACCATATCTGCAACCACTATCATGTTTTATTGAGGCACAGTGTTATTGGCAGTGTGCACTTCCTCTGCAATGTAGCTTGTTAGTGCTTAATTACAGCCAGCAGGATCAATTATGCGCAATCTGCGTTAATTTCTATGCGATTACCTCACCAAATCAGAATCAAGCTGACGTGAGAGCACACAGAGGAAATCTATCTATCTCTATGTACTTGGACTCCATCTTGCTAGCTGTGCAGGTTAATATTTCTTCATTTGGCTGGAACTACAGCTCACTTGATCCAGATCTCATCAGCATCTCTGTTAAATGTGAAGCGAGTAGCCTACATTTTTGTATCCTGGTTTAATGTGCAGAGACAACAAACCATTTCTAGGTCGAAAAGTGTCAACATTACAGTATATGGGGAGAGGAGAGTGACCACTCACACGCCACTCACAGAAGAAAAAAAAAGAAATCAAATGGAGAAATCAAATGCTTATTATGGCAGTGAATAGAAGTCCAGTTTGTCATTTAAAAGAGCCAGTTGCCTTTTTATAGAAGTAATGGCGATTTATTTACTCTTAAGTGCACATTTGCTGGATCAGCCTGAAAATATAGTGAGATTTGAGCTAAAGAAACGAAATCTATGCTACTATTACTGTTTTTGATTTTATTGCTAATTTTAAATATATTATGACAAACCATTTCAGAGATGTCTTTCTTTTCTCATTCAAGAAGATACAATTGTACTACGTTGAATTTTCTATGTGGAGGAGGTCAAAAATCAAGCATAGCGTCAGTTCTGGCAGGTCACGTTAGTCAAGCTCGCATCAGCTGACTGTCAGCTGATCACGTCTACCTATAGGAATACGACACCTATCACAGCATTCATATATAAGGTCCATTAGTATTATCAGCAGCTACCGCATTTCTCCAGAGCTCATTTACCCTCCTCCATCCCCAGCTCCTCCTCTCGTCCAGTCAGGATTTGGTATTCCGATTCCCCTTGAATCAGACTAAATTCCCAAATTACTTTGTACATTTAATATCGAAATTAATGATATCTGCAATACATTATGTTGGTTCTGTTCTGTTTACCCTAAGGGGGGTTATTGCTGCTCTCCCTGCTCTTATCCATATTAGGCTGCATGGATGCTCAGGGAGTTCTTGCCCAGAACAGAACCGTACCGCCAATCCAAACTGTATGCTAATAGTCAATCAATCATCTTTGACAATAGTGGTCCTGACAGAAATGGTAAACTTTGCAAACATTGTAAACAGGAAAAAACAATGTGCACACCACATGTATGAGAAATTATCATTGATTTGCCATTGTGGCCTTTTTTCCACGTAAAATTATAACATCAAAATTAACTGTAGGAGAAAAACAAGTCAAAAATCTTATTTTTCCACATCTCTGAATCAACATAAATACACAAAAGAAAAGAAGAACAAAAAACAGAGAAAGCCATAGTACAGAATTGATGTACAATGTTAAAAATGTTAGTGTGAAGTTACAGTATATTCCAGGTTAATAACTGCATGACTTTCACAGTAATTCTACAGTAGGACGTCTCTTGTCTCTAACGGCACTCTTGGAAATTTCTTGTAAAATGTACAATATCATACTATATTTCTACAGTGATGATGTCAGACCTTTCAAAGATAAATCTCAGCTACTCAGATACTGTTAAATCTTCATGCTGAAATAACGCATGAAGTATTAACGCATAATAGTATCGTCTGACTAACTTAAAATCAGCCAATTAGCTTATTTTATATTCTAGCTTGTCATTGTTTTAATAAATGTTTTCATTTCTTGGCTAGATCAGAAATTTGAATATGAATATACAAGGTCCAAGATCCCAAACTAATGTAACACTGATCACCATTATGGTGACTTCAAAACAATTACAGTTCTGAACAATATAATTTCTTACAGTGGTTAAAGACAACTTTATCATGTGAATTCACAGTGAAACAAGAGCAGTAAATCACTGTGATTTCAGCATCATTCTGCTGTTGATTAACAGTAATTAGTAGGAAAATGACCCAGAGTGAATTAATTTCACTGTACATTTCTGACTACAGTAATTTATTGTAAAATAATACTCTTTAATACTGTAAATTCCTGCCAATTTTTTACAGTGTACTTATCACTGTGATCCAATGATCTGACTAGCTTAAATGTCCTTCAAGCATGCTTAGCAGAAACTTGTTTGTATATACTTGTTTTTATTACTTTGTGAAGTCTTTTTGTGTGTTTTGGGTATTTTGTTTAATGTAGTATTTTGTATTTGTTTTATTACGTTTGCCTGATTGTATATTTTGTAAAGCTCTTCGTCTTTTTTACTTTTGTAAAGCATTTTGTGCTACGTAGCTTTAAAAATGCTATAAAGTTTGTTATTATTATTACTACAATTATACCAAAATACAAATTTGTATGCGTTAATTCAGGTAGAAATCTTTAGGGTGACAAATACAGGTTACCACAGGTTTTACAGTGTGTGGTTTTCTAATATGGAAGTTGTCATGAAACGGACGTTGCGATAGTGATTCTTCCCTATTGTGACACACACCGATCAGGCATAACATAACACTGATTATCTCTTCATCACAGCACCTGTTAGTGGGTGGGATATATTAGGCAGCAAGTGAACATTTTGCCCTCAAAGTTGATGTGTTAGAAGCAGGAAAAATGGGCAAGCGTAAGGATTTGAGCGAGTTTGACAAGGGCCAAATTGTGATGGCTAGACGACTGGGTCAGAGCATCTCCAAAACTGCAGCTCTTGTGGGGTGTTCTGGTCTGCAGTGGTCAGTATCTATTAAAAGTGGTCCAAGGAAGGAACAGTGGTGAACCGGCGACAGGGTCATGGGCGGCCAAGGCTCATTGATGCACGTGGGGAGCGAAGGCTGGCCCGTGTGGTCCGATCAAACAGACGAGCTACTGTAGCTCAAATTGCTCAAGAAGTTAATGCTGGTTCTGATAGAAAGGTGTCAGAACACACAGTGCATCGCAGTTTGTGCATAGCCGCAGACCAGTCAGGGTGCCCATGGGGGACCAACAAAATATTAGGAAGGTGGTCATAATGTTATGCCTGATCCGTGTATATCTCAAGTGAAACGGCTTCTTGAACAAGAAAAAAAAATGTAGGGCAGGACTTGATTTTCCATTGGGAATTGATTGGATGGTTGTGGTTTGCTATTGGTGGATCTCATGTGAGTGACAGGTTGCCCCGCCCACACGCCAGTAAACACATCATCAGAGACGAGAAGAGATGTCGAGAGGGAGGGGAAGTTACGATTATGATGATACATTTTTTTTTTTTAATTGTGATGTGCATGGACAAATCATTTATAATGAAAAATTGCAATATCCCATAAATAAAAGAAGAAGAATTCTGATTTCATGGTGACTTTAAGAGAAATATCTGGCATGGAATTACTTTCACATATTCCAACATATTTAATTACTTTAATAATAATAATAATAATAATAATAATAATAAGTATAACAATAATGAGGATTATTATTATTATTATTATTATTATTATATCAGGACTCCCGATCGTAAGTATTTAACTTATAATTAACATTGTAAAATTGTACAGCTTATTTAGGAGAGGTGCTCCACAGCTTATTACTGTATTTATTTCATAACAATTATTTTTGGTGTTGCTAGTGGCACAGAAATGACACGCTTCGCCTTTAAGATATTTTTTCTTCCAAACGCTCACTAAGGCTTATTTCAATTCCCATAAAAGAATGGAAAATGACTTTGGCCGCATGTTTTCATAAAGAAGTTCTTAACTGCCTCAGGCTGATCTAATTACAATCTTGCCTCCAGCTATTTGGTTTGATCTAACTGTGCTTTTAACAGTGACTGTGTCCTCTCTGCATGTACTTATGCAAATCCCACCAGAGCGCATATTCAGAAAGAATCGTGCAGACAGCTGAGATGAACATGTCTGGAACAGATCTCATACCCGAAAGCCCTGTCCTCCTGACCGCCTGGCACGGCACGCTGGGACGGAAGCACAGTTATGTGTGATTATCAAACAAAATTAGCACTGTTTAATCTTTCATAGCACCGCTCTGCGCGATCTCTGTTTGTGCAGGGCTGCCATGAATTAAACACGGCCATCAAAGACTCATTTAGCAGCACCATTTAGAGACAGAGAATCTGCTAAAAACAAATATGACTTAAACTGCAGGATTATAGCAGCTACCCAGGGGCGTCGCACTGCCATGAATCGCAGCTTTAATATTTAATATTTACAGTTTAATATTGGTGGTATCTATTGCTGTGTGTAATGGTGACTTATTGCTCGGGGTTGTACAGCAAACATTTCATATGACTGTGGATGTGGAAACAAACATGCAAACTGGAGAATCAACAACGAACGGTGATATTCAAAGCTGCCGATGCATTGTGTATTCTTCTGAGACTGAATATCGCCTCATCTTTACAAACATTTGCGTGCCAAACCCATGGCAACAGCAAAACGGGGAAAAGCTCTGCCTCTACAAGACCTCTCCAGTCTTTTATCTCAGGTGTCCTTTATAAATGTGTATTAACAAGATAACTACTACAGTAATTCTGCATTAAAGCTAAAGGAATTCAAGGTGAGAATCAAATACAGCGACTGCTAGTCCATTAAGAAAACACAAACTGATTTAGCACCATCTAAGGCGGGATTTGTGTAAGTATATACAGTATGTTACAATTATTAACATGGTCCCACTTTATATTAGGTGGCCTTAACTACTATGTACTTGCATCAAAAAATAAGTACAATGTACTTATTGTGTTCATATTGTATTGCGAAACACTTGCTGATATTGAGGTGGGATACGGGTAAAGTTAGGGACAGGTGTGGTGGTATGGGTAAGTTTAAGGGTAGGGTTAGGTGTAAGGGAAGTGTCAACAGTGTAATTATAAATGTGAATACAGAAATTAATTACAGATGTAATTATATGCAGGTAATTTTTAAAATGTAAGTACAATGTAAAAACATGTATGTACACAATAAGTGCATTGTATCAAATTATTAATTTAAACGTTAGTACATAGTAGTTAAGGCCACCTAATATAAAGAGGGTCCATTAACATAAGACTGAGCATTATTAGAACAGGATCTGATTACATTTTTGATTCAGATTGGATTTGGATCTTTATAGTTATTCCTAAGCATTACAAAAATGAACAAGGCTTATAACATTATGAACATAACTAAGGGAAGGGATTTATTGAGATAAAGATCATACCTGATACTGCTACTGTACTAAAGTGACCATTCTGAGCAGTCCATGATCGGATAGCCTTTTTGATTTAATGTTATTTTTTGGCGTATGGGATGCCAGCAGCCCTCTAAAGACCAACTGTTATTTCACCCCATAAAAGTTGGCAAAAATGCCTAATTCCAAAATTAAGGTAAAGAATTATGGAAAAATTAAGGTACTTTTACATAACAATGATGCACTTGAAAACTGAAAACTGATTTTTCCTTTGCGTTTTTAAAGGTTTCACGCACAGACAAGAAGTTAATTAAAGCAATTTTTAGATAATAATAATTATAAAATATAATGAAATAAAATAACTATCAAAATTAACCTTAAAAACATTAACATTGCGATATGTCAAGATGCACTTAAAGGCCCACTGAAGTGCCTTGAAACGCGCAGCATTATTCAGGGCCCTATCATACACCCGGTGCAATGCGGCGCCAAGCTCGCGCGACGCAAGTGTTTTTTGCTAGTTTCATCCTGACGCAGTTATGATTTTCACATCCAGCACCACGTTGTTTAAATAGCAAAGGCACTCGCGCCCATCTGTTCGCCCATGGGCGTGCTGGTCTGAAAACGAGGTGTGTTCAGGCGCATTGTTGGCGCGTTGCTATTTTGAGGAACTGAAAACGACTGCGCCATTGACCAGGCAGTATTTTTTGTGTTACTTAAAGGGCGTGCGCCTATAGGCGGGTGCACAACACGC
The DNA here is from genome assembly GCA_039654105.1 of Coreius guichenoti. NCBI lineage: Eukaryota > Metazoa > Chordata > Actinopteri > Cypriniformes > Gobionidae > Coreius > Coreius guichenoti. The sequence continues at coordinate 8,653,008 of CM077174.1, read as the reverse complement.
GTACACTCTGCTTATTACACACACAGGGATGCGCAGCAGCACACAAACATTTTTAAATATTAAAAATAAAAGGATTAAAATGTAAAAGATTATTATTGTGTACATAAATATAAAAATGCCTACATGTCATAATTAATAGTCATTGCATGTATCAGAATTAGCCTACCTATTTGCAGTAATGACGAGCGAGCAGGCGTCATTGGACGAGCAGATCCGTTTCCTCGCTAGAGAAGCATTCAGTTTTTCCGCTTGCAAATTCCGCCATGTAAATAGTGAATCCGCCATGGTGCAAGGGCAACTGGCTTTTAAAGGGAATGGGAGATGAGACTCTGATTGGTTTATTGCACGTTACGCCCAAAACACACCCATGACTAGAGACTAGGTACAACCCTTTTGGACCATGCGCCGGGTGCGCCGACCATTTTTCCCGTCGTTAAACTAGCAAAAGTGGATTTGTACATGCACTTGCGGCGTGCGCTTCTGTGCAGAATTCAAATGGGTCCGATAAGTTTTGTTGTCTGCGGTGACTCGTGCATATGATCTGCTCTGTGTTACCGTGTCTCTGGACCGGAGCTGTGTGACACTAACGTGAAACCAGACATTATTTACATATTTACACCGTCTGAATCGTTCCCTATCCCCTATATAGTGCACTATGTGCCATTCACCATGTAGAAAAACATAAATGTGTGAACAAGTGACCGATTTCAGCCGCAGCTTATTTATAATGTAGGGGGCGGGCCTTCAGATTCTAGAGAGCATTTGATTGGACAGAAAATCTGATGAGGCGCTGAAGTGCAGTGTGATGTCATCAAAATCATTGATCCATATTAGTGGAAGTGAGAGACTGTAAGTTTTGAATGCTTATATCTTCTAAATACAAATTTTATTATTGTTTTGGAGCACACTAGCATATAGATAACAGTAAGGCTAACATATTCATACTAAAAGCCAAAAAAAAATCAATTTTGATTTCAGGGTGAATTTGAATTTCTGGTTGAAGTCCTGCAAGTTCTGGCAGTTTTAGCAGTTAAAAATCAAGTGTCACTTAATTTTGATCAAATTTGTTATGTTGAATTTAAACGTTTTCAGATTAAAAAAGAAAGAAAGAATGTATTTGTGTTATAGGGTAAGTTTTCTAAGAGAGGTGATGTATGTTTGGAGGGTGGGCAGTCTGATCTTAACCAGAGGGCTTGACTTTACTAAGTTAAAATCTAATTTGAATATGCACCATAAAAGTGACTCGTGCATTGCCCAACTACATCTGTGCTGTGACACCATGTTGCATTTGTTGAAAATGAAAAGGTTAGGTCACTTAGACCTGCAGGACACAAGGTTACTGTACCCGTTTCAAGCAGCGTTCATTAAAATCTCTTTACCATATCCTTTAGCCCACAGACGAGGTCATGGATGCTAGTTATAGCTCACCCACCCATCTACAGAAGATCCTCTTATATATACGCTGGATATATTAGTTCTTTTCAAAGAAGCTCTTCAATAGAGGAGACTTAAAAAACTGAAAAGCTGCAGGTGAACATTTTATTGTTGTTTTGATATGATTAATCATCAGGAAAAAAAATGTATGTACATATAGGGCCCTATTTTAACGATCTGAGCGCATGGTCTGAAGCTCATGGCGCAGGTGCACTAAGGGCGTGTCCGAATCCACTTTTGCTAGTTTAACGACGGAAAAAACGGTCGGCGCACCAGCCGCATGGTCCAAAAGGGATGTACCTAGTCTCTTAATGAGCCATGGGTGTGTTTTGGGCGTAACGTGCAATAAACCAATCAGAGTCTCATCTGCCATTCCCTTTAAAAGCCAGTTGCGTTTGCACCATGGCGGATTCACTATTTACATGGCGGAATTTGCGAGCGGAAAGACTGAACGCTTCTCCAGAGAGGAATCCTTTTATTTTTAATATTTAAAAATGTTTGTGTGCTGCTGCGCGTCCCTGTGTGTGTAATAAGAAGAGTGTACGTGCGTTGTGCACCCGCCTATAGGCGCATATTACTAACACGCTCTTTAAATAACACAAAAAATACTGCGCCATTGACTTTAGACCAGGTTTTTGTTGGTCAATGGTGCAGTAGTTTTCAGTTCCTCAAAATAGCAACGCGCCAACAATGCGCCTGAACACACCTCGTTTTCAGACCAGCACGCCCATGGGCGAACAGATGGCGCGAGTGCAGTGCTATTTAAACAACGTGGCGCTGGATGTGAAAATGATAACTGTGTCAGGCTGAAACTAGCAGAAAACACTTGCGTCACGCCTGGCGTCACATTGTGCTGGGTATATGATAGGGCCCTTAACCTTCAAGGTTTTTTTTGTTTTTTTTCTGCTTACCAGGGGCGTAGTTTAACTGACAGGTTTTATTTTTCTTATCTCTTTAACTGATTAGCACGGCATTATTCATATAATTTATTGTTATGAAAATACTGCTTGAAAAGATGGCTTGAAAAACACAAGCCATCAAACATATGCTTTCACAATCGTGTGTTTATTGTCTTCACGTTTCTGCTTTTTATTAAGTCACAGTGATAGCTGGATGCCTTTGTCCATATAAGGGATTTCATGGAACGTCATAAGTTATTACTTCTGTAAGTCCACTCTGGGAGCACCCTCCGGCTGAGGCTGGTCACGATGCTCAAACAAATGATATGGAATTCAATATTGAAAGCACTACAGAGTCACAGTGTTCACACTTTTCAGGGAAATCAAAGTTTAAAAAAAAAAAAAAAACTTATTTATGTATAGGTCTCTGCATATTACACTGGGATAGGTGAAAAAAAAAAATTAAAAAAATAAAATAAACATTACCTTAAATGAAAAAAAAAAATGGTGTAGGATTTGGTGTAGAAAATAAATTTCACAAATAAAAACAAATAAACACCAAGTAACATACTCTGTGTTGCATTTACAAATTAAATTATCTTTTTGCAGTGTTTAAGATAACATGAAATTTGGCTGATTTTCAACAATCCACTTGTTTCTACCATACAAGACAGTGCATAGTTATTTCCAAGGCCTTAACTCTTTTTCACACCAGAGATGAGTTACTTCTCACCGCGAGTCACACGTATTCACTTAACAATTCAAATGGAGTGATTTCCAGCTTTAAGATCCTACTTAGCATCCGTAAGGGAGGTTTGCTCACGTGACATGTTCCCCACAGAATTGTGCACAGGCAGAAATGAGACACTTCAAGCTTTGTACGTTGCTTAATTTGATCTACTTGAGATTGCGACTTCCTACACTTGGTGTAATTAACGTCTGATGTGACTAATTAAGTTGACGGTGAGAAAAGAGGGGTAAAAATGGAAGAGAGTCTTAAGCCCAAGTCTTGGTCTGTGTTCGGTGCTGAAGATGGCTAGCATTGTAAATATTGTCCCCATTGACTGATTACACAGAACTGCTTGTCTCTGGGTCTTTATTAGTACGCTAATGAGAGCTGCTGATGACAGTCTGTCTGAAACTGAAAAACGCTCAGCTTCACGAATCTCAGAATCTCAAAAAGCCATCTATGAATGAAATGCATTATGTGCTCCGTACTTCCGTTCCAATCAGAATTTCCAACTGCCTACTTGGAAAAGCACAATGAACTCCTTTTCAAACTGGATGCTTGTGCTGAAATGTCCAATTAGATTTTGCAGAAATGTGGGTGTGTGATATCGTATGAACATGGCGGCACCAAGTGAGATGTACACAGTTGATGATAAATGTTCATTTTTAAAGTCATCATGAAATCAAAATGGACATTTATTATAAATTCTTTTTTTTTTTCATGTGGCCTCATAATCTTGAATTAAAATAACTTGCAGTGATATCTCTTCTCGTCTCTTATGATGTGTTTACTGGCATGAGGGCGGGGCAACCTGTCACTCACATGAGATCCACCAATAGCAAACCACAACCATCCAATCAATTCCCCATGGACAAAATTAAGTCCCGCCCTACAGTTTTTCTTGCTCACATTAGGGAAGAAAAGACTAGCGCAACTTCCATTTCATGCCGACTTTAAGCAAATAAAATCAGTGAATACAAGTGTCTACATTACATGACAATACAACCTGTTTAACAAGAGCTGACGGAGGCAGGTGTGAAAAAATGATTCTCTGTGTTTATAATCGTACACCTGCAACATCCGTATGCCAGGAGGCTTCTTTGTTGACAAGTGAACGCCTGCAAAGCACACGGTACCATTGTCATGTTTCTTTATACATCATCTTCAGAGCATCAGAAATAGAATATCTTTATGGTTGGAAGTCATTGATATCAAGTAGGAATCTCCCACATCTGACATTGAATGGCATATGTCACTAATTTTCAGCTTTGAATGCTGCAACTTTGACATACCAACCAATAAAACTAAACACGCACCAGTTATTCTTCCATTATAGACAAGGACATGACAAATATCTGCTTGTGTATTCTTCCCAGACAAGTAAAAAGTCATGTAAAGTGTCTTTAATTAGAGCTAATGTAATTGACAATGCAAGCCGATAAAACACATCCTAAGCTGCTGACACTGAATCAAGCAGGCCCTGACAGGACTTCAGATAAATGCCTTCATTGTTCTGTGGCCCAAGCAGGCCATCGCCAGAACATACACCCCTGGGCAAAAAAACGGGCCAAGCCCAAAATGGCTAAACACTAATCTTTTAATTGTCTTAACCACAAACGATTGGTCAGGAAATTAGCAAAAATGTAAGCAAATGCACTACTTAAAAAGCCATTGCCATCTCAGAAAAGTTTTTGGAAGAATATGGGAAGTTGTGTGTGGAGTGATGAATCACAATGAAACACCAGTTGCATGGTGATGCTCCAGAGCGGTGTCTTCAAAAATCTGCTGAGAAATATTATAATAAATGCACCTCTACCACAGTGAAGTATGGAGGAAGAGACTGTGTGGGGAGACTTTTTAGCTGCTGGTATTGGGGAGCTGCTTCACTGTGAAAAGCCATTTAATGCTTTGGTTGGAGTACAGGATAATATTGCAGAATGACTTGCTTCCCACAAATGAAAAGTTGTTATCTAAAGAGGAATGATCAGATTTTATTTTAACAATGCTCCTGCCAACATTGCAAAGACAATTCATCAGGCTTATGTTTTAGCCTGGCCAGAGTCCAGATTTGACCCCTATAGTGAATACTTAGGGCCATATTTTAACGATCTGAGCGCATGGTCTGAAGCGCATGGCGTAGGTGCACTTAGGGTGTGTCCGAATCCACTTTTGCTAGTTTAACGACAGGAAAAATGGTTGGCGCGCCCGGCGCATGGTCCAAAAGGGTTGTACCTAGTCTCTTAATGAGTCATGGGTGTGTTTTGGGCGTAACGTGCAATAAACCAATCAGAGTCTCATCTCCCATTCCCTTTAAAAGCCAGTTGTGCTTGCACCATGGCGGATTCACTATTCACATGGCCACGATTGGTCAAATAAGTAGCCAATTTCATTAGTCATTACCGCAAATAGGTAATTCTGATACATGCAATGACTATCCATTATGACATGTATGCATTTTGATCTTTATGTCCACAATAATAATCTTTTACATTGTAATCCTTTTATTTTTAATATTTGGCATGTTTGTGTGCTTCTGCGCATCCCTGTGTGTGTAATAAGCATATTACTAACACGCCCTTTAAATAACACAAAAAATATTTCGTTTTCAGTTCCTCAAAATAGCAACGCGCCAACAATGCGCCTGAACACACCTCGTTTTCAGACCAGCACGCCCATGGGTGAACAGATGGGCGCGAGTGCATTTGCTATTTAAACAACGTGGTGCCGGACGTGAAAATTATAACGGCGTCATGCCTGCCGTCGCATTGCGCCGGGTGTATGATAGGGCCCTTGGTCTCACATTAAACTCAAACGAACTCGGAACTGAAACATTTTTCAACTACTCATCAACAGTCTGAAGCCAGTGGAACAACACAGACTCTTCTTCCTGTAAAAAGCTGTCTGCAAGTTGTGGAAGGCTATTCAATGCTAAGTTACTTTATCTACTGTATTTGTGCAATTCTTGCTAATTTCCTGACCAGTGATTTGTGATTAAAATGGTTAAGACCATTAAATATTTTGCCATTTTTTGGCTTGGCCCATTTTTATTTTTTATTTTTTAAAGATTTTTATGCATGCATGGTGGGGTGGGGACATTTCATTTTCATAAGGGGGCACACTTTTTATGTATGACTGAAAAATATTGCATTATGTTTATTAGTTTGTCTGTGCAATCCAAATGGATGGAGATTTTATACTTTTATTTTAATCTTCAGTTTAGGCCTAAATAGTTTTTGAGTGTACCTGCATTACCTAATGTTAACAAATTAATTTTTTCAGTATATGTCATGTTAATAATTTTACACATTGTTTGGTCTATGCAGTTCTATATTATGTTAATGCATCTCAAGGAGATTTTTGTTTGTTGTCATTGGATAATCAATTGCTACTCTATCGGGTCTTCACTTGATGTCCAACGGAAAATATGATTCCTGAATCCGTTGAGAACTACTGGCATGTACATCAAATATCACATTGTTATCATGTGATAGCATCATAGTACCGCGGTACCCCCACAGTAAATGAGCAAATTGAATGGCCTTCCTTTATCCTCGGCAAAACTGCAAGACAGCAAACAGCCACACAGCGTACAGAGGACAAGAACACACGACTGCCTGAGCGAGGGAGGAGCTCTGTGTTACTGGATGAATAACAACCTCAAGACGTCAGATGCCTTGTCACACACTGTCTCGCATTTCTCCTGCATTTTTCTCGCTCCCTTTCTCGACATGCATTTTTTTGCATCTCCTGTTTTTGTCTTTGAAAGCAGGCAGCACTGGCTGACAGCGACACTTACAGCACACTGGAAATATGTGACAGAAACCTGGAGAATGCTCACAAAACACATATTTGGCATGACTTCAATAAAGCGTGTTCTTTTGTGCTAACACCCCGTTACTTCCCTTCTCCTCTCTTACGGCCGTGTTGCACTCACCTCATTAGGTGTGCCTGGAGAGAGGAGGTGAGACGGTTACTGTGACAACCGGAGAGATAGCGAGAAAGCTAAGCGTGTCTGTGCTAGGCTCTGAGAGTGTGATGTGTCAGCTGTGTGACTTGGACAAGAACTGTATCCTGTTCATATCAGAAGAATAAAGCAAAGGAAAGGTGCAACAAAGATGTCAGCTCCAGAATAAATGCCGTCTCAGCCATCACTCCTAGCGTTTTTGCAGAACACGAACACTTAAAGCAATTGCTCACCCAAAAATGAAAATTCTGTCATTATTTACTCACCCTCGTTTTGTTCTAATACCATATGATTTCACGAACATTTAAAAAAAAATCTTTATGCAGTAACACAACTGCAGTTCATAGTGACCACAGCTGCCAAGGTCAAAATGAACATTCAACACCATAAAAGTGATCCAAACTATGTGTGTATTACAAGTCTGTTTAGTTTCATTGTGTTTTCCCTGTTCCCGTTTTGCCTGTGTCCCCAGTCATTGCTAGTTTCCATGGTTGTTGATTAATGCTGCCTTCACGTGCTATCAGAATTATCGTAAATACGAGTTTCCTAGGTAAAAATTGCACATGAACGCCCTGATGTCGTGTTTACCACTGGGAAGTTTGGAAATAATTTTGATACCCAAATTCCCGAGATGGGCGTGCCATAAACTTTAAACATGGTGGAGGGAGAACTTACTGCTGTGACAGGTATGATTTATTAGTTTTTTTCCCCCCACAACAGCTAGATCGTCTTGTCTAGTCATTGATGTAGTTCATATTTACATATACAAGTAATCATTTGAAGCGTATTGTATGTTTTATACACAGTGAAAATAGCCTGCATTTGACTGAAATTACAGAATCAGCAGAAAGCTGACTGGATAGCATCGTAAATGTTTATAGCCTATGATTGTCAGTGCATGTGACACTACATACAGTGAGGAGAACAAGTATTTGATACACTGCCGATTTTGCAGGTTTTCCTACTTACAAAGCATGTAGAGGTCTGTAATTTTCATCATAGGTACACTTCAACTGTGAGAGACGGAATCTAAAACAAAAATCCAGAAAATCACATTGTATGATTTTTAAATAATTAATTTGCATTTTATTGCATGACAAAAGTATTTGATCACCTACCAACCAGTAAGAATTCCGGCTCTCAGGGATAAAATTGTAGACCTGCACAAGGCTGGGATGGGCTACAGGACAATAGGCAAGCAGCTTGATGAGAAGGCAACAACTGCTGGTGCAATTATTAGAAAATGGAAGAAGTTCAAGATGACGGTCAATCTCCCTCGGTCTGGGGCACCATGCAAGATCTCACCTCGTGGGGCATCAATGATCATGAGGAAGGTGAGGGATCAGCCCAGAACTACACAGCAGGACCTGGTCAATGACCTGAAGAGAGCTGGGACCACAGTCTCAAAGAAAACCATTAGTAACACACTACGCCGTCATGGATTAAAATCCTGCAGCGCACGCAAGGACCCCCTGCTCAAGCCACCACATGTCCAGGCCCGTCTGAAGTTTGCCAATGACCATCTGGATGATCCAGAGGAGGAATGGGAGAAGGTCATGTGGTCTGATGAGACAAAAATAGAGCTTTTTGGTCTAAACTCCACTCGCCGTGTTTGGAGGAAGAAGAAGGATGAGTACAACCCCAAGAACATCATCCCAACCGTGAAGCATGGAGGTAGAAACATCATTCTTTGGGGATGCTTTTCTGCAAAGGGGACAGGACGACTGCACCGTATTGAGAGGAGGATGGATGGGGCCATGTATCACGAGATCTTGGCCAACAACCTCCTTCCCTCAGTAAGAGCATTGAAGATGGGTCGTGGCTGGGTCTTCCAGCATGACAACGACCCGAAACACACAGCCAGGGCAACTAAGGAGTGGCTCCGTAAGAAGCATCTGAAGGTCCTGGAGTGGCCTAGCCAGTCTCCAGACCTGAACCCAATAGAAAATCTTTGGAGGGAGCTGAAAGTCCGTATTGCCCAGCGACAGCCCCGAAACGTGAAGGATCTGGAGAAGGTCTGTATGGAGGAGTGGGCCAAAATCCCTGCTGCAGTGTGTGCAAACCTGGTCAAGAACTACAGGAAATGTATGATCTCTGTAACTGCAAACAAAGGTTTCTGTACCAAATATTAAGTTCTGCTTTTCTGATGTATCAAATACTTATGTCATGCAATAAAATGCAAATTAATTACTTAAAAATCATACAATGTGATTTTCTGGATTTTTGTTTTAGATTCCGTCACTCACAGTTGTACCTAACAGAGTACCTATGATAAAAATTACAGACTTCTACATGCTTTGTAAGTGGGCAAACCTGCAAAATCGGCAGTGTATCAAATACTTGTTCTCCCCACTGTATAATGTTGTTTTTAATAAGATTTTCCCAATAAATAGGCAAGAATAAACCTGGTGTCCTCCACGATTCCTGTTCATTCAGACAACAAAGCACTTGAATGCAACAAGCTCGTAATCACGACTTCACGAATTATGAAATTTCCGATAGCACGTGAAAGCAGCATACGTTACGCACCTGTTTCTAGTTTTGTTAATTATCTAGTTCTGTGTATTTAAGCCCTTAGTTTCCTCTGTTCAGTCTCGTCTTTGTATAGTCGTTCACTGCAAAAAATGCTTTTCTTACTTAGTATTTTTGTCTTGTTTCCAGTCCAAATATCTAAAAATTCTTCTCATCTTTGTATAGTCGTTTTATATATTATTCCTGGTATTCTCTTGGTATACCTGTTCCCTTTTTGGATTTATTATTAAAGACTTAAATATTATATATTATATATAAATATTATTAAATATTTCAAGATTTCTGAAGCCATACGATAGATTTGTTGAGATAAAATAAATCTCAAATCTTGTTCACAATGCAGCAATTGGATTTTGTCGTTGATGCCAAACACCACGGGTTCTGGCTTGTGTTGTCACCAAACGTGAAAAGCCAGTTCAAATATGCAGAATGGAAGATTTTCAGTGAATAATGACTTCTTTTTTATCTGTTCCTCATACAGACTATGTATGGACTACTATGAGTCATACTTATTTGGAACAACAGTAAATTCAGTAAAGACAGAATACATTTTAGAGAAAGTTCAGCAAAGCAGTATTGTAGTACTCGAGTCTGGACAAGTCCATCTTAAGTCCAAGACCATATTTTCTATGACTAGTCGAGACCAGCTCATTCGAGTTTGAGTCCAAATGCTCCTGAAAATATGGTCCTGGACTCAGACTTGAGACAGACTTGTGTGTCTGAGTCTGATCTTCTCTGAACTCAAAGTACTACAACACTGCAGTAAAGACAGAATTGTTATTCGTGGGTGTCATGGTAAAAGTCCTGTTTAAAATGGATGTTATACATTCATTTAATGGTGAATTATGCCATTTCTTCACAGATCTGCAAAAACAATGATTGTTTTTAATATTTTGGGCACATTGCTGCAACTTTGAGCTATTGGTTGAGCCAGTGTTGGGCTTAGTCAGGCCACTCAAAAAAACATATTTCAATATCATTTGGTGCCACTAGTTGCATATTTTTTTTAGATGAAAAATCTAATCTGATTTAAGCACGAGTGACACTTTTATCAGTGATATAGAAAGCAGAAGTTTGCATATGTTTCAAAAGACATATGCTTCAGAACTGTATGTGACACATTTATCCCTACAGTATGTGTGTGTGTTTGTTGATGGCTCTTGGCTATGACAGAGAGACATTTCTTCATGACCCAGTGAAAAAGGTCAGGCAAAGCCTGGGGTAAAACAGAAGGTTTTGGGCTGAAACAGAGATGCTGCCCCCTACAGTGTGGATGACCTTAACACTGTGAAAAGAATTCAGGGCCCCACATTTACTTTCTTTAACTATCATGCTGCACACATATTTGTATAGCATATACTTTATAACTGTAAATACTCCCTCTAGGGCAGGGGTATTCAATTAAAGTTCCAAGAGGTCCGGTCTCTAGATTTTCTTCCAGGTGGATGTCCCGGACAATGCTTTTTTGGAACAGTTGTGCATTTGTTATAGTGTTTGGCTCTAGATATTATTATAATATTAGAGGATGAAGAACCCTGGCTCTTGTGGTGTGAACCGCTTCGTTGTTTTGACACACTGTAGAAATGGTAAAATGGCACAATTATATTCTGCAGTCCGGATGGAACCAAACCAGGGTCTGGAACCGGACAGCAGTCCGCCATTCGAATACTGCTGCTCTGGGGTATATGTGGGTATACTGGACTAACACCATTGGGTGATATTTGTGAATTTATTCATATAGGAGTGTCAGCCTATTTCATTGATTTATAATTTCTTCTCTTGTCTTCCCTGGGACATGAGAATTACTTCCATATTTTAGGCTTCACATACTATACCTCCAACATAACCCCATGTGTATATCAAAGCTATGCAATCAAACCTAATGTTAATTACATACAGATAATTCCTCCCTCATTTTGTCTGGGAAAATAAGCGTAAGCTGCCAAAGTTAAGCTACCATTGAGTTAAATTAAAGGTTAACTTTTGTCTCGCCACATTAAACTTTCAAAAATGTAACATGTATATAAAGTGTAAACCTTCAACTCTAGATACAGAATAAATTGAAGTGAATAAATTGAAGTAAATAAAAAACACTATGAAAAAAATAACAGTTACATACTGTATGTTTTAAATAGCGCAAATTACATATTTCTGTTGTTTTTTCCTCCAGTAAAATGATCTAAACATCTTTAAAACAAGCATAATATACTTGTTTTCAGATTAGTTTCCTGAATTAAGTTTAGCATTAAGTTAAGCACTTTTATTACTTCAATTTCAAATTGTATTTCTTGTTTTAAGAAGAAATGCTCAAAACAAGAAAAAGAAAAACTTTCATAGTCTCTGAAAATAAGCTTTCACTTGTTTTACCAGTCAATGTATCTTGTTTAAGGATTTTTCAACGCTATCTCATGACCAATTCGTACGTATTTTATGAGGTGGATAATTCAAATTTGTACGATTTGTCTAAACCCCAGTGGCGTGTAGGTTTAGGGGCGGGGTTAGGGGTAGGTCATTCGTACGAATTCATACTAATCGAGCAACTCGTAAAATACGTACGATTTAGCAAAAATCGTACGAATTTGTACGAGTGAGGTCGTACAAATTCGTATGAATTTGCCACCTCGTAAAACACGTACGAATTGCCGTGAGATCGGGTTGGCATTTTTATATATTTGTACTGGAAAACAAGACAGAAATACAGATTTTTTTTTTTTGCAGTGTAATTCATACAGTGCCATAATTAAACATTATGACCACATAGTTGTTCTGACTACTTTCGTATTTTGCGTCCTTCAAGTGCTGCAGTGCAAAACATCACTGGAGCAACGTTTCTAATGTGAGTTTGGGCTCGGTGGGGGGAGCGCTGTCTAAATTTCATTGAAAGCCTCCACTAAAAATGTCCTTTTCAAGACTAATTACTGTCAAAGCGGGTAACAGTCAGCAGAGGCAGGCAGTTTGGGCTCAGAGGTAGACAGAAATGGGTGAGAGGGTACAATGAGGGCAAGATTAATGTGAAGATAAAAACATTTGCACTGTGCATGCACAGGACCACTATCACTGGCTTGCATCAGCACGCGAGGCACACGAGATCGGCACCAGTCCATATGGTGTGGATCCTGTAACGTACACACAGCTGTGCCTGTACGTAAATGTCAGACATTAGACAGAGGTCTCTCCAGATTGAATGAGATGTAATCAGATTAAGTAGCAGCTGCCACAGACGGCCCTTGTTGCTGTGTTTTATGAGCCTTCCTGTACATGTGTACACACGCTCAGAGCCGCCAGACAAACGTCTGCGCAACGCTCTCTTAATGTTCTAGAGTGCCATTAACATACATTACAGGCTGCCAATGGAAGGGTGAAATGCGGTCAGTGGCGATGGATGAGCTCTCTGACAGTATTTATATGCTATCTCCTCTGCCAGCACTAACCTTGCACGTACTGGAAGTGTTAGTAGGCTCGGCTGATGGGCGTAAGGCTCTAACCATTTCCCCCATAAAAGCTGAGGGAAAGACACATAAGGCATCGGGTTATGCTTTGATTATTCCGCGGCAAATGAACCTGGCCCCATGTTTGAAGCATGGCCCATAAATCAGCCACATGCACAGTGAGCGACACCCAATTCCTTGTGCACGCTCACATGACACGTTTGCAGTTAAAGCCTGCCGTATATTCTTTGTTTTTCCGCCTGCCGTTGTGTCTTGCAAACAAGCATTCTAGACTTTCTAAGTATACTTCACTTGACCTGCAGAGGACAGCGTGGAGTTATATCTTTATCATTTTTCAAACTCAAGCACAAATGTGGATGCCTTCTGACCTCTTTGCATATCCTTTTTTGTTGTATCCACATTCATCTGTTGTTTTTATAGGCAATTTCCATCTTCTTCTTCAAGTAGTTCTTAAAAGCAATGGCTCAACTCTCCCAATTAGTGCAGTCAATCCAGACAATGCATTCAGACTACTAGAAAAGGCTAGAAAATGTTGGCTGCATGTGCACAGTCCACACAAAAAAAAAATGTCATGCATACCGTGTGAGAAACCTAGTGGCGAATGGACAATTGAACTATACTTTCGCCTTAAGCGAAGTTTCTGCTGCTCGACAATGATGCGAATCCATTAGGGGTGTACATGGATTCGTCCTGAACCGTCACGGTACGGAAGTCACGGTTCGGTGCATACAGTTAGACGACGAATACAGTCAGTCACAGGCGATCCACACTCCAATCCAGAAGGGGCGCTGTTTGCTGACCGCCACAACAGGAAAAAGAACAGATGAAAAAGAAGACACGATCTATGCACCAACCCAAAATAAGAGTTCAGATGGCATGCAAGATCTTGCTAGTAGCTAGTTTCGATTCATTTTTGAGACGCGCTCCACAAGCATCACAGAAAGGAAACCGGGACGGCAGAAAGCGCATCCTGTTTGTTTTCTTTATTTTACAAAAGCACAATGATTTGTTTTTATTGTGAGTGTACACACAGAAACCAGAAACAGAAACACAGAAACAGTTTCAAATGATATCTTGACCATAAATGATGGAGTATTTTAAGTTGTTTCTGCTGTTATAATCGTTTGGGATTGTGACTCGTGACTCGTGGAAGTCTCAGTACTACAGTCCAGTGATGAAATATGCGAGTCCTGGAAATGGGAAGCTTCAGGTGCCGCTTCACTCGCTGTCTCCTCATGGAAAGGTGAAGTAGGCTCTTTTGGACTTTGTGCATCCGCCACTTTTACCGCATGTTAATGAACTCTCACGCACAAAGAAAAAGACAGAGTAGGCTACGCACAACACGTTAATCAAACCAATAAGTTTACAAACAGCCGTTGCATTTTACCGTGCAGCACTGGCAATCTATCAGAGTAACAAATCAACAATTTGGGGGGGGCATGTTAATGTACCGAAGTCGTATTGAACTGTGACCTCAAAACCCATTACACCCCTAGAATCCATTGATCTCAATGGACGTGTGCACTGCAAGAACGTAGAGGAAAATACAACAGCATAAAAATGGATAGGCATTAGTTGACCAATGAGAAATTTTACGGATCAGACAAAGTTAGAAAAAGTCAATTGAGAAGCTTGATGGGTCCATTTGTGTTTTTGAAAATTCAGTTTGTTGTATTTTAACTGACCCGGCTCTTTCCACAAACCTCTAATTAATCTGTCCAACATCAGGGTGTAGGAATGAACTGAGTTTAGCTCCAGCCCCAATCAAACGCACCTGAACAAGCTAATCAAGGTCTTCTGAATTACTAGAAAGTTACAGGCAGGGGAGTTTGATCAGGGCTAAAGCTAAACTCTGTAGAAAATTGGACCTCAAAGTTGAGAACCACTGTTATAAACCTTTTCAGACTGGCTCTTGACTATTAATCAGGTGATGTTACGTTCATCCATAGTCCTAAATGATTGCCGAAAGGCATGCAAGTGGCCACTAGCCCACTTAGGGGCCACTCAACCAGGACGCATTTTGGCCTCTTAGAATTACACTTCTGTGTTCATTCAGCAAATGGGTGGCAGAAGATTCTGCTTTGTCATTGGGTTTTTTTCGGCAAAAGGCTACAATTTTTTATTTTGCACTGCAGCCAAGCAAAATGAATACATGACTATTACCTCCAAAAATGGTGTGGAAACTTTCTATAATGGGTCAGCTGCAGTTATATGTGGGAATATGGTTGTTACGCCCCGTCAACTTTCCCGTGTAGGCGCCCTAACTCATAATGGAAGGCCCATCTTGCGGTACTAACGTTAACTGCGCACAAGTTAATGTGTTGTAACTGATTGCAAATAAATGAACGCGAATGTCTTTGTAAGTCAGTGGGTCATGTTCACACGGAAGCACTCGGTGACGTCAGACATAGAGGGTTTCCCTCTCAGCACAGAGACTGTCACACAGTATATAATGCTAGTAGAAGAGTTAACAGCTGTGTTAGCCTGCTAGGGCAGATATTCCCTCATCATCACTGGAGCGAAATACACTCCTGCATTATGCAAGAGATAAAAATGAGCGTGGAGACTCTCTCTGATCATCGATGGCAAATCGGGGAATCAGATGGCAGGGAGAAGCAGGCGCCGCTTTCATCCTCAATTGAAGTCACTTTGCGCAAGGGATCGCTCCCTTTGTAGCGACACTCTGTTGTTTGATAGCAGAGAAGCGCCAGCAGCGTGCAGGGAGGTTGGGGGTGGTTGTTCCAACAAACAGTGTGGCATATGGTTCCTTCCATTTTGGCGATGACAAGTGACAAGTTAACAGAGCAGTCGGCTGTGGGTATACATGAGAAGGAGGGGTGGGGAACCGACAAGAGGAGGGTGCACGACGCTAACTGCTCTCATTTGTTCGTGCCCCCGGGCGCTACAGTACTCCTTTATGTAGATAAATTAGTAACAGGGTCCTCTGTTCAGAAATGATGTATAAATACATTAGAAAAAATGGCAATAGCTTAGCAGTGCCACAGCTCAGAACGCAATGTCAACAGTTGCCTCAGGGTAACGGCTTCCATTTTTTATTAAATTACAATTGAAGGATGAAAAACACAGCTAAATGGGGCTTCTTCTTTCTGCTGTTAATTGACATCTTCCCACAGGACCTCCATTGCCCCCTGAGACCTTGATAAACAGACCCAGGTTTAGCGAAGATCTCCCATCATTGTAATCACTCATCTTCTCTACATTCTGATGTAAAAAATGGGCATCTGTAAACTAATCCAAAAAATCGCTAGATATTGAGAAGATTAGCACGGCTGCCGATATTTTAGGTTTATACTAAAGCTCTGAAAAATCTCACTTGACAGCTTGCCCCATGTAAGAAAGCAATGCAATAGAAAAACAGTCCTTTGCAAGCAGTTAATTGTTGGTCAAGGAAATGTCATTCTCTTGAGAACAACTTACAACCAACCAGTATAGTCTGATTCCCGAACAAATGACTCTGAGCCAGCTGTTTTTATTGAAACAAGCACGCACAACTAACTAATCAGTGTATTTGCTGATTGGCTGTTCAAGCATCATATCCAGAAGCATTAAGAGGAAACAGAACTGGAAAATAAATCATTATATGTTTCACGTTTCCCCTCCCTAACCAGCATATAGAAAGCCTCAAAGCCATAGACACTGACTCACGAGCTCCTGAATCAGCACCATGGACAGGGCCACTTCTTGTACTGTATACAGTGTGCAATTACAACTTTTGACAAAGTTTTTCACTCATAATAACACATTTTTTGATAGAAATGCAAGATTTACTAAGAAACATATGTCTAAATAGGTTAAACAATCTTTCAGCTGCAAGAATTACACATTAAAAATACAACCAACAGTGAAGTTGTTAATTATTGACTTTTATTGTTGACAGGTTTATTAAAATCTGTCTCAAAACAGCATATTGGCTCAAGAGATTTTCATTGTAACAGACATTCTTAACTAAGGCACACTGTGTGGAGAAATTACCAGGGCAATGGTACTGATGGGAAATTAGCATCATCTTACAGACTTCAACCCTATTTGCACCATACTGAAACAACACAGATGAACATTGAGTTCAGATGCAATTCAAAGATAAAAGCTTCTCCCCACCTCACCCATAAATTAGGCCCGATTGTTTCTCCAGGGAAGAGGTTTTGAGAGCTCTGGCGGGAGTGCATGTGTGTGTGTGTGTAGGGGTAGGAGGGGGTGGGGTGCTAAAGAGAAAAGGAGTGTGAGAGAGAGAGAGGGAGAGAGAGATGAAAAAAGCGACCATTGTAATTTCTGCGCAGCGTGCTTTCCATACTGATTGCTGACACATTGTAACAGGCGATGTGGCTAATGGGGGGTCTATTTTTAGCACTTCAAAAATAAAACGATAAAGAGAGAGAGAGAAATCTCATTCACAATCATGCCCGCAACACTGAAGTACTGAGGGAGGAAGCAAATGTTATGGGCAGCCAAGCAACTAATAGGGTTGAACCCCAGCACTCGCAATAATACGACCACTTATTAGATCCCAATTAGGTATTAAAAAGCCACACTCGCTGCTGTTTATTGATGCAAATCAGGCTGCAAAAGATATCTTAATGCCAAAAAGAAGACTGAATGATTATGTAAACTAAGCTTGTTATATATTGATGAGTTTTTTTTAACGGCTTGGAACATCTGACAATACAAAACAAAGACAGAGGATCTTAATTAAATGACCTGTATAAATGTACATATTTTCTACACTAATTTAAAGTCAACTTGACCATAACAAGCCTAAACTTTCGGAAAAACAGACTTTTAACAATCCGACATACAGTATTCCTGATGGATAAAATCAAGCCTTGCCCTAATTTTTCTTTGAATATTCTGTTTCATTTCATCTCGGTTAACTATAGACCCGATATATCCGGCTATGGGTAACCCACTTCTAGCCAAAATAACCTTGAGTTTGGTTACATGTCATTTTTGCCAAAATAACTTAGGAGATGTACGATATTCCATCATGTAAGCAAAGTCAACAGTGATTACAAGGGGTTTCATTTCTTTGGTTAGACGTCTATTACATTTTCACTGACAGCCCCAAATGTTGCCTTGTTTTAGCCTAGACGTCAGGGCTGTGTTTGGACGGCTATTAGACATCTTTTAAATGCAAAATTGCTTGCTGGGATGGGCTGCAAATACAGTTTTATGGAATTTTTTAAAAAGTGTGTTATTTCTCTGCCACTAGTGGCACCAAATGAAAAATAATGGTTGTTTCCAAAACCGTCTTCCAGCCCCTTCCAAACAGGTGGTCCAGCTTAAAACTAACGTTATAAGTTCTCCTCATTAATGATTTGAAGCACCAGTCTTGGGAAAGTCAAACTGCAAATGGCTTAAGACTCTTGGAATTCAAAAATTGGCATCCACATACTTTCAGTTGTGTGGCATGCTTGCATAACTGTATTAAATATGAACAGTATCACAGCTGACATCTTCTCTGAATATAATGAATGATTCCACACATGATTATTTACCTCAGTTAGTACCAGAGCAGCCCAAGACTCAACCTTATGCTGTTGTTAAGGAACCCAACTGTAAAATCAAAAGGGCCCAGTTTCACAGACAAGGCTTATATACTAAGATTAGGCCTTAGTTAAATTAGGTAGCTTTTTTCAAACGCGCCTTAAAAACATTACTGATGTGCATCTTGAGACAAAATAATGGCACTGACTATTAATCAGGTGATGTTACGTTCACATTTTAAGCAAGTTGTTTTTAGTGAGACAGCTCAAACATGCATTTTAGTCTGGGACTTGTCTTAGGCCTTGTCTGTAAAACCAGCCAAAGGAGTTGCCGTGACAGCTCTTTGTTCTTGATTAATCTGAGAAAGCTTTGCCCAGTAAGTATATCAAGCCACTAGATCACTAGGTCAGCAAACAGAGCACCAGGAATTAGGTTAAGGCCATCATCCCATTTCCACAAATAAAGAGCATCTAGACTTGAACTCAACTAATGACATTTATACAGAACATTCCAGGTCTTTAGATGGTGAGTGTTGTTAAACTGCAGTCAAAAATGTTGTCATGTTGAAATATCTTACAGGTATCTTGAGGAAATGTTTGCTTACGGATAATTCCTAAGACAGAGGAAGTCCACTGCAGTAATTCATTTTCTTTCTATTGTTATTCTCGCTGTCTCCATATGTTACCAGGATTAGTGTCACACGGCAGAGACTGTCTAGATGAGGCGTGCGGTAATGACTTTAAAGGTCCTGCTATTGGGCAGCTCACCATTCTCCCTGACATGCCTGAATGTAATACTGTAAAACACACATTTCATGGCCTTTAAACGAGTTTTAAGTCACAAATAATTAGTTTGTCCGAGCTTAAAATTAAAATGCTGTGCATTGTGAAAAAAATCACAGCCAATCAGAATTATATTGTTTAATACAAAGTTATGGGGAGCCGTATTGTTTCGCTCGATGCAATAGGGGTTGCACAGACCAGTTCAACACTAGTCAGGTTCGCTATAAGTCGACAAATTCATTTTGCATCAACTAGTCAAGGAATATTCCACTGAAACTGCAGCCAACTAATAAAATACTTTTCTGGGGTTTGTTCCAACTATGTTTGCAAGGGCCGTCATTATCAACATAATTCACTGATATACGGCCAGATTTACTAAACAGGGCAAATTAGCGTGAGAGCGCAATCCCATAAAAGCCCAGATGAGAGTGGAAAGTTCTGTGTGTGATCTACCGACGACGGGCAAATTAAAGAACACTGACACAGCCGGATCATTTCCATAATGACCAACGCATAATCTACCAAGAACAGCGCAAATTAGCGTCTGGTTTAAGACACGCTTTTTTGGGTGGTAAATAATGGCGCAAACACTAGTAAATTGACTAGCACAAACCTTAGTAAATCACCTTGCATGATTCATTTAAATACTCTCCTCCCATAAATTTTGCGTTTGAAAGGGAAACTCCTACAAATGCATATGCAATAAGGTCAGCCGCAAAAATAACCTTGTCCACGCTTTTTCAGCGCTAATTTTTCACTGCGTTTCTTTAGTAAATCCTGACAGTAGTTTTTCAACACCAAAAGAGGGTTTGCGCTGGCGCTGTTAGTAAATCTGGCAATTAGTGTCCCCCAAAAACGTATATTCACAAGCAGATTAATTAGCAGAAGTTATTACTCCACCTGCACAACACCGCCATGAACTAACACAGTTACTACGGTCAACAATTTCGTTTTGCACCAACTAGTGGAGGAAAATTCCACCAGAGCTGCATTTACTGAAGGGAAACTTTGACCTGCCTAATAAAGGGCTTTTCTAGGGTGTATTTCCCAAAAGTATCGTTAGCCAAATATGGTTGCAAGTTCCGTCAACATACATAATTCAACAATTTGATGCTTCCTGATACTGTTGCAACAAACAGATAAATTAACAGAGGTTATTACTCTACCTGTGTGTTAATGTGATTGTTTACATACATAGTTACTATGCTTTTGGGAAACAGTGATAACTAGCTAGATCATTTATCCAACGAAGCATTGTACTCTGGTAGTGAGCAGCGAGTTGCGTCGTTGTACGGGAAATGCACCACTGGCTGACTAGTCGCCAAGTAAATAGGAATCGCTGCAAAAGGCCTATGATGCAGTCAATTGGTTAGGACAAAAACTAGGATTTACTGTGTTGCTTGTAAGGTCAGGTGGGCCAATCATAGGATCAAATAACATTGTTTCAATTCAAAGTTTCCACTCAGATTCTATCCGCCAGGTCAGGTTTGGCATACAATGCTATCCCCAGAGAGCTGTAATCCGCACATAAACAACCTTATAAGCTGTGACGTGGTCCAGCCCTGTGTCCAGACGTGGATGTGCAGCAATACCCATTAGAGGTGGGGTGCATTGGGGGGGGGGGGCTGGTCCTGTCATTAGAACGGCAGGCTGCCTCTCTTTAATGGGCCAATTGTGTAACCTGATAAAGGGCAATCCATCTGCGGTCCCCGAGTCAACTCTGACATGGTTTCCAGGGAAACGGCACCCACGGGAGTGGGCGGGAGACCTTGAAGGGGGAAATATTCTTCTGCTGCGCTGTCTGAAAATAACCAGAGGAGAAGGAGGGGTGGGGAAGAAAACGGAGGAGACGAGGAGGGGAGGACAGAGCAGCCGTGACACATGCACACGCCGCTGTCTGAGGGGTTAACTCTAATCAGACGTGACAAACGCCTTCCCCGGGACTGAGTGACAACGCCGTGGCAAAAATGCACGCAAGATCCACACAGAGATAACTAAATCACAAAAAAACCTTTGTGATGACTGCTAAGATGAGCTATAGGGATCACAAAATAATTACATCTCCAACACATCCACTTTCACTACATTTGACTGAAATAACCTCATGTGATCTGGACGATATAATGACATTGCATCCTTAAAGGTGAAGTCTTTTTTTTTTCAATGCTAAAGTGCCCATATTATGCTCATTTACAAGTTCATAATTTCATTTTTGGTGTCTGCTAGAATGATTTAAACTGATTAAACTTTAAACATTATTTTTCTCATACTGTAGATCGCTGTAGCCCCTCTTTTCCTGAAACGCTCTGTTTTAGTTCCTGTCTCTTTAATGCCCGCCTTTCTGAAACGCTCACTCTGCTCTGATTGGTCAGCTGGCTCAGTCTGTTGTGATTGGTCAACCGTTTAAAGCGTGTGTCAGAAATATTTGCTGGTGTGTTAAGCAGCACGCACGATACAGTCACTATTTCAATAGTCTTTAAAAAAAGAACCAAAATGCAGGAGGATACACTGGAACATAAATAAGCATCAACACACGCACAGGAACACAGGAACGAAAGCACAACCCTAGCAATAACGGCCCTTACCATAATCGGGTTTCACCTCCCGAGGCTTCAAAAGCAGTTGTATTATATGGTAACTATGGCGTCGATATTGGAAGTCCATACAAAAAGAGTGAAAAAATGTGTCTCCTTGACATGGCAAAATCACTTATCCAACTGTTCTTTGAGGGCGGGCCAAAGCAGCCAGTAGGAGGGAATTATGCAAATGTGTAAAATGACTACAAGCGAGGTGTCTCAGGCAAGTGTTTTTTATTGGAGAGATTTGCATGGAATTTATGCTTTGTAACTTTGAAGATCATTTACACAAACAGCTGTAGTACACAAGGTAAAATCAAAAAAAGCATAATAGGTGCCCTTTAACATGCTTTTTCCCATCCCAGCTTAATATTCCACTAATTGTAAGCTATTCATAAGGTGATTAACCTGGGGGAAAAAATGTAAACATTGTGGTGCTATTAAAACATTTGACTGAGCATCCCAAGCAGCCTGACACAGCAACACTGGCTCAACCAATCCCTAAATTTGGTGGCGGGTATTTGTTTCTTCAACCAAATGGTAGATGCTAAACTGGTTTGAAAACATTGCAATATTTGACATTAAACTTACATAACTTTGCATTTTTTCTGCTCTGGTAAGTCAGTCTTGTGCTACTAGTGGCATCATTGAACATCATGCAAAAAATCCACACTGTCATGCGACAATAGCAAAATGCACTTGAGGATATGCAATGAGGATAGTCAAAAGTCTTGCTATATGAAATTAGGTGTGGGTAGTTTAAGATTATGATGTGTTGTCAGAAATGACTTCAGTGCAGGGCCGTAACCACCATAGACATATTAGACACATTCTAATAATTAGAAGTGGCCAAATTGCCCCCTTTTTTTTCTCAAATATGGCCGTTTTGAATTGAAAATATGCATTTATGTAATTCATGTCATTCCTGAGTGTGAAGAGACAAGATTTTTAGGCATACAAATAAAAGTACATATTTTAATGCAAATGAATACAAATATTATTTGCAAATAGTTTAAAATTATTATTTTCCAACTAGACTTACGAATCTCCTTCACTGCTCTGTTTCTATAGGCTTTATAAAAAATTGGTCCCCCCCAAACCCCCCACCCCCAATGTTCAAGACATGGTTACGGCCTTGCTTCAGTGAGGCTACAAACTGAGGATAGTAAAATTATGACTTGATTAAAATTATGATTCGCATTTTTATTATGAATATGTGTGTTTTTGTTGTTATTTGAGACATCAGAGATTGATGGTATATAACAAAAACTTTTTTACAATTTTTAGCATTTCAGAAATGTTTGAAGGATTTTTTTACACGGCACCCCTGCACTCGCCAAACGACAGTGTTGGGAAGCACTGATTTAGAGAGTAATATGCTATTATTATCACAGTTGAAAATGCTGCTTATTATTTTGGTGGTTCATTTTTGGGGGATTCTTTGATGAATAGAAAGTTCAAAAGAACAACATTTATTTGAAATAGAATTTAACAATGTTTACTGTTGTAATCACCACTAATGATTTTTATTTTATCAGGATAACAGAATCCATCCCATAATATCACAACTGTTCATGAACCCTGAAAATACACAATGCAGGAATTCAAATTGCGATGAACATTTAGCACACATTTTGATAAACCAGTGGGTAATATATATGTAATATTTTGGCTAACGTGTCAGAGAAGGTTGCGCAGCGGTGCTGGTGGCGAGTGGCCTGTTCTCTGTGGTAGTCCTGCTCAGCTGAAGCATAGCAACAGACCTGCCCTGCCTATAAAAATAGGATGGGCCTCAGTGAGACCGCTCGAACACAGAGGTTACAGCGCGCACTTCTCTTCATTGATTATGCGCCACAGCCCTGGAGTGAGCCGCTTACAAGACACATCTCCTCATCCCTCGCTCTCTCTCCCTCTCCCCACACGTCATGTTTTCCTGCCATTTTCCCCCCTTTCTGCTCGTTTCTCACATTTGGGCCATTTTCTTGCCTACACACGCATAAATATTTCAAAAAGAATTGTCTTCTTTCTTCATTTCAGATTTTCTCTTACATTATTCTTCCATCTTTTTGGAATGAAATGTTAATATTGTACAGGCTGAGGTGGTCGGAGAAAAGCACTATAATCTATAATCAACTCAATCTCAAGATTTTCAGCATGTACAGCAAGGAGGAAAAGAGAAACGAGTGCCCTTCCTGTCTGTAAAGAGTGATTTACTGCTTTCATTCAATTGGCGGTGGAGCTTCACCGACCGTTTCTCTGGCAGCCAATAGTATCATCAAACGCAAAGCCCTTCTCTCAACATGTCACTGAGGCACATTCAAATCATTTGATTTTTTACTTTTCAACATAATGCCACCAGAAAACCACAAATGAGATTTGTTTAAAATCACAAATGTTTCTCTGAGCAATGAGATTAAATAGAGTGCATGTGGAGACTTTTGCTTTCTCCTGCTTCTTAGACTTTTCACCAAAGAAACACACCAATACAACCACACACACACACACACACACACACGAACATCTCTCAACTAAATTACATTTTCTGAAGAAAAAGCCTGTGCAAAACTTAATGCTTGTTGATACACTGACTTCTTGTTACACAACTACATCATGTATTATATATAACAAGTACATTTTTATATTGGTCTAATCAAAAATCACACATTTTCCACATTTTTATTTTTCCTAAATAAATAAACGAAATTTTTTGGCTTGACAGCAGATATCGATGTGCAGAACATATACTGGCTAGCTTTACTGACTGCAGAAAATATTGTGGGTTTTATTCATTTTTTAGGTGTTTTTTTTCTACAATGTAACAGAAATATAATGCATACTAAAAAATAACTCACAATAAACATTGAGGTCTTTGAAAGTTGCAAACTAAATTAAATGTTTTTAGTTTGATCTTCAATTAAAATTATTCTTTCATATTGTAGTTATTTTAGCTTTTGTTTATGGTGAAATTTAGTCATAAATAGCAATATTACATTATAAAATATATCTTTATAATATATTATAAACATTTTATAAGTAACTTTTTGGCTTATCGCCAAAGAAAATACTGATTAAATGTGGCGGGCTTTATAATAAAATATGGGTTTTAGTGCTGTCAAATCAATCTAACATAAAAGTTTGTGTGTGTATATATAGTCAAACCAAAATGTATTCAGACAACTTCTACATTTTCTTACATTATCACAGTTTATTCACTATAGTTTAGAAAATGGTAATAAAATATGACAAGAACTCAGAGTTAAACTGTGTCAGAACAAATTCATCTTGATAATGTCAGATAACTTTGATAGAAAGGTATCAGCCAATCAGCTGTTAAATTTAAGTACACAATTAGATAATACCAATTTAGGTCAACCAATGACCAAGCAATGCTTCATTTTGTTCAGTCTGTGGTGTAAAAGGTCGCATTAGCAATTAAAGAAAAAACACTTAAGCAAAACATGGTCAGGTCAAAGTGTCTGAATAATTTTGGTCCCAAATTTTTATCAATTTTACTGGTAGTTCACTGTATGACGAATTTTTGGGTATAATATGTCACAGTTTACTTTATTTTGCTATCCTCACTTACATAAATGAACTATAGTCTCCTGCACCCACTAGTAAAACATTATATCTGGTGTCTGAATAATTTTTGGTTTGACTGTATATATATACACACTATATATGTATACACACACACACACGCACATATATATATTTACAAACTTTTATCTTTTATGTTAGATGTGATTAATCACGATTAATCGATTTGACAGCAGTAATTGTTTTACTTTTGTATGAATGCCGTTGGAAAAATGTCTTTAGGAAGATCAACAATGACTCAGACTGTATCAGATTTGCCATGACATCAAAGTCTGCAATAAAAAGTCAGGGATTTTAATATAAACTCAAAGATTTCAAAGCAAATTATCTGGTCTTCACATTTATTAGCTCTATTCTTTTTCTATTCATCTTTTTTGTGTCGATTTTTTTTCTCCTGTGGAACTTTTGTACAAACATCATTGTGAGGAGCTTTAGTAGAAAACCACACTGAGTTGGTTGCTAGGGCATTATCAGGTTGTTGCTAGAGAAACCTTTGAGCAATAGATTTTTCTTCTGAGCATGCAGGTACCGTACCTGTTTTTATTTGAGCTCTTATTTAATTGCGCGTTGTGGATGAATGATAATAACATTGATAATGAATTGTCCGCCGCTACAAAAAGTGGCGTGATCTTCCGTTGTGGCGTGGTCTTTTAGTTGTATGCACTTATTAATGGGTTTTCTCCTCACTTATATTTCGGTGATATTTTCTAAGAGCTCAGATTATGGATTAGGTGGGATTATGCAAAAGAGTATGCACATGCATGCTTATCGCGCTCATTGCTTTGTCCTCTCAATGATATTCATGCAAATTCCCGCAGTGCCGTATCTTTGCTCACAGCTGCCAACTGGAACTAAAGGATTATGCAAGCAGCTTCAACAAGCAAATAGATTTCACCCACTTCAGAAGAATCACTAGTTACGCTGCTCTCCATCTGTCCGCAAGCCATTTACAAAATACTTTTTTTTTTGTAAATTTGTTTTTGCATGTTTTAATAGAGTACTTTATAAAAGTGTACGGGTGTTGGGGGTGTCTTGGGTAAAATGACTGTGGTAGTAATGAACAATAAGGTGAATTGTTTAAAGGGGTCATGAACTGCATTGTTTTATTGTTTTATAATGTTTCCTGTGGTGCACTTAAAATGTTAATATGATTTTTACATCAAAAATTGTCATAATTTATAAATAAAACGCACTTTTCCTACCCTGATTTTAGCCTCTGGTTTGAACGCTCTGTTTGAAGGGGCGTGTCTGCTGTGAGACTTCAGTGTAAACGCCCACTGCTGTGATTGGCTGCTGTGAGACTTCAGTGTAAACGCCCACTGCTGTGATTGGCTGCTGTGAGACTTCAGTGTAAACGCCCACTGCTGTGATTGGCTGCTGTTAGATTTCAGTGTAAATGCCCACTGCTGTGATTGGCTGCTGTGAGACTTCAGTGTAAACGCCCACTGCTGTGATTGGCTGCTGTGAGACTTCAGTGTAAACGCCCACTGCTGTGATTGGCTGCTGTTAGATTTCAGTGTAAATGCCCACTGCTGTGATTGGCTGCTGTGAGACTTCAGTGTAAACGCCCACTGCTGTGATTGGCTGCTGTCAGACTTCAGTGTAAATGCCCACTGCTGTGATTGGCTGCTGTGAGACTTCAGTGTAAACACCCACTGCTGTGATTGGCTGCTGTGAGACTTCAGTGTAAACGCCCACTGCTGTGATTGGCTGCTGTTAGATTTCAGTGTAAATGCCCACTGCTGTGATTGGCTGCTGTGAGACTTCAGTGTAAACGCCCACTGCTGGGATTGGCTGCTGTTAGACTTCAGTGTAAACGCCCACTGCTGTGATTGGCTGCTGTGAGACTTCAGTGTGAACGCCCACTGCTGTGATTGGCTGCTGTCAGACTTCAGTGTAAATGCCCACTGCTGTGATTGGCTGCTGTTAGACTTCAGTGTAAACGCCCACTGCTGTGATTAGTTGCTGTTAGATTTCAGTGTAAACGCCCACTGCTGTGATTGGCTGCTGTGAGACTTCAGTGTAAACGCCCATTGCTGTGATTGGCTGCTGTGAGACTTCAGTGTGAACGCCCACTGCTGTGATTGGCTGCTGTGAGACTTCAGTGTGAACGCCCACTGCTGTGATTGGCTGCTGTTAGACTTCAGTGTAAACGCCCACTGCTGTGATTGGCTGCTGTTAGACTTCAGTGTAAACGCCCACTGCTGTGATTGGCTGCTGTTAGACTTCAGTGTAAACGCCCACTGCTATGATTGGCTGCTGTGAGACTTCAGTGTAAACTCCCACTGCTGTGATTGGCTGCTGTTAGACTTCAGTGTAAACGCCCACTGCTGTGATTGGCTGCTGTGAGACTTCAGTGCAAACGCCCACTGCTGTGATTGGCTGCTGTGAGACTTCAGTGTAAATGCCCACTGCTGTGATTGGCTGACATCTTTGCATATGAAATAACTAGTTTTACATGTTTAACTCTCTCGAAAACTTTTAACACGTTTTTACTATTACAGCTCTCAAGGTTAACTAATCGTGAAAAGTGTTGATTATATCATTATATTTAGATCTATTATATTTAGGTTGAAAGGTTGCAGTGATGAGCGTTGTAGCTGATCACAGACATGTTGAGCGCATGAATGCAGCGATCTCGTCATTCCAACTCAATTTCTGCACCATAACGAATGTTTTCATCATAACTAACAGTGCAAACACAATGTAAATAAGAGATTCGTTTTGGCGCGAGTACAGAACTCAGTGAATGATAAACTCACGCTGTTTGGTTGACAGCTCCAGCGATTGTAAAAGGAGTGTCCTTTGATCGCTTTCTATATATAATTTACTCACAGTTTAAATAACAGATTATTTTCATCCTACTAAGAGAAACAATGTGAAGTTGAGCGTTTAGTCACTGGTTTGATTTAATGACACATAGACAAAGAGCATCTGACTGAACATGAATCATTACATATCAGAAATCACTGATCACAGATCAGGCATTAGAATTAGCACAGTTACTTACATGCTGTGGCATTGCTGTCGAGTCCATATCGTAAAAGTCTGTTTGCAAAGCCTGCGCCAAAATTGTGACTGATTTACCAAAGAATTCACATTGAAATGTACCGAATACAAATAAATAATGCTCAACTGACACATTCACACTGTTGAAAATAAATAAGCACATTCCTAGCATTAGGATCCTTTGGAAGGTAATTTTATTTTTTAATCCAGTGATCCCATATTGCTCTTCTCTCCTCGTCATCTCACTAACACACCAGTGGGCGGGGCCAAAGTTGCAATGATGAAGTAGGCATTGATTTTCTTCTGCAGAGGCGGTCTTTCACTTATCTATTACAGGCACATTCCACAACGACTCATTCTCTGGGCTTGGTTACAATAAAAATAAATGGCTCTTTAAATGGCTCTAACAGATAGTTTTTGTCATTTAAGAAATAACATAATCATCAGATAAAGACCACCTGGATGATCTCATCTGTATTCGCAGGCATTTATGTTTAGATAAACACTGAAAGGTCTAGTTGTCTTGGCAGCAACATAAATCATTTTATGTACGCACAATTTTAGAAATGTGCAAATCTTTACAAATCCTCTGCCGACTAATTGGAACTGGAATTTTCAGGAAAATTTTCAAGTGTGCCGCCACAGGTGAGCATATTCAATACACAATCCAATAGGAAGTGTACAAATTTCACTAAAAAGATGTTCAGATATTGTCAATACACAGTGTTACTTACAAATTGTAGTCAGTTACTTATTTCAAATTACATTACCAAAATTGTAATTAGTAATGTGATCTATTACATTCAATAGGTAATGTAATCTGATTACTTTTAGATTACTTTTGAACTAACTGACTTATCATATTGATTTGAATAGGCTAATCTTGTACCATATTTACATTAAAATACAAAGGGAAAGACAATATATTACATTCTTTGTTATCAACAACAAGATATGCATAAAACATCACATTACGCCAGGCTTTCCCGAACTGGGATTCGTGAAGGAACTGCAGGGGGTTCATAAGCTGACAAAGCAAAAAATTAATTAAAATGTAAAATTAAAATAAATAGATCATTGTAAAATAAAAACAATCAAGATAAAACACTTTAACACAATAATAAAACACTGAAAGATGTGACCATTAACGATAGCAGAGAACTGCGGACATGCAAACGTGTTGTTAAATTATTGATTTAATTATTAACTTAAATTCTCAGGCACTACTTCTAGTAAATATATTAATTCAAAGAGGTTCTGAAGTTGGGGAATCCCTACATTATATGTAAATATGAAATGATAATTAATTTGTTTTTAAAGTGTTTGAAAGACAAAAGCCTTCCAAAGGCAAAAAAAAAAAACATGCATAACTTTTCTCATGTATAACTTATGTATAACGCTTTTTTAGAAAGAAAAATGTAAAAGATTAGTTTTCAATAGTCTCTAAATTGTCAACAATGTACTGCTATCGTGTGAATAATATGAGCATTTTATTTTAAGTACTTAATTTTTGGAACCTGATTACGTAATCCAGATTACATGTACTCAGTTACCCAGCACTGTCCATACACTGATATGTTTCAGTCAATTAAATATTTGTATTTAAAATCAATCTGTACAGGCTGATATAGGAGCCGACTCCATCATAGTGATACTGAAAAGGCATGAAAGTGACATTACTGCGCAGGCAGACTCGTGTGGAATGGATTTGACCTAATAACCCAGCAATTATCAGGAATTAGCCCTATAATAGCGATCAGCACAGAGCTATGAAGAGAACACTGGGAGTTTTTTAAAGCCACAACGATGGCATGACTAGACGTGGATGGTAATTTACTCTATGTACTGTTTCTTCTATGCGTCACCAAAGTAAAAAATATTTAAAACGCTGAAGGGTAACTAGCTTTACATTTCTAAAATGAATGGTCATACTAAATGGTTTGCATATAGAGGAGAACAGGGAGTGTGACACAGTGAGTAACACCATCAGTTTAACCAATTAGAAATGAGCCACAGGGGTGATGATTCACTTTCATACATGATCAACACCCTCCTGAGGGACAGTAGAAGTTGCATGTGTGTAAAAATATAAAGGATTTACATAACAATTAAGTAATAAAGTAACATTTTACATCTGGGTTCTAATTTGATTTGTGATCATGCTAATGGATGTTAAATGACAGAACTGGTACACTCAAAAAAATAACTCATTGGACAAACTCACTAATTGAGGGCAGGATTTCCATCCAATAAATATGTGTATCCCCAACTCATAAAAAACAAATTCATGCAATTAAATTTAATTGAGTTGGTCCAACTCAATTTGATCAAATACAGTTTAAATGAAATTGATACATTTATAAAATGACTTTTTATGCTTGTCAAATTTAAATGAAAACATTTCATTGGAAAATCAATTATAAGTTTCACATAATGTATATAATGTTATGCAATGTATATAATGAACAAATAAGAAAAGAGTGTCACTCCTGACATTAGCATAGATCACTGCGTGCCCAAAGCCTAAACACAGACACTCTTCTGCATAATGGTAACCACAAAATTCAAAAACATTACAGAAACTCCTCTAAATGTCTAACATTAACTAACAACAGCTTTCCCTTTACAGAAAAACACATAAAATAACACATAAAATAGACCATAAATTTACCCTATAAATTTACTCTCCTAATGCAGTCCCTTGCAAAGCATGCTGGGAACTACAGATCCACTGCCCAGTTAGTTATGTCAACAAAAATTATTTTTAGTTTTAACACTAATGAATTAAATAATGAATTAAGTAAACTTCAGTTTTAAATTAGGTTGATTGAACACAATTAAATTAAGTTGTGACAAAATGTTAAATAATCGTGTTACTTTAGCTAATGAATTAAAATGAACAAGAGGCAAACAATAATTTTTTTGAGTGTATTGATTCAGCAGATTTTCCCATTTCATACACTTTTAATCCACATGTTCAGTAAGATATATCACGAATAGCATAGGTTGTAACATATACTTCTACCAAACCATCAAAGATTGCACAAAATGCCACAGTGGTCAAGCCAACATTTACCACAAAAGTGACAGGTTGTTTTATTAAATAAAAAAGATGTGTTGCAGTCCACAGGTTACATGGACATGCACCATGGTAAAATCGTGGTATTCTTTTGAAGTACCTTGAGCAAATAAAATCATCTGGTGTAACTGGCGCCATGGCACCTCATAATATGATTTTGCAAGCGAGCGGTGAGGGGACAGTCTAGTTAAATACATCACTTTTAATTACACCAGACATTCCAGCGGTTACCCTTTCCAAAATTAATTATAGTAAAGAAAAAAAAAAGCCAAAACAACTGAATGTAACCAGCCTTGCCAGAACAATATCCTTCTGGGAATTCTTTAGCCAAAAACAACTTTTACAGAATCAACAGCCTTCTGTAATACCCATGTGGATGTTTTTCTGTCCCAGAGGAATAAGTATTAATTAGTGAAGGAGGGTGTGGAGGCAGCGACAATTCCATATGAGACACACATGCAAGCCAGAGGCCTTTGATTCAGATGATTTCTGCTGAGCTAGTTTACTCCCAAACCAGCCAACCTGCTAATTACAGCTGAAGGAAAACAGGCTGGTCCCGTTTGCACCCCACTCCCCATTTATAAAGACTTTCTGATCAAGACTTTGTATAACAGGACAAGCTGTCTCATTTTTGGCTTACATTTCTGGTACACTGCAAACATGTTCAACTGGTACATTTAATTGCTGCCTCCAAGTTTTAAGTAAAGTCAATATGGCTAAAAGTTAAATTCATAAATTGACTGCATATTCTCCCACTACTCTAAATGGATGGTAACAAAGATGTGCTATCGCATAATGGCGTAACATAAAGAAGAAATAATTTCCTCGACAGTGTAACAATTACATTTCTAACTGAAGACAGTGCTTACACCTTTGAAAACTTTATTCAGTTTGACTGTTATCTCTATAGTTTAATTGCTAAAAGAATTTAAATAAAAAAATAATTTAAACACATACGTGTAGATGTGTGTGTGTGTGTGTGTGTGTTTGTGTGGTTATGTGTTTGTGTGTGTGGTTGTGTATGGTTATGCGCGTGTGTGTGTTTGCGGTTATGCGCGTGTGTGTGTGTGTGTGTGTGGTTGTGCATGTGTATGTGTGTGTGTTTGTGCGTGTGTGCATGTGTGTGTGTGGTTGTGTGTGAGTGTGTGTGTGTGTGGTAGTGCGTTTGTGTGTGTGTGTGTGTATGTGTGGTAGTGCGTGTGTGTGTATCCGTGGTTGTGTGTGTATGTCTGGTTGTGTGTGTGTACGTGTGTCTGTGTGTGCATGTGTGTGGTTGTGTGTGTGTGTGAGTGTGTGGTAGTGCATGTGTGGTTGTGTGTGTAGGTGAATGTGTGGTTGTGTGTGTGTGGTAGTGCGTGTGTGGTTGTGTGTGTGTGTGTACGTGTGTGTGCGTGCGTGCGTGTGTGTGTGTGTGTGTGTGTGTGTGGTTGTGTGTGTGTACGTGTGTCTGTGTGTGGTTGTGTGTGTGGTATTGCATGTGTGGTTGTGTGTGTATGTGAATGTGTGGTTGTGTGTGTGTGGTAGTGCGTGTGTGGTTGTGTGTGCGTGCATGTGTGTGTGTGTGTGTGTGTGTGGTTGTGTGTGTGTACGTGTGTCTGTGTGTGCATGTGTGTGGTTGTGTGTGTGTGTGGTAGTGCATGTGTTGTTGTGTGTGTATGTGAATGTGTGGTTGTGTGTGTGGTAGAGCGTGTGTGGTTGTGTGTGTGTGTGTGTGTACGTGTGTGCTTGCATGTGGTTGTGTGTGTGTGTGTGTGGTAGTGCATGTGTGGTTGTGTGTGTATGTGAATGTGTGGTTGTGTGTAAGTGTGTGCGTTAGTGTGTGTGTGTGAATGTGTGTTTGTGGTAGTGCGTGTACGTGTGTCTGTGTGTGCATGTGTGTGGTTGTGTGTGTGTGTGGTAGTGCATGTGTGGTTGTGTGTGTATGTGAATGTGTGGTTGTGTGTGTGGTTGTGTGTGTGTGTGTGTGTGTGTGTGTGTGTGTGTGTACGTGTGTGCTTGCGTGTGTGTGTGTGGTTGTGTGTGTGGTTGTGTGTGTGTGTGTGTGTGTGTGTGTGTGTGTGTGTACGTGTGTGCTTGCGTGTGTGTGTGTGGTTGTGTGTGTGTAAGTGTGTGCGTTAGTGTGTGTGTGTGTGTGTGTGTGTGTGCATGTGTGTGTGGTTGTGTGTGTGTGTATGTATGGTCGTGTGCGTGTGTGTGTGTGTGTGTGTGTGTGTTTAAGTGTACTAAGGGTACTTTGAGATCAACTACATTATTTTTTTAATTAATTTTGGTATTTTTTACCGACCACCATTAATCTAACCACTATATTAACTATAATATAATATAGTATAATAGCAATGTTATAACATAATGATAGAACGTTTTTAGAGTGTAACAATAACAGTTTTCACTGAACACAATGCTTCAGTGCTAAAATAACAAAAACAAAAAATAAATTAAATAAAAAAAAATTCTATTAAAATGAAGGATCTAAAAGCAGTCAATACCATTAAATAAATGAAAACCAAACAATGATTTTAATTACACGACCTGTGGACACAATTCAGCATTCAGAAGCATCATTCCAGAGATGTCAGTAAAACATTTATATTATTATTATAATTGTTGTTATTAATATTATTATTGTTGTTATTAATATTAGTATTATTAATTATTAAAAACACTATGTGGATACACCATTTAAATGGTATTTTAGAGCATATGTGTGATTTTGATGTGTTGAGCAGCATGAGAGTGTGAGATGCTGAATGTTGACTCTAGCTTTGAGAAACAGACAACAATTACATTTGCCCTGGGAGGATGGAGAAACCTGACCATGTTGCCATGGCAACACAAGTACAGCAGAAAGTCGATTCCAAATATTCTCTCTCTCTCTCTCTCTCTCTCTCATTTCAGCACAACCAGCAATAGAATTCCCCTTCACCCCCATGTATTTGGAATACCATAATTGATCATTTTAAATACAACAGGCACGTATCAAATTCCAAACAGCAGCTGCTTGATGCAGTATGTTATACATTTGAACATTTGAGTGACTGGCTCCGCACTTTTTCTTACATAAAAGCCACAAAAGCACAGCTGAATTCATGTGATAAGCAAATGCTGCTGGCAGAAAGCGTTGTGATTGGCTGACCCGTGCTACATTAAGATTGCAGTGTACGTCATCAAGAGTCAAAGGTCAGCCTGCAAGCTCATGATATCCCACCGCAAACTGAGGGGAAAAACCTCTCATGACATTTTGCAGGTCAGTATTGAAGATGATTGTCATTTTGTCTAAAAACAGTGAGTCCTTTTAGAAGCTGACAGCTTGCACTAATAAAAATGTACCACAATGTTCACACCAAGAACGATAACTATAATGATAACTATATTAGCGTCCACACCAGCGGACGATAGCGCTCTGTTTATTATAAGCGCGCGGCAGTTTTATAGTCTGGCCCTTTAAATGCTCCAGCTTGTTAAAGCAGGATGGATTCTAATTGGCTGTCAATGTTTTTATCGTTTATCAGCTGGAAAAAATCATTCTGAAAGTGATTCCACGATATCATTTCTCGATGCCGTTTTCATTATAGCAGTGGCGTGAACTCTGCTATTCTTTTATATTTAGAACGATCTTTACAACTATATATTTATTGTCATCTTTATAGTTATCATTCTTGGTGTGAATGGGCTGGTTACACTTTATTTTAAGGTGTCCGTGTTACAGTGTAATTATACATTTAAGTACTGATGTACTTATGTACTGTACATACTATAGGGTTAGGGGTTGGTTTAGGGTTAGTTATGTGTAATTATGCACAATTTATAGTAATTACTATAGTAACTACATGTAATGTGTAACAAGGACACTGTAAAATAAAGTGTTACAAACGGGCCTTATGTCAAAGTATTACATTGCAATCAACCGTTTTTATTCAGAAATATTACGTATAATGACTTCAACTTTGACTGATTACATTATATTAAATCAACAGAAGTCATTTCTAATGGTCAAATCAGATATAAACAGATCCTCAAAGGGTTAGTTCAGCCAAAAATTAAAGTTTACAATGCTTATTTCTTAAAGGGATAGTTCACCCAAAAATGAAAATTCTGTCATCATTTACTCACGCTCGAATTGTTCCAAACCTGTATGAGTTTCTTTGTTCTGCAGAATACAAAGGAAGATATTTTGAAGAATGTTGTTAACCAAACAGTTGATGGACTTCCATAGTATTTTTTCCATACTATGGAAGTCTATGGTACCCCACAACTGTTTGGCTAACCATACTCTTCAAAATATCTTTTTTTGTGTCCAACAGAAAAAGAAACTCATACAGGTTTAGACCAGCTTGAGGGTGAGTAAATGATGACAGAATTTCCATTTTTGGGTAAATCCCTTTAAAGGTGCAGTATGTAATATTGACAGCTAGTGGTTAAAATGGGTACTGCAGTCCAAATTCAAAATATTGGAGTTGTTTCTCCCGCACAGACTCGACGCTTACGCGGGTTGCCATATCGAGGACACGCAACAGAAAAGAGCGCAACTGACAATAGAAGGCGACAAACGTTACAGTGTAAGTTGATGAGTTCATTCATCCGCATTTTAAAATGCTTCTGGTCATAGAGGTTTTTAGTTGGATGCCGATGTTTTTAGGTTGGGTAGATTTTGCGATCACTGACCCAGTTTGTTTGCTGGCTTCCATTGCTGCAATACACTGTGTTTTCCGCCAACTGGAAACCCGGGGTGTCGAACTACTATTTGTGACCCTGGAGCACAAAACCAGTCATAAGTCTCACGGGTATATTTGAGACAATAGCCAACAATACATTGTATGGGTCAAAATTATCTATTTTTCTTTTATGCCAAAAATCATTAGGATATTAAGTAAAGATCATGTTCCATGAAGATATTTTGTAAATTTTCTACCGTAAATATATCAAAAATGTATTATAGTAGTAATATGCGTTGCTAAGGACTTCATTTGGACAACTTTAAAGGCGATTTTCTCAATATTTAGATTTTTTTGCACCCTCAGATTCCAGATTTTCAAATAGATGTATCTCGGCCAAATATTGTCCTAACAAACCATACATCAATGGAAAGCTTATTTATTCAGCTTTCAGATGATGTATAAATCTCACGGGGGCGGGATCACACAGACCAAAACAAAAACAGACATTCTGACACGGAACATGCATTTCAAAGTAGAATAAACAAATGAACTTAGTTTCCTAAATATACTAAAAATCAGCAAATATATTATCGTTTTTTTTTTTTTTGCTTTAGTACAGTGAAAAAAATTACATACAGCACCTTTAAATGTACACAGTTTACATACATTTCTTACAAGCCATACTGGCTACTGAAACAGTGTAAATATGATTATCAGGACCTTTGCTGGGAATGAAATATAGAGACTGGACCTTTGAAAACCCCTTATTTAGGTCATTAATAAAGAATCATATTTAAATTGATTCATTGCCCCATGTATTATATTGTAACACAATGCCAGTGAAGTCCCCGTATAGACGAGAATAAACAGCCCCTGCCCGACTGCTGTCTGTGTGTCTCAGCCATAACTCTCAGCTGTCTTGTTTGACCTTCCATCCTCTTCCTTATTTACCATGTTAACCATCAGTCTTGAGCCGTTTAGTTCCTGCAGACTCCTCATAACAAACCAACCACAGTTATTTTGATAAAGCTACTGGATACCTTAAATCATAGGCTATGTTCAGAATAGAATACCATCTACATACTGTGCACTTTGCATTATACCCTAAATACTGCCTAATATAAAATAAATAACATAACCAGAGCAATAAAATAACACATTTCTTTGGCCATGTCACCCATACCACAAAAGAAGATATTTTGGAAAAAATAAAATAAATTAAGCTTTTTTTTGTCCATTGTCCATTTGCCAACATTGGATGCCATTGACTTTCATTGTATAGAGGAAAAAAAGAAAAAGAGAATAACTTCTTTTTTGCTTTGTGTTCCACAGTAGAAAGAAATGCATTCAGATTTGGAACGACATGAGAGTGAGTAAATGATGAGAGAATGTTCAAGTTTCCCTTTTCTAATGAGTGAAAAGCTCTGTATCTACTTTGGTCACGTTCGCACTGCAGCTAAATTCGGTTGTCAGTTCACCTTTCAGTGCTTAATTCTGTTCTATATACACACAGTTCAGTCATTTACGGGGGTGACAACCGCTTTCTACAACCGAATTAACTCGAAAAATGCATGTGGTAACAGCCGCATGTACAAAAATGCTATGCAGTGTGTACAGAACTGAACTGAACAAGTTGCTTCTTTCTGACTTACGACGAGAGATATGAGAGATACATCTCTGGCCACGTTCACACTGTCAGTGTTTGGGATTGACAACCGCATTTACTTACAGGTGTGAGTCTCGAAATGTCCCGTTCACACAGCAACTTACAGTAGTGTCTCAACAGTGAGAACAGTGACTGGATCTAGAACCTTCAGATGACATACAGCTCATAGCTCTGTCGTGACAGACAGCTAGTTGTCTAGTGTGGTTGCATTCACGCAGCGCAGGTTTTTCAAGAATTCAGTTGTGAGTCCTGAAAATGTATGGGTGTGAGTTTGGTTATAGCATGCGGTTGTCACTCCTGGCCTAATGGTTAGACAGTCAGACTGGTAACCTGAAGGTTGTGGGTTCGATTCTCAATACCGGCAGGAAATGACTGAGGTGCCCTTGAGCAAGGCACCTAACCCCCAGTCACTCCCCAGGCACCACAGCAAAATGGCTGCACACTGGACAAATTCTGAGTATGGGTTACCACAGGGCTATAACCACCATAGACATTGAGGGGGACAAGTCCCCCCGAATAATTATAAATGGCCAAATTGTCCCCCCAGTATTTGATATTGTTGATGCTGCTCTTCTGCACTTCATTACACACCGCTCTGTTTGTTGCTAGGATGATAAAAGTAAAATGTTACATTTTTTAGGTTGGTCTGCCTCAGCGGTCTAACAGCGCTCGTCACTGTCAGAATGAGTGAGATGGCCAATCAAATCAAAGAAGGCGGGGCTTACTGTTAGTGCGAATTCCAACGCAGCACTTTAGTTATAGCAGTGAAAGAGTGCGTTGCAAGATGTAAGTAGCTAAACATTTAATATTTGACAACTGTTTTACGATAAAAACGTTCAGCGACCAACAGTAATATCAAGTGATGCAAACTACTTGACATTTTTATGAAATTTCACCATTTTGAATTGAAAATATGACATTATTTATGTAACTGAATTTGATGTGCCAAGAAATGTTTTGTATTTTTACATATTAGGTAGACGAAAATAAGAGTGAATGTGTGCATATTTAAAAAAAAATAATAATTAAAAATAAAAATAATGCCCCAATACCCCAAAGATGCCCCAATACCCCCACCCCCCAACCCCCAATTAGTAATGACATAGCTTTGATCCTCACAATTCATACATAAGCCGTAAACATAAACTATGATCATATAAGATTCGACAGCAAGATTAAGCACAAATAAATCTTTTGTTGTTTTAAGTGCTTTTAAAAATTATGCAGACCCTCGATCCAAAGATGAGACACAAAGCGCCACTCAGACCTCCAAAAGCACCTCTGCATCTGAACATATGGAAGATCTCAACCGCGGCCCAAAACACCTGCCACCAACCTCCTCCAGCAATGGGGCGAGACAGACCCCATTCCAGGGTGCCTGGGGTAAAAACGAGGCCAAATCTACAGGCGTTTATAAACTGAAATTAATTGGTTGTTCCGCCCGTAATTAGCTCACGCCACACTTATTACTAATCTGCCATTTGGAGCGCTGCCATTTTATGCCCTGGCCGTGGTCCAGAGCGTGGTGTTATCCATAAGCTCGGGAAAAGTCCCGTTCTGGGGAGCGGAGCCAAACGGCAGCATAGCATCAGACAGTAACGAAGCCATCAGCGCTTATTAAAGATTAAGTCTCGCTTAGTCCCCAGTGGCCTGAGCAGACCAGTCGGTAATCATATTCATCCTAAACTGCCTAATCGCCACCATATTGCTCTTATTTATCAGTAAACAGTGATGTAAGAGGGATTAATCCAGGGTTATCTCCTTCGCATTTGTAGATATTTGTACATATAATGTGAATTTTTGAGTGCACATTTCAGGGAATCAACCTAAAAATGGCTTATTAATTTCAGTAAGGTCATAACTAATAGGAGAAAGTATTTTAATATTGAAAAAAATGACAAACAGACAATATTCTTTTTATCCGTAGTTGTATTAAAATTATACTTTGGACCAACTTAAAAAAAAACTGTTAATGCCAAGTTTTTCTCAAATTATATTTAATTTTTTATTTAATAAGACAAAAATTACATTCATTCAAAGTAAAAAGATGATTTATTATTAAGACCATAAACTGAAAAAAAACAAAAAAAAAAAACCTTAGCAAGCAATAGCACATATTAGCATACTAAATTCTAAGTCTGCTCCTTAAGTAAAGCAGCAAAGACATCAGGCCAGATTTACTAAACAGGGCAAATTAGTGTGAGAGCGCTAGCGTGAGAGAGTGGAAAGTTCTGCATCTACTGACGACGCGCAAATTAAAGAAAACTGACACAGCCGGATCATTTCCATAATGACCAACGCAATCTACCAAGAACAGCGCAAATTAGCGTCTGGTTTAGGACATGCTTTTTTGGGTGGTAAATAATGGCGCAAACACCAGTAAATTGACGAGCACAAACCTTAGTAAATCTCCTTGCATGATTCATTTAAATACTCTCCTCCCATAAATTTTGTGTTTACAAATGCATATGCAATAAGGTCAGCCGCAAAAATAACCGTCAACGCCTTTTCAGCACTAATTTTTCACTGCGTGTCTTTAGTAAATCCTGACAGTAGTTTTTTTACGCCAAAAGAGGGTTTGCGCTGGCGCTGTTAGTAAATCTGGCGCTTAGGCTGCATACTTATTTTGAATAAGTAATTACTTAATGACTGCTAAAAAAAAGTATGTTCTATATAGTATGATTGTAATATGGACGTACTACATTTACCATGCTGTCATTATCATGTGACCTACAGCGTCACTTCACTGCCAGTTCATAAATCCTCTCCCGTGGGTTCATGGGATAGTAAAGACATAATCTCGCCGGAAGAAGTTGGTCATCCGGGGACTTTTCACCTACTCTTTTATGAGTACTGTCAATTCTGACATCTTTTGTCACATACTGTTTTTCACCTACTATAGCAGGGAAGTAAGAAAGCATGTGATTTCGGACATAGCCGTACTCCCATACTCTATGCCTAAGTTACAAAATTAAAAAAAAAAAAAAATTGAAACATTTAAAATCCTAACATAATTGTCATCTTGCTCAAGAACACACACACACAAAAAATCTACATTTTTGCTCTCCCCATTAAATCACATGCAAAGCATGCAGGGAATATGCAGTTTTAGTTACATCAAAATCAAAAAATAATCAAAAGCAAGTAAATCAAGTTTAGAAGAGAAACACATGCTGCGTCGGAAATTGAACTTAGTATGAATGTAATCTGGACGTAAGGGAGAGCAGGGCACAACCTAATGCTTTTTGACTTTCTCAGTTTGTGTAAATCCACTTGGGTTCAGAGTATTTATTTTTTTCCCACATTAATTTCACACATGTCTAGTACAATTATGTGGTTTTGTTTCATTAATACAGTGTATATTTTTTTCTTGATTTACCCCGAAAGAATGGAAGTGAAACGTGACAACATGCCCCATAGCTGGGGTACATTGTAACATGTGAGGGGCACATTGTAACATGACCAAATGACAGCTTAAAATCTGATACAATCAAAAAAATATACAAGACAAACTAAAATATTTTGTCAATAAAATACAATTATTAACTTTTTCAAATAAAATATTGGCATTTTTTAATAATTAAACAAACACATTTTTTGAGTTTGACAACAAACATAGCAAAACACAGCTATACAGCATAGCTCAAAACATACTAATAATGAATCATTTCTGAACATTGACTCTCAGTCTTTATTCACCTTTTTCTCATGGTTTCTCAAAAGAATTAATAAAAGTATAGAATATAATAGCATAATTCTAATAGGGGCTCATTGTAACGCAGTGTGACAACATGCCCCACCTGCACAACTGGGATTTAAACCCGGCTTGTGTCTTCTGCTGGTTAGATCAGCATTAAAGAACTATCTCAACTGTTAAATAACAGATATAAGATTAAAATAATATCAGATTTGTCTCATTTTAAATAAACACAAAAAACAGAGATGAAAAATTAACTTAAGTAAGAAATTTACTTTTGCTGTGGTTAAATAAATGTTCAGTGATATCTTCCAAAGATTTTTTTTATTTTGGCGCAATTTTTTCTCTATATAGTGTTGATATGGCAACGAGTAAATACACTAAGTTTCGTCATGCTGGCATGTGTGGAAAGTTTTAAACCATGTGTGTTACAACTAACCCCGCGTTAGGTTGTGCCCCGCTCTCCCCTACTACATTCACCATGTTGTCATTATCATGTGACCTTCCAGCATCAGTTGCGTCATCACTGTCATTCACAAATCCTCTCCTGTGGCCTCATGATAAAAAAGTAAAGTGTCCATCGTATGCACACTTCAGAATCTCGCCGGATATAGTTGGTCATCCGGGGACTCGCCTACTCTTTTATGAGTACTGTGAATTCGAACATACTACTCTGTTGGTGACTGTTTCTCGCAAACTATATAGTAGGGAAGTATTTGATTTTGGATGTAGCAACAACATGTGTAAATCACAAATAATCACAAATAATATGGCTAATTCAGACAATCTGTGTTTTGCTGTTTTTCAGTAATCAAAATAT
Source organism: Coreius guichenoti (assembly GCA_039654105.1). Lineage (NCBI taxonomy): Eukaryota > Metazoa > Chordata > Actinopteri > Cypriniformes > Gobionidae > Coreius > Coreius guichenoti. The sequence goes on along the minus strand of CM077174.1, from coordinate 8,610,614 downwards.
TACATTAAGTATTGTTACTTAATGTAGGTTTTTGGCTTTTTACAACTTAATTTCACCATAAACAAAAGCTAAATTAGCTGTAATAAGAAGTAGAATTTTCACTTTAGATAAAAGTAAATACATTTTGTTTAAACAGTACTATAAAGACAGAAATATTCCCTTTTGAAAAACCTTAATGTTCATTGTGATGTATTTTTAAAATATGCATAATCTTTTCTGATATGTGAGCATTGATTGGTGTCAGTCAATCAATCAATAAAACCCACAATAATTTCTGCAGTCAGTAAAGCTAGCCAGTATATGTTCTGCAAATTAACACTGCAAAAATACTATTTACACAATAATCTTTTAATTTTTTCTATTGTTTGCTTTTTTGCCAAACTGAACAAAACAGGGTTGAACCAGAAATCACGATTTCTGATTAGACCGATATAAAAATTAACTTTAAATAAATGACACTGTATTTTCACAGTTTGTTGTCTACTATGAAATAAAAACCAAGCCTTTAACCATTTCTTTAGGTACATCGCACCCTTAAAGGATACATCAGAAAACTGATACCTCTCTCTCTCTCTCTCTCTCTTTGTATTCCCTAAACGTTCACCAGCACTCATGCTGCAAATGCACAAATGCATCCTTCAGCTTATGCTCCCATAATTCTCAGTGGCAGCTGTGTGATTAATGTACATAGCTATTGATTTTTTAGGTCCTTTTCTTCCTCCTCTACACTATATCCTTCTTTCTTTTTCCTTCTCTCTCTCTCTGACGTATTTTGTGTGATGAAAGCAGAGGTTTTAAAAGGCATGTGAAGCAGAATTGTACGTTCTACAGCTCACATCACAATTACTGCTGCAAATACATTTCATCTGGATGAAACAATGATAGGACAAATTAGATTTAGAAATGATCTGCTGGTCTAGTTTTCTCGCTGAAGTGAGCTGGCCTTTGGTCTAGTCGGGCAGCAGTTATGAGCTGATGTGATGCTTTGGAGATGATTGTGTTCTCTTCTTCAGCTGTAACCCAATTTACTTACAACATACAGCATCTGACGGAAGGACACATACCAGAAATGGATAGAAAAATGAAATACAAGAAATAGTAAAATGCCACGCCAGACACTCCGGTTCGAATCCCACTTGAAACGGGTAGAGTAGGAACATTTACATTTGATGCCGTTGATCTGAATGGGAGTGAGGTTTAGGGGGGTGAGTGTAACAGACGTAGGACAGTGAATGTAAACTGAGCTGTGAATGTAAACCTCACTCCCAAGAGGTGCACTAGCAACTGACACTAGTGGCTGCAGTCTTTAGCGTCCTTGTTAGCACGCCCGCCTTCCACGCCAGAGACGTCTATCCCCGGTTCGAATCCCGCTCAAAGCGGGTAGAGTAGGAACATTTACATTTGATGCCGTTGACCCGGTTTAGGGGGTGAGTGTAACGGACGTAGGACAGTAAGAGCTGTGCATGTAAACCTCACTCCCTTGGCCTCAAGAGGCGCACTAGCGACTGCAGTCTTTAGCACGCCCGCCTCCCACGCCAGAGACCCCGGTTCGAATCCCGCTCGGAGCGGGTCGAGTAGGACCATTTACATTTGATGCCGTTGACTAAGATGGGAGTGAGGTTTAGGGGGGTGAGTGTAACGGACGTAGGACAGTAAGAGCTGTGTGTGTAAACCTCACTCCCCTGGCCTCAAGAGGCGCAATAGCAACTGCAGTCTTTAGCGTGCCCGCCTCCCATGCCAGAGGACCTGGTTTGAATCCCGCTCGAAGCGGGTCGAGTAGGTCCGTTTACATTTGATGCCATTGACCTGGATGGGAGTAAGGTTTAGGGGGATGAGTGTAACGGACGTAGGACAGTGAATAAACGGAGCTGTGAATGTAAACCTCACTCCTCTGGCCTCAAAGGTGCAGTAGCGACTGCGGTCTTTACGCAGGTCTTTACGCAGGTCTTTACGACTGCGGCGACTGCACGCCCGCCTCCCACGCCAGAGACCCCGGTTCGAATCCCGCTCGGAGTGGATCGAGTAGGAATGGTTACATTTGGTGCCGTTTAAGGGGGTGAATGTAATGTAGGCAAGTAAGAGCTGTGCATGTAAACCTCACTCCCCTGGCCTCAAGAGGCACACTTGCGACTAACACTAGCTAGTCTTTAGCGTCCTTGTTAGCGTGCCTGCCTCCCACGCTGGAGACCCCGGTTCGAATCAAGTCAAGTAGGACAGCTTACATTCACTCCAAGTGCAAATAGCCTACCTTGTTGGCAGAGGTTATTTACAGTAACTCTGCCGCCATTGTCTTTTTGAGCCAGTCATATTTTATTGTACAAGTAACACTGAACAAAAAGTGACATTTTATTTTCATTCTGTCACTAAATACAGGTTTATCCAGAAAGAATTGTATGCAGTATCTGAATCTTAACACCCTAAGCAAGTTTGCCTCTCAGGTAAATGTATCTTGCTTTAAGGATGGATGTTATGCATTTTTAATGGAACACAAGACAAAAATAATAAGGAAGAGCATCATTTATACGTATACTTCCTGCATAGTGGGAGTTAACTGAGATTTGGTTTTGTCCACTTCACAACAAATTTTTGCTAGACATCAATCGCCTGTCTGGGTGGCAACCTTTAACCCGCAAAAAAAATAAATAAATAAATCAACCCGCAGCAACAATTTAAAAGTATTCCAATTCCACTGGAAATTTGGCAACACGGCATCTACTGTCTCTCCCACAATGCCTTGAGGTGGCCTGTGTCAATCGCGAATGGATCATTTCAGAAATACAGGATATCTCATTTTCTTGGTGTAAAGTAAGTTGTAATTAGTAGTTTGGTAGTTTACTGTATAGTTAACTATACTATAGTAGCAGGTAGACTTCACTTAGAATAAAAATCTGGTTGCTTTAACATCACACTATAATTTCAATTGATTTGTCTAAACAATTACATTTTTAGATTACGTCACACTAATCTGATCTTTTATGATGTGTTTGCAATCATGTCTTTGATTTAACAGGGTTCAAGTTCACTAAAGGGAACATTAAAAACCATTGATTGACAGAACAAAATTGCTATTTACAACAAAACCAAGATATTAAAATCAGTAAATATACCTATAATATAATAAGTATAATAAAATAATATAATAAAATAGGTTAATATATAATTTTAGTAAAAAAAAATAAAATAAAAACCAAAATATCAATCATATATATACTTAGCTTTTTTTTTTTTTCATGAACACTTTCATTAAATGCCATTGTTTGCTGCTGTGTCTGCTCATGAACAGAGCCAATGCTGATGGGTTCAATATTTACATTTATGCATTTTGCAGATACTTTAATCCAAAATGACTTATGGTGCATTTAATGTATTGAGTTCACACGTTCTCTTGGAAATCAAACTCTGTGATTGAACAAACTCTGAGACTGTGGCATTTCTAGCGCCAGGCTCTATTGCCTGAGCTACATGAATGCTCAATATAGTTTTAAAGGCTGAGTTGGAGAAGATAGTGAAGGTAAGCAGCCAATTAGTGTAGCGTCAATTTAGTTTGAATGCTTTTACTATTATTTTAAAATGGAGGAAATAATAAAAATAAAAAATAAATCATTTGTAGCCATGAAAGGAACAAAATAAGTGTTATTTGACAATGCACAGTGAATTCTATTGTCCTGTAGGCGAATATATATATATCTCCAGAGCCTCTATTATGAAAAATATAGGTAAAGAGAGGTGTGAAGAGGGTTAAAGCCACGAGAAACCTTCACATTACTTCTACAGCAGTGAGCGAGGTTTCAGGAGACGTTCACACTGCATAGAACATTTGCTGTACACACAAAGACAAGGTAGAGAAGAGAGAGAGAGAGAGAGAGAGAGAGAGAGAGAGAGAGAGAGAGAGAGAGAGAGAGAGAGAGAAAGGCTTACATTTATCTTTCTCCTCTAGCTTCAGCCTGTAAGCCTGATGCTTCACCATCTCCAACTTAATCTGCAGGCTAGAGAAAGATGAAAGGAGTGTGGGTTTGTTCTAATGAGAATGCACTATCTGCAGGCTCCCAGCAGCAGCCACAGACACTGTCTCTGGCCCCAGCCGCACTCACTCAAACATGGCGCTGGGTTTTCAACATGTCTGACCGCCCCTCCGCTCTTTATATATTCTATATGCAGCGGCAGTCGAACAGAGGAGTCTATGCCATTGATACTCCTCTCTCCGCTCACGCGCTTAGTATTTATACCGGCTTTACACCCCTATAGGTCAGATTTGATTTATGAATGTAGGAAGTGATTTTTGTGATTTTTGTTTCAGTTACTTCACTGCAAAAATAAACTTAATTCAAATGGAAAACATTTATTTTTCAGATTTTTCTGAGAGACAGATCCCCTGTGAAGACCTCGTCGACATGACAGCCATCGGCACAGATCCTCAGCAAAGACCACAAGAACCAGACAAGTCCTCTGCACAGACCCTATGACCAGCTTTGGCTCCTCCCACTAAATGCTGGCACAGAACTGGATGAAATATTCTGAATGATCAATCCATAATCTGACTTGTCATGCAGCCTGGATCATAATCATACTGTGTTTGTTCATCTGCCAGAGGAGAACTGGCCCTCCGACTGAGCCTGGTTTCTCCCAGAGTTTTTTTCTCCATTTCTGTCACCTGATGGAGTTTGGGTTGTTGCCACTGTCGCCTCTGGCTTGCTCAGTTGGGGAAACTTAATATTCAACAATATTATTGATCTGACTGTACTGACTGGATGAGAACTGAACTGAGCTGGACGACAACATCACTGTTTCCTGTTTTATAGATGAAATGAACTAATTTCATTATTGATGATCTTTACACAGTTATTGAAGTGAATCAACACTGAACTGACTTCAGCTGAACAATAGGTTGAAAACAATCTGTATTGTATAAAGCACTATATGAATAAAGGAGACATGACTTGACCCCATTAACTCACTTAATGTTTATGCATTTTTTTAGAAACCAAGACTTAGTATCTTATGTAATTTTGAAAGTCAATGTATTTTGATTTAAGAATTTTTAGATATTTGTACTGGAAAACAAGACAAGAATACTAATAGTGTTTCATATCACCAATGTTTATGGCTACAGGTTGAAGGTTATAAAATAAAAACTTCCATTGTCAATATAATAAATATAAGGGCTGAGCAATATGGTGAAATGTTATTTTTTTAATAGTGCTTGCTATAGCAAATATCACTATTACTATTTCTCATGCTTGGGGCTAATGATTTGAACAAGTATTAAACTTTTGTGCTATGCACATGAATAATACATCAAATGGTAATATATAATGTAATAATGTAGTAATAAAGAAATTCACCTAGTGGACAATAAAATGAATGGGGAAAAAATTCATAGACACTGACTTAAGCCATGATTAGCGATGCTATTTACACTAAGTGAAAATAGTGATATATTCTATTTACACCATGTAAAAATAGCAGTTCTTATATGTGTAAATAGTAATTAGATGCTATTTATACTTTATTTAGGCAGATACATACTATGCACCTCAGTATTGTTGTACATTAACATGATGCAATAATAACATAGAGTGTAAATGATTATATTTATTAAAATTATTAAATGGATGCCGCCTTAATGGGACAATAAAAGCCCTCCCTACACCTACCCCTAACTCTACCCAATAAATAGCCTACTCTTATTATTGTTAAACATTTTGTTAGGCACTTTATTTCTACTTTTAGAACATTTTCTTCATTTTTATTGAACGTGAATGCCTTTCCGATGTGATATGTGATGGGAAAAGGGAGAAGAGCGAGCTTGGCAAAAGGCGGATTAGAACCCGGGTCAATCGGGTCAAAACCAAGTTCCATGAGCCTTACGCTCTACTGACTACACCACTGAAGACATTTAAACATGCGCATCTTTGTTAATCTTGTGTGGCCCAACCAGGCATTGTTGGGCGGAGCTTGTGTAAATAGCGCTTTCCAACAAGGCACGTGGTGTAAATAGACACTCCGTTTTCTTAAAGGATTCATGATATGAAAAATCAGATTTTCCTTTATATTTGTACATATTTTGACAAGAATGTATGTAATCAAGCTCCAAAAATGGCTCATTTTGATATTGTGGAATCTGTGATGTCACACAATACATTTGCATATGCCTGCCTCCAGAGCAAGACATCAACAAACAGTTTAACATCATTGCATCATAGCCCACTGGCATGCCCACTGGCATTCAGACGCTTAACGGATGTGAGTGTCGTGTCGTGTCTAAAACAAACAGAAGCCATTATAATCAGTGACGCTGTCTACACTGATACAGTATACAGATGTGCGTTCAGTTTCTGATATATCCACACGCTTGAGTCTGTCAACAACAGGACAAATGAAGAGAAAAGTTTACTGACAAGCTTTAAATGAGTTGTCTCTTTAAAACAGATAATTTCAGGCAGAGGGTCAGCATAAGGGGTGAAAATAACAATTTGTCTGCATATAAATATATATATGTGACCCTGGAGCACAAAACCAGTCATAAGGGTCATTTTTTTAAATTGAGATTTATAAATTTAAGTAAGCTTTCCATTGATGTATGGTTTGTTAGAATAGGACAATATTTGGCCGAGATACATCTATTTGATAATCTGGAATCTGAGAGTGCAAAAAAATCTAAATATTGAAAAAATTGCCTTTAAAGTTGTCCAAATGAAGTCCTTAGCAACGCATATTACTACTAATAATACATTTTTTATATATTTACGGTAGGAAATTTACAAAATATCTTCATGGAACATGATCTTAATATCCTAATGATTTTTGGCATAAAAGAAAAATCGATAATTTTGACCCATACAATGTATTCACATATATCACATATATCCTTGTAACGACCACTTCAAGAAAATGGCCAAACTATTTTTTAATAAATATTTTAAAAGTCCTTTCCTACAAATGTCCCACAAACTCGCATTCAGACTGGATAGTTTACACTGTGTTCAATGACTGATGCATTTTGAACGTGTTTCCACTGGTTAAAACACTGGCACATTAACGTACCATGGCTGAAATGATTAATTCATTTTCCAGTTAGCATCTTAAGCGCCAATTCACAATGGCACCTTAAAAGATTAACTCATCAACGCATTTGCAAAATGCAAACTCTCAATATTTACGGCAAAGTCCCATTAGAAACAAACCATTAAATAAGTAAAGTGCATGTGGCTGTGATTTCCCCTCTAACTGCGCTGGAAGGGAAAGTGAACTGAGCTTAATGGTTTGACAAATGTCAGTGAATGTCAGCCATGAGAGAGGGACACTTCTGAAGTAAACCGTAATGAGAAAAGCCAAAGGCTGTAAAAAATGACAGAGGGACCAAAGTTTAGCACAAATGCAACAAGCTGCGTATAGGATAGTTATTAGAGGAGCTGTCAGTTTCTGAGCCAAAAACACACCTCTTTCATGTACATGACACATATGGGGAGTGGTTTGGTGATGTCATCAGAAAAGGAAAGCACGTTTTTACATTTTGATGAAAGATTACAAAGATTTTTTTTCTTTGGAGTAACGCACATGCTGTAGATGGTTTATGCCGAATCATGCATGGTAAGACAGAGAATGTGTATTATGAAAATAAATTAATTTCAATTTCATGTTGACTTTAACTATATGTTTTTGATTGCATCCCTTCAGTCACTAAAACCAGATCAAATGGGTAAGCCAACGGATAAAAGGCCTGCATGCAGACAAGATGACAAAAGAAAAACGGCCACCATCAATATTCAGTAGTCAAACCCCTGAAATACATACAAAAACAGCCTGCAAGGTGCATTAGGACCTGTTGTGCTCTGGACACTCAAAGAGGAAGATACACTCACAAACGCACACACATGGGCCCTTTCACCTGCACAGCCTTTCATCTCTTTATTAGAGCTGTCAATTGTTTATCAAAAGCCGGGAGGGGACGGATCCACGGCCATGAATTTGAAAGAGCACACAGAAAGGTCCGTTTTAAAATGCATGACAGGTTAATGGTAAGTTAGAGAATCATTAGGCCCCGTTCATTCACATTTAAAACAGGCCCTCGCTTCAAATGACTAGGGAGCAGTCTTTATTTTGAGAGGTAATTCATATTGTAATTATATTTTCAATCACAGTTCATTAATTAAGACAAGTCCCACTCTGTAATCATGCATTTCATCTTCTCTGTGATTTGCGGGACAATCTCCAGCGTTAGCCGGAATTATAGGGCCGGAATAGCTCACGCGTTCACTCCGAACACTGATTTATGCTAAGCAGACAAGGGAAAAGAGATTGAACGCTTTATGCTAACAGCACAATCGCTCTGCTCAGACTCACAGTGTTGTACGTGTCAATCCTGATGTACAATTTTTTTAAATGATTACTAAGGGATTTCGGAATGCAAAATTAGCAAATCTATGATTCATTTTGGTTCTTAATAAATTATTGTACATTTTAATGCAAGTGTTAACTCAAATGATTCATAAAAATATGAGTCACATTTTGAAACTAATCCTAAAAAAATAATAATTTGCAACTACATTTTTCAAAAGTGTCAGTGTGCGCTTAAGTTAAAATACAAGACATGCGCTGCATCCGAAATCGAATACTTCCCTAATATATAGTACGCAAAAAACACTACGCCAAAAGAGTAGTATGTCTGATAATAGTAGGTGAAAAGTCCCCGGATGACCTACTACTTCTGCTGAGATTCTGAAGTGTGCATTCGATTTACTATCCCATGAGGCCACGGGAGAGGATTTGTGAACGGCAGTGAAGCAACAGTAGGTCACATGATAATGACAACATGGTGGATGTAGTACGTCCGAATTACATTCATACTACCCACTGTCACTGTCAGTATATGACACCCACATTCATACTATTTAGAACATACAGTGGGGAGAACAAGTATTTGATACACTGCCGATTTTGCAGGTTTTCCTACTTACAAAGCATGTAGAGGTCTGTAATTTTTATCATAGGTACACTTCAAAAATCCAGAAAATCACATTGTATGATTTTTAAATAATTAATTTCCATTTTATTGCATGACATAAGTATTTGATCACCTACCAACCAGTAAGAATTCCGGCTCTCACAGACCTGTTAGTTTTTCTTTAAGAAGCCCTCCTGTTCTCCACTCATTACCTGTATTAACTGCACCTGTTTGAACTCGTTACCTGTATAAAAGACACCTGTCCACACACTCAATCAAACAGACTCCAACCTCTCCACAATGGCCAAGACCAGAGAGCTGTGTAAGGACATCAGGGATAAAATTGTAGACCTGCACAAGGCTGGGATGGGCTACAGGACAATAGGCAAGCAGCTTGGTGAGAAGGCAGCAACTGTTAGTGCAATTATTAGAAAATGGAAGAATATTTCCAAACAAATCTAGTACCAACTCACAGTATGCAATTTCGGACTCAGCGTCGATGTGTGAAGAAAAGTCAAAAGTCACTTGTAAACAGAACATTTTTATTGTGCTTTATCTCCAATGAATCTTTAATTTTGTCAAATGATACAAACAGTGTGAAATAATTATTTTAGAATATATAAAAAGATAGTTATGAAATTAGCCTGAGCAAGTCAAAGTAGGTCACCATTTTCCCCCCAAAAAATGTTAAAATGTAATTTGGAATTTGATTTGACTCTTCAGGGGGGAAAAGTCAGAATTGTCCTGGGATCTATCCACTGATAGACATTTCAGTTTGAAATGTCCAAAAGTCCAAAATGGGTGTCCACATTTGAAGAAACACATCCAATTACATCTGGGAAGTAACATTAACAAAGCTGCTAGGATAAGAAATCAAAATATCATTTGGACCCATTTTTTTCACAAACCATTTTTCTGCCACAATATGATGTATTTCTGTGAGAAATCACATGTGCAATGAATAAGAAATGTAGGCTGGACTTGACTGTATCCATCAGGAACTGACTGGATCTGTAAAAGTTGTTTTTTCATACCAGAACAGCGGCAGACCTTGAAGTTCTTGAGTTCTTGGTCTTGAGTTTGCAGTGCATTGTGAAGGACTGAAACATGACCAGCATTCGCTTTTGAGGAGGTCTTTTGGGACATGTAGGCTGAAGGTCAAGTTCACACCCAAGATCATCTTGACATATCCCAATATCTACACTTCTTTTACAAATCTACCATTACTAGCATTAAATTACTGTGGAAACTATTGGCAATATATTAGAAAGGTTGCCATACATAATACTGCATAAAATAAATCAGTCAGTATTGCCCCCACCTTTAGTGACCTTGTTTCTTTATCATTTTTATTATTTATATTAAAAGTATTTTTATTTTGGTAACCTGAACGATTCATTTCCGCATGATCGGGTCAGAGCAAGTCTTTATGTCTGACTTAAAATGAGCCAAGAACTGAGGTATCGTCGGAGCTTCGAGAGTGTGTGCAACTGATGTACAGCTGAATTTTAGTATTGATTATTGTGAATGAAAATCATATTTAGGGAGAGCCGTTAAAGCCCATTGAAATTAATTACTCATCAAATGTAGACATGTCCGCAGTCTGTCACTGTCTGTACAGGATAGGCTATTTTAGGTAAAATAACGCAAATTAATGCCAATGCCATAGACTAGCCATAAAACTAGTCTTTTTGCATAGCGTTCCTCTTAAAATGTTAACACATTTACCCAAGGGCGTAGTTTTGGTTTGAACATTGGGGGGGTTGAAGTGTAGCGGGGTCACGGGCCATGCTCCCTCATGAGATTTATTTGTTTGCGTGTTTGTTTGTTTGTTTGTTTTTGCAAAATAGCTTTTATGGTATCATCCACATGCAAAGTTGGTTGATAACATAACTGAAATAAAGTAATAGCCTAGTTTACAATTACTTGTTTACATAGAATATGTGATGTATTTTATATTATTTAAAGGTGCAGTGTGTAATATTTATGAGGATCTATTGACAGAAATGCAATATAATATACATAACTATGTTTTCAGTGGTGTATAAAGCCCTTACCATGAACCGTTATGTTTTTATTACCTTAGAATGAGCCATTTCTATCTACACACACCGCGGGTCCCCTTACAGTGAAGTCGCCATTTTGCGCCGCCATGTAAACGGACAAACTGCTCTACAGAGCGCTAGCTACTCTCTGCTGTCTCAGACGACGACATCTTTGTCCTGTGCCGGCCACCGTAGCTTCTCTATGTGCTCTGAAAGGGAGGGGTGAGCGGTGGGTTATGGCAATTTCCTGTCATCTCTTGGAATATCTGAAAGTCAGGTTTTTCCTAATATCTGTCATTATTAGCAGAACACATTTTATTTTGGGGAAAACCAACTGTTAAGTCACTAATTCAAGATGGTCCGTAATTTAAAGCTCTTTCTAACTTGTACTTAGCCTTATGAAAAAGTAGTAATAAAGATATAATTCCAGGTAAGACCATTGATGGCTCCTCATTACCATGCTTAGGCCAATGTTAACTTTTTTCTTTCTTTTTTATCTATAGCATTTATTATGAAAAATAACAGCCTACACATAGAAACTATAGCTAAAACATGCCACAGTTGTAACATAAATCTTTAGTGAAAAATCTATTTTCCTTTAAGTGATAATCTATTACCACAATAAATACAATAGAACGTGATAAATTCAAGATGATATTTTCTCCTCTCTTCATCAGTCTTTTTAGTTTGACTAGTTTATGTGTATGTTTTAGATAATGTTTGACTTACACTGTAACAATGACACCTTAAAATAAAGTGTAACCCAAACCCCTAGCCTACCCTACTACATGTAGTACTTACTTAATATTACTTAGTACTTAAATGTATAATTACACGGTAACACTTTATTTTATATTATTTAAAGGTGCAGTGTGTATTTATGAGGATCTATTGACAGAAATGCAATATAATATACATAACTATGTTTTCAGTGGTGTATAAAGCCCTTACAATGAACCGTTATGTTTTTATTACCTTAGAATGAGCCATTTCTATCTACACACACCGCGGGTCCCCTTACAGTGAAGTCGCCATTTTGCGCCGCCATGTAAACGGACAAACTGCTCTACAGAGCGCTAGTCACTCTCTGCTGTCTCAGACGACGACATCTTTGTCCTGTGCCAGCCACCGTAGCTTCTCTATCAAACATTATCTAAAACATACACATAAACTAGTCAAACATATTACATATGTTACATGTACTTACCATAGTAATAAAAGTAAATTATGCATAATTACATGCAACTAACCCTCAGCCAAACTCCAATCCTACCCTAACCCTATAGTAAGTACATGTAGTTAATTAATATTACTCAGTACTTAAATATATAATTACACTGTAATAATGACACCTTAAAATAAAGTGTAACCGAGTTAATTAGCAACATGTACTTACTATAGGGTTAGGGTTAGGATTAGGGTTTGGCTAAGGGTTAGATGCATGTAATTATGCATAATTTACTGTTATTACTATGGTAAGTACATGTAACATGTAACAAGGACACTGTAAAATAAAGTGTTACCAAATAAGTGTAACCGATCTTTCTTATTGGCTAGTAAAAATACTGTAATTAACAATCAATCAATACATTTTACTTTTAATGCTTAAAGGATTAGTTCACTACTAAATGAAAATTTCCTGATATTTTACTCAACCCCATCTCATCCAAGATGTTCATGTCTTTCTTTCTTCAGTCGAAAAGAAAAAAAAAGTTTTTTGAGGAAAACATTCCAGGATTTTTCTCCACACCATTGATTTCCATGGCAACCAAAATGTTGAAGGTCCAAATCAATGCAGTTTCAAAGGGCTTCGAAGGGCTTCAGAGGCTCTGCGCGATTCCAGACGAGGAATAGGGTCTTATCTAGCAAAACGATCGGTCATTTTAAATTTTTTTTTAAAATAAATATACTTTTTAACCTAAATTGCTCATCTTGCACTGCTCTGCGATGTGCCAAGGATTGCGCAATCACGTCGAAAAGGTCACACTAGACGTAGGCGCAAGTACCGCCCCAAGCGAACGTGCGAGGAGTAATACAAACGCCCTTTACCAAAAAACACTCCATCTTCAACTTTAAAATCGTCCGACATCGTTGTTTTACCTTTTTTTTTGCTAAAGGACGTTTGTATTAGTCTTTGCATGTGCGCTTTGTAAACACGGGAGCGGTACTTGCGCCTACGTCTAGTGTGACCTTTTCGACGTGATTGCGCAATCCTTGGCACGTCGCAGAGCAGTGCAAGATGAGCAATTTAGGTTAAAAAGTATATATATATATATTTTTTTTTTTTTAAATGACCGATCGTTTTGCTAGATAAGACCCTATTCCTCGTCTGGGATCGCGCAGAGCCTCTGAAGCCCTTCGAAGCCCTTTGAAACTGCATTGATTTGGACCTTCAACATTTTGGTTGCCATGGGAGTCAGTGGTGTGGAGAAAAATCCTGGAATGTTTTCCTCAAAAAACTTAATTTCTTTTCGACTGAAGAAAGAAAGACATGAACATCTTGGATGAGATGGGGTTGAGTAAAATATCAGGAAATTTTCATTTTGAAGTGAACTAATCCTTTAAGTACATTAAAAATCAAGAACATTTATACTAGTTTACTTTAAGTACTGCTGAAAAGCCACATCAAGCCAAAGCCAATAAATGTACAACAGCACAACAGCCTCCCAGAGATCACAGCTGGATTGATTACGGGCTGTACAGTTGTTTCTTGTTGTTCTCGTTCTATAAAATACATGTCCCAAATTTGCCTCAACTAAACAACAAGCATACTACTCGATTTCCTTTCGGCTGACCACATCAACAACAACAATTATTCACAAAACTTGGTTGATGGGGGGAAAAAAGAATGAAGCCCAGACACACGGCAGCATAAAAATCTCATTGTATATGTCACAAAGCCCATTTCTCTGCAAGAGTAAACAATTCGTCAGCCTCACATGCCAGAGAGCTTTCAGCCTCACGTCTGAGGTCCTTCATCATTAAATATTTAGCGAGGGATGAGCATTGGATAGGTCTAATGCTTCTGACATTTTGCACACGGTTTGATATAGGCATGTGCTGCGACCACGTCAAACAAAACAGTTATTCATCCTTATAAATGAGACTCACCATGTAATTGCAGAACCATTCACAAAGGTATGAGGAATATCATGCATAGTATTCCATATTTCACCAACCACACTGGCCAATTACTACCAGACTGTTACCATGGAAATGTCGTCAGCTAGTCATAAGTGGTGATGTACATTGATTGGTGAGAGGATGGATTTTTCAATGCTCAATAAAGGCTCTGGTACAAGATGTTCATGGCCAGATTCTTTGAGAGGTGTATCTTTGAATTTTATGGCTCCAAATTACTTGTGAATGTACTTGATCAACTTTACAGAAGCTTTTACGTTTTTTAAAGCCACAAACCACACTTGAACTTCCCTAAATGCTCCCATTTGTGACAAATCCAGCAAGAGGGTACCAGTCAATCGAAGGGTTGAAACAAACATAAACCGTAAAGTGAAGCACTCATCTATTTCAAAAAACATGAGACAGATCAATATTAAAATGCTAAGCGACCCATTCTGTTTCAACATTGGGAGATTGAGACACAACATTTATTCTTGAGAGAGCGAACAGCAGTTTTGTTTAAAAAAAAGTATGCAAAAGAAAGGCAGTGATATTGATGCAGTGATTAAATCACTGCCTTTCATGTTGCCTTGCAAAAGTCTTGCAAGTTTATCAAAAGCAATGTGAAAGATCAGCCCTACCTGAGACAAGTGAGACTGTGTCTTTCTCCCATGATACAACACTGACGTACTCCTCTACTGAGGCCGGGATAATGCACTTGAAGACGGCCGTATTCCCTCGCATGACTCTCTGATCGGCAACCCGCACAGTGTACGGCTCCCGGAATACTGCGGTGCGGAGAAAACAGCGTTTTTACTCAATGTTGTTCTTACAAATTCAAAATACTACCTGAAAGTATGAACTCTGAGAATATGCACGTCCTGATTTTGCTGAGTTAGACGCGTTCTTGGGTTAACATATTTTGTTGATCCTGGAACAACATTCCTGTCCGAAAATATAATCCTAACCATAGCCCTACACCTAAACCCAACTCTACCCATAAGTTATCCCTAAAATCAGAGGGAAATGATCACTGATGTAGAAGCACCTAAGCCTGGTTGTAAGACTAAACTTGACATTAAAGGGATAGTTCACCCAAAAATTAAAATTAGCCCATGATTTACTCACCCTCAAGTCATCCTAGGTGTATATGACTTTCTTCTTTCAGACAAATACAATCAGAGTTATATTAAAAAATATCCTGACTCTTCCAAGCTTTATAATGGCATTGAATGGCAGTCCTGATTTTGAAGTCCATAAAAGTGCATCCATCCATAATAAACGTACTCCTCACGACTCCGGGGGCTTAATAAAGGCCTTCTGAAGCGAAGTGGCGCGTTTGTGTAAGAAAAATATCCATATTTAAAACTTTATAAACTAAAATAACTAGCTTCCGGCAGATGGCCTACACAAGTCGACTTACGGGAAAAGAGTAACCCCTGACGCGATGTAGGAGTATCGCAAGCTTTGACGCCTCTCACGCTTCAAACAAATAGGGCTGGGCAACAAACTCAAGCCCCTCTTCTCTTATATCGAAATCCTCTGACATGTCTCTTTAAAAATTCTCATTTTAGCCTTCTAATTCATGACCGGTGTTTTGTTTTGCTCTATCCTCTGCGCTTCTGCGTTCGTCAATACGTCGTGCATCAGGTCAGGGGTTACTCTTTCACCGTAAATCGATGCGTACGGCTGTCTATCGGAAGCTAGATATTTTAGTTTATAAAATTTTTAATTTTTCTCACACAAATGCATGGCTTCGCTTCAGAAGGTCTTTATTAACCCCCCGGAGCCGTGTATTTTATAATGGATGGATGCATTTTTTTGGGCTTCAAAATCAAATCCTCTATTCACTGCCATTATAAAGCTTGGAAGAGCCACGACATTATTTAATATAGCTCAGATTGTATTCGTCTGAAAGAAGAAAGTCATATACACCTAGGATGGCTTGAGGGTGAGTAAATTTTCATTTTTGGGTGAACTATCCCTTTAACTGTGAACTTGTTCCTCAAATCTGATTGGTTAATTGGAATGTTGTTCCAGGATCAACAAAGATTGCACTTGGTTCTGCCTAAGGCTACATAACCTAATTATAATCTACTAAATACTACTGTATTAGTAAATACTGTACATTAGTAACTGTGCAATATAGGCAATCAAATAAACTAAGGTGTATGAGAATTTATAAATATTTGTGCTATTTAGAAAATTTAAGAAAATGTATTTAAGAAAAAAAACAGGGCCTATAGACCTTATTCAGAGCAGCGCCATGACAGGTATGAAAGCGAGGCTGTGAGGGATAGACTTACAATGTTTTCAATGGCATCTGCTGTAAAAAAAGCTCCTAGATCACTTATAATTTTCCACAGTTCACAGTTTTTTGTCTACTGAAATTTCTTAAAAAAATATATTTCGTCAGCAGAACAATCCAAAAACACATTAAATAACAATATAACCCACTGAAGAGATGTATGTCAGTCCCTCACAGCCTCGTTTTCATTCCAGATGGCGCTGCTGTGAATGAGGTCTATTGCTGCACTCTTAGAAGAAAAGGTTCTAAATAAAACCTTAAAGGTCATGCACTTCATATATAGAACCTTTTAGGGCTTACCATCATGGGATCATTTTATGGATTTAGTTTTAATTAATTTTTTTTTTTTTTTTATTATTTTTATTGTATGAATAAAACAGTTTGTAAACACATTTTACCACAAGAACAAATTAAAATAAAAACCCATTGAACATGAAAGTATTAAACAATCATTTAAGACATTTGGTAACACTTTATTTTACAGTGTCCTTGTTACATGTGTTGCATGTAGTTATTATAGTAATAACTATAAATCATGCATCATTACATGCAACTAACCCTACAACAAACCTAACCCTAACCCTATAGTAAGTACACATAGTTAGTTAATATTACTCAGTATTTAAATGTATAATTAAGGTCTTTGCACAATTTCTTTGCAATTTTCGTATGCGTTTTTTCGTATTCGTCATCCGGTGGCTCTGAATTGTCAAAACCCCACTCAAAATGCTTGCTACCGATGCGAAAAATGCAGAAAATCGAACCCGATCCGAAAATTTTTTATGACGGACGAAAGTTTCGGAGGCAGTGTGTAAACGTGATTGACACAACGTGAGGTCGAAAAATACGGACTCATTGTCCAAGGACCTTTACACTGTAACAAGGACACCTTAAAATAAAGGGTTGCACTTTATTTTAAGGTGTTATTGTTACAGTGTAATTATATATTTAAGTACTGAGTAATATTAATTAACAACATCTGCTTACTATAGGGTTAGTGTTAGGATTAGGGTTTGGATGAGGGTTAGTTGCATGTAATTATGCATAATTTACTGTTATTACTATGGTAAGTACATGTAACATATGTAACAAGGACACTGTAAAATAAAGGTTCTCCTTAGGTGGGTTCTTTAAAATTGAGTCGAGAACCCTATAGGGTTCCATATAGAACCCCACTGAGACATTTTTCTAAGAGTGTGGTTGGTTCAGTTGGCTGAAATGTACAAAATATAAATGACCCAAATTCCAGCATTGTCTTCTCCACACATGACTGACCTGAGCAAAAATTCATTAATATTTCAGTGTTTTTCATCTGTCTATCTTAGAGCTGTCAGAGACGCATAGCTCTATGAGCACTTTTAAACAATGCTGAACCGTAGGAGATTTGAAAAACTTAAAGGGTATTTAATATTTGCTTATTATTTTTGTTTGCTTTTTTTATTAAGCAAGAGCTAAATTAATGATAATAATAAAGCTATTATAATAATAAAAAGACATTTTTGTGCATTTTTCACTGGGTTTCATGTCCTTTCATTATGATTTTTACTCTGTTGAGCTGACTGACCGGCCTTAATGTGTAGATCTTGGCTCCTGATCTTTCCTGATGGGTTTTCCGCTGTGCAGTAGTACGTATTGTCATTGATTAGGTTACTAAAGCTGGACGGCAGGAAGCCGTAGATCTGCAGCGTGCCATTGGGGTGCACATGGCGGATGCCTGGGACATCGTAGATCTCCTCCCCGGTGGCGAGGTACCAGCGCAGCGTGGCGGGGGGCACGGCCGCGGCAGGACACGGCACCAGTGCCCCTGTGGTGCTGGAGAACACTACCTCTTGCAGAGATGCATTGACAAAATATAAGCTGGAACGTAGATCTTCACCGAAAACTGTCAAGGAAAAGAGGACAAGAGTTAGTGAGAGAGAACAGTAATATGGATAAAGGAGCACATTAATGTTGTGTCAAAGCGTGTCTTTTTGTTTTCAATGTTATAAATATATTCTGTCCCAGCTTAATATGTAGAGACAATTATAAGCAAGTCAAGTAAAAAAATGGGGTTCCACAAAAAGTATTCTCATCGCTTCATAACATTAAGGCTGAACCACTGGAGTCACATGGACTATTTTGACGATGTCTTTACTACCTTTCTGGGCCTTGAAAGTGTTAATTAAATTGCTGTCTATGGAGGGGTCAGAGAGCTCTCGGATTTCATCAAAAATATCTTAATTTGTGTTCTGAAGATGAACAAAGGTCTTACGGGTTTGGAACGACATGAGGGTGAGGAATTAATGACAGAATTTTTATTTTGGGTGAACTATCCCTTTAAACTTTCAATATTAGCACAAACATTTACGTAAACAGAGCTCATATAGGCAAAGCCAGTTTGAATCTGACTGCAACATTTCCCATTCCCAGTATTCCTTTTATTTCCTCTTTCCTTTAATAATCAATAAGACTGTGGGGTGAATAAAAAAATGTTTGGAAAATATTGACAGTACTTTACTAAAGTTTAGTTATATAAGTATAGTTATACAGAGATAAACAGTGTTGGGGGGGTAACGCATTACAAGTAACATGATGGTTATTGTAGTTCTAGACTAAATGTGAGCATTTACTAATCTCACTTGCACAAAAACAGATTCAGTATTCCTCAAAATGAATAAAATGACAAATGTACTTGCTGCTGACCTTCGATGATTCAGTTAAACCATAAGCAAAAATGACTTTAGATTTTTTGTTTTCATTGGTGAAGTAAGTGTTAAACTTGTTTTTCTCCTGCGTCTTATTCTTCTGTTATCCAGAACAGCAGCACAGCTGAAAGGTTTGTTTGAGCTGCGCTCTCTGCTGTACACGCGTGAGCTTATTGTTTCAGTTTTGGTGTGGACAGTGGAAGGGTCTTTACATTTGCCCACAAATAGAACTTTTTTGTTATATAAAAACAAAAAAACAAACAAACCCAGCCTATGTGAGAAAAAGTAACGCAAAAGTAACGGAACGCATTACTTTTCTTAAAAAGCAACTAAGTAACGCAATTAGTTACTTTTTAAGGGAGTAACGCAATATTGTAATGCATTACTTTTAAAAGTAACTTTCCCCAACACTGGATCTAAACTACTTTAACTACTTTAAGTTAAAACTGATTTAAATAATTACAGCTAGATAGAAGATTGCACAAAAATTGCACAATTCAAACAGAATATTAAACAATCACAGAGTTTAAATTTTTAGGGGAATTTATTTTATACTGAGCATTCCTGCGAAGCGATGGTATAAAAACTATATTTAAAACAGAGATAAATAAATTAAATGAAAATATGTTTAGGGTGGAAAAAAAAAATACTCTGCTACAAATCATGATGGTGAAATTTTATTTTAATGCTAATAATATTATGATAAAATGATTGATACAATTAATACGTTGAAAATACTTCGCTATATATAATTTTAATTTATTATTATTATAAACAGTACTTTTTTATAATTCTTTTTTAAACAGAATTATTTAAGAAATCAACAAACCAAATAGCCAAAATGTATAAAATGTCTAAAAATATGGTAACAGTTTACAATAAGGTCTCATTTGTTAACATCAGTAAATGTATTAACTAACATGAACTAACAATGGGCAATACATTTGTTACTGTATTTATTAATCTTTGTTAATGTTATTAAATAAAAATACAGTCGTTCTTTGTTTATTTTAGTTCACAGTGCATTAACTAATGTTAACAAATACGACTTTTGATGTTAATAATGTATTAGTAATTGTTGAAATTAACATTAAATAAGATTAATAAATGCTGTAGAGGGATTGTTCATTATTAGTTCATGCTAAATAATATGGTTAACTAATGAAACCTTGTTATAAAGTGTTACCAAATATACAAAAATAAAAATCACAATACATATTGAACTGGCAGTAAATAACGATGTAATATCGTAGTAAATATGTGACATGAGTACAAATGCATACAGTAGCTAGATATATAAATATACGAGAGTATTAAAGGTCAACACTAAGACACCGAAAAGAAAATCTGACATTGCATCATGAAGCTAATCACAGCCAAAGAAAAGTTCAAGATGGATGACTTCCTGCTAATTGCTAAATCTTGCTCGTGTCTGGATGAAAGTCTCTTCAACGCTGTGCCACAGGCCCTATCTGAGCACCAATCTCCGTTTGGCAGTAAATGGCTCACCAGTGACAGCTGGCAGTGTTTTCCCTCGGGACGAAACATTTTAGCACTTCATAAATTTCTAACAAGGTTTCAAATTGCAGCAGTTTCAACCTTTTTTCTGAGGATCAGCGGGTTTCACTCACACAGCAGAAGGTGCGCACAGAAGAAGACGTGTATTCATAAACACGTGTGCCCACATGCTCAGATATTACACTCCAGTTGTTGGCACGCTTGATGAGCAAACACAGACAAGCAAACAAACGAAACCCGCGAACAAGCGCTCGTAATGGTGATAATCTTTACTGTGGCAATCTGAGGCATATGGTTTCATTCATCAAGTGGCACGCTGAAGCAACCATCTGTTAAAATGTCTTGTTTTGCCAGCGAGAGGCTTGGCGGAGCGTTTGTTCCGATATTAAAGAGCGTGAAAACATTCTGGCCTTTATGCAATAAGAATTTGCTCATTCACTCTGTTGTAAACCAAAGCAATCATTGTTGATCTTCATTCCAAGAGGACTTTTTGCTACCTAAGTGATTCAACACATTCTGCACTAATCAACTTGCTCTTGATGAATTCATGTGGGTATGTCGGTTAATTGACAAGCTTTCTTTAAGTGTGGCTTCCGGCACTGAAATAAAGACCCGCAGATGTAAAACAAATTTAAACTCCATGTGTGTCCACTACAAATTAATAAATCCTAATTAAGATATTCAGACTGCAGAGAGTAACCAGTGTTTCTTCTAAAAATCTGGGATACCTTAAAGGTTGGACAGTCGAGTCATGATGGTTTTTTCTTTTCCAAATTCTAAAGGAAAAAAAAGCCTCATTAAAAAAAAACACAAAAAGTGATTAAAAAAAAACGGCTTCACTGTTTAATAATGCTTGAAAAACATTCGCCAGCAAAATCAAAGTCATGCGGTGCAAGGATTTCGCGTGCAAAATCGCATACTCTCTGGAGTACGTACTTATTTTGATTGAGTAATTACTTCACGGCTGCTAAAAAAGTATATTCTATAATGTAATCTGGACGTACTACATTCATCATGTTGTCATTATCATGTGACCTTCCAGCATAAGTTGTGTCGCTTCACTGTCATTCATAAATCCTCTCCTGTGGCCTCATGGGATAGTAAAGTGTCCATCGTATGCGAACTTCAGAATCAAATCAGAATCTTTTTGCCTACTCTTTTATGAGTACTGTGAATTCGGACATACTATTCGTCACATTCTGTTTTTCATCTACTATACTAAGTATGCAATTTCAGATGCAGCCAAATAAAGGCTAATCATGCAACCTTGTCTCGAAAAGGCAATGCTAGTTCAGGTTGTAAACTTCCCATGATATAATAATAATAATAAAGTATGAATTAATAATCACAATCTTTGTTTAAAAAATAAATACAAAAATTCAAGAAAAAAAAATCTGCTCTGAGATTTGACTAGGGCTGCATCCGAAATCAAATACTTCCCTACTATATAGTAGGCGAAAAACAGTATGTGACAAAAGTAGTATGTCCTAGTATGTACTATGTACTAAAAGAGTAGGCGAGTCCCCGGATGACCTGCTTCTTCCGGTGAGATTCTGAAGTGTGCACACGATGGACACTTTACTATCCCATGAGGCCACAGGAGAGGATTTGTGAATGACAGTGAAGCGACGCAACTGATGCTGGTAGGTCACATGATAATGATAACATGGCGAATGTAGTACGTCCATATTAAAATCATACAACACACATTCATACTATATAGAACATACTTTTTTAATGGTCATGTAGTAATTATTTTTTCAAAGTAAGTACCTACTCAAGAGAGTATGTGATTTCGGACGCAGCCTAGGAGATCCAAACGCAAGGTTTATTGAGTGTAATCCATAATCCTAATCTATATAACATGTAAAAGGTCAAATCCACAGACAGGGTACACAAAAAGGATAATAATAAAAGCTCCAAGGCACGGGCAAACAGGGTAATCCAGGGATACAGGCAGAAGAACAAGACCATGACAAAGAAACCTGAGATAGCGTCCCAAAATGCAGGGTAACACTAACATGCGGCAAGACTTCGCAAAGAATGTCTGAACACACAGGGCTTACATAGGAGAACATAAACAAGATAATAATACACAGGTGGAAGCAATCAGCAGATGAAGAGTCCAGGCAATGAGTCATGGGAAATGTAGTTCATAATGCGATAAAGAAGACAGGAGGAGTGCCCTCTGGTGGCTATCATAGGCACTCCGGTTGGCAGGCGTGACAATTACTTTTTACTTGGTTACACCTGAAACTTTTCTTGAAAATGGTATAAAAGTTTTCTAAACTCATATGAAACCATCATGAATACAAACAAGTAATTTTCTTGGCATGTCTTTCACTTACAAGTACACAAGAACTTGGCATGTTTTAAAATTCAGTTTAAAAGATGTTTTCTTATTTTTTTTATGTTGTGGACCTCCTTAGGTAATATAAAACAGATGGACGTCTTTAACCATTGCGCTCGCGTCTTTTGCAGAGTCTCGCGCATGACACAGCATTCGAAAAATGCGACACTAAAGGTCCCAGACAGCAACATAGTGTCGGCCCAGAACCGACCCACATCTGGATTCCACGTGTACCAGATGTGGGCCGGATCTGGGCTGAGACTATGTTGCTGATCTTTTATAAAACGCGTCTCTATACCTTTTTCCGTTCCACTGACTTGCGTCTCGCGTTTTCAGGTGTGGCCCCCCTTGGTTGAAATTGCGTTTGGTTTAGATCACATTCCGGTTTAAATCAGGTTCCAGGGGTGGTTTCAGATCACCGCAGGGGTCTCGATGCCGGGCCTGTCCTAGGGTCCCACTGCTCTGTAATGCCGAGTTCACACTGCACGATTTTCAAACTCGTCAGATCATTATTTTAACACTGCACGACTATCTAGGGTAGCATTCAGCTGCTGCTGTGTTCACTGCACAATGGATCAGCGACAGGAGGTTTCACACTGTATGACTTTACAATAGGATCGCTGACAACTAGTCTGATCCACAAACTACGCTTCACAACCAAACACACGCGAGAAGGGATAAGGAAATAACGGGAGATCACGCGTGCGTCAAACCGGAGTTCTTGCGCGAGACTGGAATTGTTATTAAAAATGATATCCTGTAGAAAGCTTGCAATCCAAATTGTCTGTGCGCTGATTTGCAGCGAAAAGGAGAAAAAGAAAAAAAGATTATGGAGGAGGAAATGGTTGGGGAGACACAGGGAGCAAGGATTGTGTGTTCTGCAAAGAGTGTTGGAGGTAAATAAATCATTTTGCAATGTGCTGCCGTTGCGGCTGGTCAAGCAAATGTTTGTGCTTTGTTTCTGTTTTATATAATTGTAAATATATCTATTAAAATACTGATATTCTGGTCTATAACTCCTCCCAAAACCTCCCGCTGCCCTGTATCTTGCTCTCTCATTGGCTATAGGTCATCGCCGATGTAATTTTCAGTCAGGACACATTTCACATGATTTTGAATGGCCGACAGGTCTAGATATTTAGCATGCCAAATATCTCACGGGCGTCGGCGACTCATCGGCGATTCTCTCAGATCGATTCTCTCAGATCTTAATTCACACTGTGTGTGCTCGGGGCTAAATCGGGGCTAAAATCATTCAGTGTGAACTCATAAGGGAGACATACAAAATGTGCAGAGCGGTGGGTCCCCAGGACAGGCCTGGCGTCGAGGGCCCTGCTGTTATCTGACTGAAAACCACTGCCTTATATGGTTCAAACTAATTAAATATTATTTTAACCCACAACATCTCAGTTTGAGAGATGAGTTCGCTCTGAAAAGGTAGCCGTCTTAAAGCTTAGTTTTTTCTATACAAATAAAGCAGAAGTCACATCAAATCCTTCTTGAAAAGGCCACACATCTGAATTTACAGGAAAACAGCACTTTAATGCTCAACAACCCAGAGGAAAAATTCATAATTGTCATAATTTTTCATGAGATGAACCATAAAGACGAAAAAGTGACACTGTTTAATAATGTATTGTGTGCATTCATAATTAACCAAGGTTTTTCTCTCTTTGGGTACAGCTTTAGAAGAAAAACTGCACTCTATTCAATATTAAACTGCTCTCTCATGTGAAGGTCTGTACATCAAATACATCTACCCATTCTTTTATTTGGGCTGGGAGAGTGATTGGGATGGCAGTTGACTCTAATGCACTGCCCTGGCTTTGCCTGTAGGCCTTTAATGTCGTGTCACCTGAGGCACCTGATGGAAAGTGGCTTACAACAAGCCAAGGTGACTTTAGTAGGGCATTTCAGAAACACGCATGCAGTTTGCATGGTTTTCCCCCCACATACTGTAATTAGCTGCGCATTTGTGCATACACACATGCATATTCAAATTGAGATGTTCAAATATTTATTTATTTTGTACAGACAGGTTTGAAGGTACTGTTTGATTTTCGATTTTCGAGCGAGTCATTGAATTATTCACTCAACTAAATCACTGACTGACTGAGGAACAAAACAACTGAATGTATATCGATAAAGGGATGAAGAAGATTTAGAAATTGAGGAATCTAAGAGCTTTTTGCCATACCGACAGCATGCTAAAAAGCGTTGGCTTTGAGAGCACTAGGAGATGAGCTTTAAGCCAAAGGCAAAGACTGCCCGCCAGAATCTAGAGGCCTCAAAGAGAATATCCACTCGTTGTTTAAACACAAAATCCCTCAAGTTGCCATAAATCTACTAAAATTTGTTAACGGAAATGTCCGCACTCACATGCCCAGTTTCACAGACAAGGCTTAAGTCTAGTCCCTGTTTTAAAGTCCCCCTGTAGTCAATAATTTTATCCCTTAAAACTCATCTTTGATCACCAAAATGACATATTTAAACGTTTTTTCCTGTGAAAAAAATTCTTCATGCCTTAAAATAGCTTGAATATAACTCTATACCCTTGCCTCATTTAGTATATGCGGTTCTATGAATATGCAAATTAGCCCCGCCTTCACTCACTAGCACCAGCTCAGAGATCCACTCGTTGATGATCACACATTGATGTGATTGGTTACGAGGTAGTTTGTGACGTCAGAAAGACCAGCGATTTCAAACCACGTTTTTGAGACTGTCTTTGGTTCGCTGCAGTTTTAAGGAGAAAATACTCAGCAATGGTGTTGACTTATGAACTTGCACGTGGTTTGTCTTAAAGCAAAAAACACCACATAGACATATAAACTTGATTTTCACCACAGGTGGACTTTAACTGAAAGCAACTTGAAATATGTCAGTGCCATTGTTTTGTCTCAAGAGGCACGTTTCTAAGGCATGAGATCATGAGAACTAAGATCTACTCCTAGCTTAATCTAAGCCCTGTCTGTGAAACTGGGCATCAGTGTTTTACTTTAGCCGCCAGGCCATACTGCAAACCTGAAAGAGTTGGCAAAACTCTTATTTTGTACTCGTACATTTGAATTGCTCTTAACTTTAAATATTTGAGTAAGATAATTCATACATTTGGCTTATAATATCATGTAATCTCAATTTAAATATTTTCAGTAGTGGAAACATGGCTAGCTAATTCAGTAAATGCTAACTTGGTAATTGGTAACACAGTGCTGTTGCATTAGCATAGCATAGCAATTGCTGAATACAGTAATATAGAATATTTAACATACTGTATATTTGTTCTTGAATCAAGCTCATGCTCCACTCGTCACCGTGATGGTAACCCCCCCAAAAAAACAGCATAACAGTCAGAAACCCTTCTAAATTGGCATAGCAAAACATTAAACACTATTAAATCTCCCATTTAACATTAATCTTGCACAAAAAAAAAAAAACATTTCACAACACTTAATTTGAGCATTTACTCTCCCTTTAGAGTTTCATGGCAAAGCATGCTGGGAAATAGAAATCCCAGCCCAGTTTGAGTTAAATTTAAGTTTGTCTAAATTAAAAGAAACAAGTTCATAAAACTCAAAACAATGAAACAATTCAGATTACTTAAAATGTGTCAGTTTTATGAACTCAAAAGAAAACAATTTTTTTTATTTAAGTTTACTTTACTCAAACCAACTAATTATTTGGAGGGTTAGGGCTTAGAAATATGGGTGCCTTTTAAATTTTAATTGAATGTAATGTTAATTCAATCTGATTTTTAGAAATCACTAAGCTGAAAAAAAGCTAACTTTTGCTAAACGGTAAGAGAGATGGTGGGTGAAGAAAAGTCACTGGCCATATATTTCCAGCACTGAATAATTTTGTATGAATATATTTTGTAATAATAACAGTTTTTAAAAGCTAATAATAGTTTTTATTATATTTTATAATAAGATGTTTTTCTGCATAGGGAATTTTAAAAAAAAAACCACAGCATCAAAAAAACAATAGCTTACCCTTATATAAAAGTGCGATATTTGACAGTCATTTCTAGTGGTAAACTCCTGCATACTCATCATGTTTATAAACTAAAAACTAAGCATTCAAGATAAGATGTGAGAGTTGCAAAGAGAGTTGTTTTCTAGTAGGCAATTTCATTTGAATTGCTCACTCACCTCAGATAACGTAACACCTGCTTTTAAAACAGTGTCGTTTTTTGGAGTAACAAGTGAATTGGTTCATCCTAAATGACTCTCTCTCATATTTAGCATTAGCAAGATTTATTCTAGTAAGAGTCAGTTGGTCCTAAACGATCCTCCCTCTCCCTCTCTTTCTCTCTCTCCCTCTCTCTCTCTCTCTCTCTCTCTCTCTCTCTCTCTCTCTCTCTCTCTCTCTCTCTCTCTCTCTCTCTCTCTCTCTCTCTCTCTCTCTCTCTCTCTCTCTCTCTCTCTCTCCCGGTTCATTCTAAACAGTTCTCTCTCTGTAGCGTTGAAAAGTCTGATTCATTATAGAGAACTAATGCTTATAAATGGCTCAATTGCTTACAATTGCTGTTGTGCCACAAAACTACTGTAATGATTCAATTATAAATTATAACATCAGATAATGATATTTATAGATGGCTCTAACAATCTTAGCTACTTCCTAGTAGTGTGTAACTACAACAAAGAGCTAGTTTATAGTTTAACTGCTTTAAATTACAGGCTGCAAACAACAATGCAAATATAGCTTTACCAACACTATTGGTGAGGATCACAAAATTATTCAGATGAATCATGCATTTATGTGGCAGTTCCTAAAAAGTTACTGGCAAACATGTGAGTAACTTTACAAAACCAATGGCAATTTTTAATTACATTTAGAGCTTACTTTGGCTATATATAGATGAAATACAAATCATTAAAGCATCAAATGGACAAAAGAACTATTATTCATTTATTTAAAAACACAACAGGCAGAACACTAGTCTCTGACTCAAATTTGGGGTGACTAGTCAATCACACACAAAAGCATTTATCATCTTCAACTGCCTAATCAGCCATCCCAAACAGCTTTCAGGGCCACTGATGCATTTGATCTGAGCAATGGTGCGATCAATGCTGATGAGGCAGACACTACCACCACAAACAAACCAACACATCTATGACTGTCTGGTACCATTCCAACTTGCCATTAACAAAGACCTTCAAGTTTTGTGATTTTGATTTACTATCTAGTTTTCCTGGTGTGAAGACATGGAGGGCAAAACATCCATAGAACTTGCAGCACAGGCCTGTCAATTTTATATCTGTTTCAAGCCATAAATATTTAGATCACCTCTCAAAAGTATATATAATATATAAGTATATATATATATATACTTAAGTTGTGTGTGTAAACAAACAGCAAGTTTTGGGCATTTGTGAGCCATATACAGCATCTGCTGCAGTATTTCAATCAATAAAAGACATTCTAAAATGCCTAATGTGAAAAATGTTTAAAGTGCCCAGTAATATAAAAAAATTCAATATACACCTTATTGATGATGCATTCTATATACAGGCAAGCTGATGAGCCCAGAATATGAACACAAGTTGCTAAACTGCACATTAAGCATTTTCTTTATAATGGTTTTCTATGGGAAATCGCTTAACATCAGCACTTGATAATTACAGGCAGGTGTGCTGGATCTGGACTCTGCAGGTTTAGGCACCCCTGTCTTAGAGTGTGTTTACACTTGTGATACAATTATACATTTAGTCCTGGTTTGTTAGTGAAAAGGTCATTTTTAACACTGAACCTAAAGATACAAAACATATTTTATATTTTGTGACAAAACTTATCGAACAACCAAAACAATGCTATGTGCTGGGCTATATGAGCTCTTTGTATGTACATATAATGGTATTTTGACCAGCTGAGATCTTGTGAAGAGCTTATAAAATGTGTAAAGGAGTCGAAACAGCGTCAGGAATCCCTCCGCCACACACAAACGAACATCTGCTGCGAGGAGACGTGGTTCTGATGCCTGTACCCATGGGCGACATTGGGGAGATGCTTAAGCCGACTGAAAACACACGACGAGAAACACCATGAGACAGGAGAGACTAAGCTACTGAACATTCAACGGGCCATTCATGTGGATTTGGATAAAACAGCTAATCGCTTTGATGTCGTGACTGTGGACGCCGTTTAGCCCTTCACAGTGGAGTAGCGGACGGGCACGCAAGGCACATTCAATTATTATTATGATTAGGCTATTTTTATTATTAAATTAATATTACAATTCATATGCCCCGCAATATTTCACAGCGCATCAACGCATAACCGACGCGCTGCGAGGAAAGATTAGTTAGATTTGCTTACTCCTCATTTCAAAAACAACTTGTTTGAAATACTTCTCGATTCACGAAAATACTTTTTTTTAACAATGGGCCACAAGTGAAATATTAAGAAAATAAATTTGATTAAGCTCTCATCGTCTCTAAGAGAATATGCACCGTCAATGCAGCGCCAGATGCCATAAGCCATAAGCTCGGTTAGTTTTTACTTTCGGTTTCTGTAGTGAATAACTGATTGGCGTTTGAGACTTCTTCACCGCATAACTCTCGCGCAAAGTTTGCACATTGCCATTTGATATCCACTGTCTCGCCCTAATGGCTTAATATGCAAATATTCAATATTGCGACTTGGCATTTTTCTTTATCACCAGTTGCTCGCAAAGTGATGGACAAACAATAGCCACTTTTCCACCATCGAGCTGAACGGTTCATTGCGTAACCGCTCCGGGCCAGCTGGTACGGTTACGGTTTCATTTTCCACTGTGGGGCTAACGGACGCTCTTTGGAGTGTCATACAAAAGCGTCAGTCGTTGCCTTGGTAACGCAAGCGTTTACAGACGATATGAGAAATAGCGACCGCGCTATGGAGGATGATCAGATATTTCTTTTAATTGTATTATTAATTTGTGTTTACATTGCTCAGCCAGCTACAGAGAAACCGGTAGCCAGGCAACAGACCGAGTTGTGACATCACTTCACGGATTCTACCAGCACGGTTATCCAACTGTGCCGAGAAGTCCGCGCCGAGAACGGTTTGTAATCGTGCCGTGCCGAACCGAACCAGGCTCAAGTGGAACTGGAACCGTTCCTTACCATTCTAAGAACATGGTGGAAAAGTGGCTAATGATTTACATTTTGAGCGCGTCATTTCCCGTGATAACAAAATTAAGTACATTATTAAATAGGCTAAATGAGTAGCCTAAATAAGAAAGAAGGTAAAAAAAAACAAGTAACAAAATTTCTGCGAATACTTAGCTGATGCAGGAAAAAAAAATCCTGCCCCCCCCAACTTGAGAGTCAAATGTCGCCCATGCCTGTACCGAACTGTGATGGGCAACATCGCGACTGTCACGTCCTGTTTTTTGGCTCGTTTAGATGTATTTGGTCCATGTTGCAGTTCGTTTGGAGGCTGACCAAGACCCATCTTTTAAGCGGTCTCGGTCTGCTTGTTTGGTGCACACCAGGGTTCAGATGCCAGCGTTTACACTTATTCAAATGAACCGCACTAACAGGGCAATCGCACAAAAGTGTGAACACACCCTTAATCCATTAAGCCACATTAAGCATTTTCTTTATAGTGGTATTCTATGGGAAAATGCTAAACATGCAATTTATCATGTTAATTTATATTCTGGGCTGTATATAGTGTGCATCATCAGCAAGGTAAATACTGAAACTGTTGTTTTAAAATCACTGTCTTAGCACATTAGGCCAGCAGATGAGGAAACCCTTGTTTTGCCCCCTAGGTGGGCGTTCCATACGAGTGTGATGCCACATGAAAACGATGAATATCTCAAATGGCATGTATCATGTCTACAGTCCAGTGAACGCTCAACATGCATGCTATGCTCTATGTTTAAAACTGCACAGATAGGAATAGTTTCTGTCTGAGCCGATGTTGAGCTTTGTTCCCGCCCTACTGGTTGTGCCAGGTCTGGTGTGCAGGGACAGGATCGTGGGATATCTGCTTCACAATGACAGGCTCTGTCAGAGGCCTGGGGTAATTAAGGCTGCACTCAGCACACCGCCTGGGGGGCTTCGGGTTTGTGGGGCAGAGGGGGGAGATGGGACGAGACAAGGTGCGGAAGGGAGCGGCTGGGGACGGAGGACAAGGTAGGGGTGAGCAGGACAGGGTTTTTGCCACTGTGAGTATGCACTTCTCTCCTACAACCCCCACAGGCTTTAGCACTCGCAGCACTTGCCAAATGACTGTCTCCCAATTTGCTTTCATGAATATTAAGCAGGACATGACAGACGAGAAAATGCCTGCCGTCTGCTCGCCTGTGATATGTGCAGACAGATCGGCTCTCTGATGTCGGCGAAGGGTAAAGCGTGCCGAGTGTGGCCCTGCGGTGCGCCTCTGATTCCCGTTGTCATGTTTTAAACGAGCGAACGTGAGCGGCTCGTTAAGAGCCGACTTGGCAGCAGGCTGAGATCGGAGAGCAAAAGCACTGCTGACTTTAATGTCTGAATTTGCCCAGCTGATGGCACGAACAAGGCTGTTAGTCAGGCAATTTCAATCTAAGCACTTCCATATTCAAAAACTTCTAAATCTATTATGGCTAGTCACTTAGCCAAGTACAGCAAGATAATATTTATCAACGAGAGTGTCAGGTCGGATCTCTGGAGCTGCAGCTAAAGGCTACTGACTGGCATCTCTTAATTCCATAATTAACAATTATCAAATTCATTTAACCTACACACTACGTTACACACCCAATCCATTTCTAGCCTTTCTTAGTGCATGACCAGATGACAAACACAACTGCTTTTTAATTCATTCTAATAAGCACTGTATTATATCAAGAAGCTACAACAATTAGCTACTGCCACATTTCATCACTTTAGACTTGAGGTGTTTGGATTGTTATTTACAACAATAATATACAAGAATAAAGTTCAACATAAGGCTATACTATGCAAATACCAATAAAGTGGAGTCCACATTTTTTTTATCAGTTTCATTTATCTACAACATTAAGATTACATGAAAAAAGTACATTTTATAAAAACACAAATTTGTTAGTATTAGCAGAACTGAACCCAGCTAACAGCAGTATGTTCTAAGAATGTTTTGCTAATGTTCCATTTAAAGGGATAGTTCACCCAAAAATGAAAATTCTGTCATTAATTCCTCACCCTCATGTCATTCCAAACCCGTAAGACCTTCGTTCATCTTCAGAACACAAATTAAAATATTTTTGATGAAATCTGAGAGGTTTCTGAACCATCCATAGACAGCAATTTAATTGCAACTTTCAAGGCCCAGAAAGGTAGGAAAGACATCGTTAAAATAGTCCATGTGACTACAGTGGTTCAATCTTAATGTTATGAAGCGATAAGAATACTTCTTGTGCGCAAAAAACAAACAAAAATAATGACTCAACAATCTCTTCTCTTCAACATCATTCTCCTATGCTGTTAACGTAGTAAATATAGTGCAGCACTTCCAGGTTTTATGCCAGAACGCCGGATCATTATTGCCCGACGCTGTTCACGTGAGCATCGTGAACACATGCGTGTGATGCTGACGCAGGATCTAGCCAATAATGAGCCAGTGTTCTGTCTATTTTTTCTTGGTTATTCGAATGTTAAGGGAGCATTCCATTTGATCGTTCTTCAAACGTTATGGGAACGTTACTTTTCTGAACGTTCTGAAACAAGTAGTAACGTTTAAAAAATGTTAATCAAACATCCAACTGAAACAATGTATAAATAATGTTTTTGTGCTAATGTTTTGAGCGCATTATTAAAGTCCAGATAACTTTGAACAAATGTTTTATTAACGTTACTGGAAGAACGTTTGTTCATAACTTTAAGAGAACCTTGCCAGAACATTGACCAAAGTTTTAAGAATGTTCCCTGTTAGCTGAGAAGGCGTCTGAATAAACACGAAACACACATGATTATGGTCATTGGCGAATCCAGCCAATCGTGGAACAACTATGTCATCATCAGACCCAGCGAGCAATTTTGCGTTTAAAAGACGTCTAACAGCCGTCCAAACACAGCCCTGACGTCTAGGCTAAAACAAGGCAAAATTTGGGCTGCTTCGAGTCGGACAGAATTTCTAACCTACATTCATTGCTTCGAGTCAGACACCGATCAGTCTGTGCAGCGCCGTATGTAATCAAACACACCTTAGCCCAATTTCATTCACTTGCATTTAAGGGGCAGTCGTGGCCTAATGGAGTCAGATTGGTAACCCGAAGGTTGTGGGTTCGATTCTCAATACCAGCAGGAATGACTGAGGTGCCCTTGAGCAAGGCACCTAACCCCCAATCGCTCCCCGGGCGCCACAGCAAAATGGCTGCACACTGCTCCAGGTGTGTGTGTCAAACCTTGTGCAATCAAACCTCTACAAATGATACAGAACGCAACAGCACGGCTGGTCTTCAACAAGCCCACAAGAGAGCCCACGTCACACCTCTCTTTGTTTTTCTTCACTGGTTAACAGTTGCTGCTTGCATCAAGTTCAAAACATTGATGCTTGCGTACAGAACAGCCACAGGTTCTGCACCCTCCTACCTCCACTCCCGCTTACAAATCTACATCCAAGGGCCTGCCGTCAGCCAGTGAGCGGCACCTCATGGTACCATCACAGAAAGACAAATCACTTTCCTGAACATTCACGTGCTGATGTTGTCAAAAAAATATTTCTGTGCTTTCACTATTTCTTATTTCTCTCCCTGTGAAACTTAGTACTAGTAGTAGTTATAGCCTGCTTAGGATGAATTGCTTTGTTGCGTCAGTCATTTGTAAGTCACTTTGGATAAAAGCACCTGCTAAATGAACACATTTAAATGTAGATATAAATCTGTGAATAAGGCCTAACAGTGTGAATTCAGCCTAAAGAGGAGTTCACATTAAAGTCGGCATGAAATAAAAATTGTACATCACAAGATTTTCCATATTCCATGACTACCCTGTTAAAAAAAACAGCACATGCTGGTTAGGTATGTTTTGAAGCATGGCAGCTGGTTTGAGCTGGTCCTTAGTTGGTCATGAGCTTGGTTAAGCTGGTCAAGTGCTGGTCCTAAATTGGTCCTAAGAAACTATCTCCAGCTCAGGACCAGCTTAAACCAGCTCAGGACCAACTAAGGACCAGCATAAACCAGCTGCCATGCTTCAAAACATACCAAACCAGCATATGCTGTTTTTTTCAGCAGGGTATAACAACGATTGGCAGCAACACAGCAACCAGACAGTATTAATTTTCAATGAGAGTTGTCGAATCCAGAGACACAAATGACTGCAACATTGACAAAGTTTTGATAAAGCACAGAGACTACCAATGGGAGAACAGAATGTGATCCACATAATACAGTTGGATACGGCAGCAAAATAGGAACTTCTATAGTTTAGCTCCAACCTAGTTCAACTTTCTAAATTCCTAGTTATCCTGAAGTTATCCTACTTATCCTTGCTTAGCTGGTTCAGGTGTGTTTAGTTAGAATTGGAGCTATGTCTGTGAAATAGTTAGTAGGGTACAACGGGGCTAAAGGCGTACCAGGGTAAAAGGCACCTGATTTTATTTTCCTCTAAACCACTAGATGGAACAAAAACTTGCCTCAGCACTTTCCAAAACATCCGCTTTTCAAGATGCACTTGGAAATTTGTTAATAATATCATACAATAAAATATAATTTATTGTTAAGACTGTGAATCTATATTAAATTATTATGGGATCTCCTTCAATGCTTTCAGAATCCTTAATTTTTAAAATTATTTTGTTTCTATATTTTTAAAATATATTTCTATATTAACATATTTTAATGACAGTATATTTATTGAACAAAAATTAATACTTTTATTTATCAAAATAAACAGAAACTTTGCTAAAGTGATTGTTTTGAACAAGTTTTAACCTAGACATTATTAAAAACATATTATTTTAGCTAAAGTATTTGTATAAATAATGTCTGCCTTTTGCCCTGTGTGTGTATAGTGTATATTGCGTCATTTGGGACGCAACCACAGTCTTAACATAGTGCCTATTTTTATGCAACTGGCCCAAGACCATATGTTCTTAGTCAAACATCCAAACCAATCTTATGAGAAAACATAATTATTTTACAAAGTTGCAATTTTGTATGATGTAGGAAAACATACAATTTGTAATAAAAATAAGCATGCAATCTGCACCCCAAAACCTAACTCTCAGTGGGGTATTAGGACCTCGTAAAAAAAAAAAAAATGTATGAATGAGTTTCATAGAAAACGTACAAATGCAATTGTATGCATTTGTACGAATTCGCCAACAATTTGCAAAAAGTTACGACTTGTAAGATTGTATTGCAATCTGGCAACACGACACAGGCCTGAAAGAAACAGTAAAAAAGAGTAAAAAATGGTATCATGAGTAATACCGTGTTCATTTTTGGTACTTTTCTGTACCAATGATAATTTGAAACCACTGAATGTTATCTGATTAATGTTAGCTCATTAGCATGACGTTAGCTATATTTCTTATTTTAAGAATCAATAAAATCTGACTTCTAATCTTGGCGCTTCCTAAATGAGAGTCTGTTATTGGACAGCGGCAGAGGGAATAAAAATTAGGGGGTACAAGAGCTCTTCAGTGGGAAGTCAGAACTCCTCTGTCAACATACAGAGAAGCCTCTATCTACTGGCTCAAAGGAAAGACTATGAGACCGGTGTCCAGAGAGGCCGTCCTGCCTTGACGGTTCATAGTGATGTAGAGCATCTTTACAAACAAGCATCCTGCCTTCATTAGAGCCAGCGAGAGGTTCAACAAGAACCCTCATTGTGGTCAGCGCAACTCCGGATAGTGGCTTTTCCCCCTCCTTGGCACGTAAAACTGTTCTGGGTTCAGTAAATGACTTCCTCTGTGTTGTCTTTATGGTGCAGGTGTCTGTTTCAATAGCATCTGTACACATCCGTCTATTTGAGCTTGCAAAGGCTAATGCCCAGCTCGGTTAGCTGTGTGCGCTAGTCAACTTGCGGCACAACGATACCAAACATCTCAGTCCACATCTCAGTACACCTGGTCATTACTGAGCTCCTATACAAGACAATATTTCATTATCTCTACAACACAAATGCGATATGATTAATGACACTGATGCTAATTTACTGACAAAGATTTGGATTCTACACCAGATCCAGTTAGACTCAAATTCAGTTTAGAAAGTGTAAACAGTATGCAGTAATCTTTCAAACAGTAGTGTGCTACACTGTTGTCATATGCCTTAATAAAATGCATGTTTAATTTTGTAAGTGGTTTTCTGTTATTGCATTGTGAGATACAGTATCCAGCACAGCATGGTCTGTTGCATATTTCACATTTTAGCAAATGTAGTATCTCATTATCTGCACAGTATACATACCACATACAGTAGTAAGAGTAGTATTGTATTCTGACTTAGCCAACATAGCCATAGACTTTAAGTATTATTTATACAAAACAAAAGACCATAGTAGAAATATTAACCTTCTTGTAACATTAGCTAGCTGACTTTGCAACTGATCACCCCACTGATAAGAAAATGGCTATTATACAGTAAATATATATACATGCTTTGATTTTGTCAGAGCCACGGTGTAGCATGAACCGAGACAGCGTCACTGAACTTATCACCAGACTTTTTCTGATTTTTTTCTGTCATTTTCCAATATTTTGAAGTCAACATGAAATGCATGTTATTATAAAACAATGTTTATCTATGTAATCTTTCAGAAAAAAACAAAGAAACAAAGAAAGAAACAAACAAACAAAGAAAGAAAAGGGGTGCGTCTCAATCAGCTCCCTAGGTTGTGAATCTGTATATCATGTATAATCCGGGCACTGGTAAGGAACCTGACTCACTACACATTGGGACACTGATGACATTATTTCCGTTGACATGACAACATCCTCATTGTACAATGTCACTACTGGTATTTATAAATAACAGCAGAGCTGATGTCTTTCTGACTTTTTTACAAAATGTAATTCACAGTGTTCGGGGTAAGCATTTACGCGAGTTATGTAATCAGATTACTTTTAAATTTACAACAAAATATCTGTTACTTCTTCAAATAAGTAACGCAAGGTTTTTTGTTTTCCCATTTATTGACGGACAGCTCTCTTGTCCCCATGTTGCAAAGGCGTGTGCGCTGTGTGAACATGATGTTATTGTAGTTCTAGACTAATGTGAGCAGGTATTTACTAATCTCACTTGCACAAAAACACATTCGGTATTCCTTAAAGGCACAATATGTAATTTTCGCCACTAGAAGTCGCTTATTCAAAACAAAGTCGTAGCTTGATGAAGCCTTGTTTTCGCGGAATCATGGGAGTTGTTGTCTTCACCTCTACAGCCGGTGGAAAAGAATGCGACGGGACTACTGTAGTATGAAGCAGGGTGGGGCTGAACGAGGCCGCCCGCTGGAGTGGAATGAGGCTGTTGGAGCGATTGCTAATGAGAGACGAGCGCGACACACGGCTGGAGAGCAGTGAAGCTTTTGTTATGCCGCAGACGAGCGCTTCCGCTTCTCCCGCTCATGCGTATGTGAGGTAACGCAGCGCTGTTTTATCATATTAGATACATTTGAGTGTGTAAGTTATGTTATAATGCTACTCTGTGCGTTCACTCGGTGGCGACTATGAGACAATTGTTCACACTGCAGTAAGATAGATCGATATTAGGCATGGTAAAACATGTACTCGCGGTAAATCAAGAAAACCAGATTTAAACAATAAGACTGTGTTGAGCTGTATAACAATGATTCGATTTCTGTCGATGAATGTATCCAAATAGTTGCTCACCTGTCTAATAAAACACATCATATATTAAAATCGAGGGTAACGCGGTGATAGGCGAAGCACGGACAGGGTTCGTGTCCTGGTTAAAATTGCTTATTTCTCTGGATTTAAACATTCTTGGAAACATTTGGGATAATGTAAGTACACAAGTCAACAAAATATATAACATTGTTCTAGTGGTTTTTGGATATTTTAATTAAAATCTTATCTTACATAATGTGCCTTTAAAATGAATAAAAACAGTGAAATGCTAAACCTGCAATAATTAAATGTTACAAACACAAATATACTTTATGTATTTAATCTCACTTTATTATCCAATGTCTTTGCTGCTGGTCTTCAATACTACAAAAATGACTTTAGATAAACATCATATTTGTGGTTATTTTTTGTTTTTATTGCTGAATTAAGAGTGTTGAACTTTCTGCTACAATCCAGAATGGCAGCACAGCTGAAAGGTTTGTTTGAGTGGCGCCCTCTACTGTACAGATGTGAATTTGCATTTCCTTGAGCCTAAAGCTTATTTATTTCACTTTGGTGTGAAATGGCCTTTACATTTGCAACCTTTCTTTGTTTTTAATTAAAAAACAAACAAACAAGCTCAGCCCAGGTGAGAAAAAGTAACGCAAAAGTAACGTAAAATTACTTTCCACAAAAGTAACTAAGTAATGCAATTAGTTACTTTTTAAGGAGTAACACAATATTGTAATCAGGGCCGTACCCACCATTGAGGTCCCCGAGGTCTACTTTGGTGCTGTAAGGATATTGCACATCGCCATGATAACCGACCTTCTGACTAACATAGCGGACTAACTAAAATATTTAAGATGACCAATCAAATCAAAGTAGGAGGGCTTTATGTTCACATTCGAATTCTAACGCGACGCTTCACGACACGCTTCAGTTAACGGTCATAAAGTGCGAGATAAGATGTAAGTAGCTAAACTAAACAGCTGTTTTACAATAGAAGTTTTAAACGGCTGACAAATAATCAAAGACTGTATGAATCAAAGCTCAGCTTTGGGAAGGGAAGAGATACAGGTCAAGACTGAGAGAAGTAGAAAGAGAGAAGGGGATGGAGATGAGAGAGGAAGAGCAGGTATTGCATACTGTGCCCAGGATGGGATTAACATTACTATAATGTATTCCTATTTAACACAGATTTATGTTCTTTGCTAATTACAGGAGAAACTATAAGCTCAATTTAGCAAAAGCACCTACTAAATATATTGCCATAATAGTATTACTGTATAAATATATATTTGTATGGTCCTCGAAAGTGTTCAAATATCTCACCAGTATCAGCACTGGGACTTTTCACCGTTTGTATCACTCCGCTCGTCTGTGTTTGCCTAATTTGCATCATTAAGCCAGTAGGTGGCGACAAGTGCTGTCTTTATGAGTGAGCAATTGAACCAACAGATTAGTCCAAAAACGTTGATTAAATTTAGAAAAGAAACAAATTGCTGAAACCGATCTTTGATGCTCATATTGCTCATATGCCTCTGGACATAGAAGGATTGTATTGGCATTTGATTGAAATGTAACATCTATGCAAAATAATCCTTGAAATATTTCTCATTTAAGGCCATTCCTGTTTGGATTATGTGATTGTACTTTGTCAAAACATAAGCAAAAAGCATAAACATTTTGCATTTCCATCTTGTAGGATCATTCATTGCAACATTTAACCTGATTCTCATGTTTAAGAATTTGTTATCTGCTTAAGAAATAATGTATGCTGCCCACTGAAGTGCCTTGAAACGCGCAGCATTATTCAATGTGTTGACGTAATTTCCCCTGAAACCGGAAGACAGGGCAGGACATATCGAACAGCTTCTCGCCTTTTTTAAAACAGCCAATAGCGTTTCGTTTATATCACAGCTTGACTAGAGCCATTCAGCTCAGTAAAGCCGCAGTTTCCTACTAATCTCTATAATCGTTTCTCATCATAATCTCCTCCATATCGCAATACTACAGCATTCTGTGCATAATTCAAATGGGTCCGATAAATTTTGTGGTCTGCGGCGACTTGCGCATAAGATCCGCTCTGTGCTCTCGTGTCTCTGGACTGGAGCTGTGGCGCGTGACACTAACGTGAAACCAGACATTATTCACCCCGATGGAAAGCATATTTACACTGATCGTCTGATCGTTCCCTATCCCCTATATAGTGCACTATGTGCCATTCGCTATGTAGAAAATAGTAAATGTGTGAAAAAGTGACCGATTTTAGCCGCAGATTCAGCTTCTATTTATAATGTAGGGGTCAGAATGTAGGCTTCAGATTCTAGAGAGCATTTGATTGGACAGAAAATCTGATGAGAAGCTGAAGTGCAGTGTGATGTCATCAAAATCACTGATCCATATTAGTGCAAGTGAGAGACTGTAAGTTTTGAACGCTTATATCTTCTAAATGCGAATTTTGTAATTGTTTTGGAGCACACTAGCATATAGATAACAGTAAGGCTAACATATTCATGCTAAAAGCTTTAACTTTAAAGCTACTGTTATCCAATTTTTTGGCCTTCAAACACCTTAAAAATGCACATGTGTAGATCTGTGTAGACCTCGGTATGTATAAAATCCTGTGCATGGTCCTGATTGTAATGCATACTTTTAAAAGTAATTTTATGATAAATAAAATGTAACATTTCAGCCGTAAATGAGCTACAAATGTTAGCTAGATTATGTTCACTACCTGTCTAACGATGATTTTATGCTGAAATATAATTAAATAACGGTTTGATTTTTTAAAACATCCATCGCGTGTCACACATAATACTTTCGTTAAGGGAACAAAGTGAGCATCAATGCTCATGGTGTATTGTGGGACTTTTTGAGTAGCGAACGTTTCAGTGCCCTGGAAGGATTCTGACAGCCCTTAAAATGGCCGACTCCCTGATCAGTGCCCTGACTACTGAACTAGGGAGCTGACTGAGACGCACCCACGATTACCTTGGAATCAACAAGTCAATATTTTCTTCAGAATTAAGCAAAATTTCACCCAAATTCATATTATCATAATGCAAAAAAAACAAAATCAGATTCTCATTACTGAAATGCAAAAGATAATTACATTCTCATTGTTATAAGACAGCAATGAAAATAATCTTGTCCAATAACTATTGGATTTTAATAAGAAAAATATCTTAATTTGAATTGAAATCTTATTATAATATTATAAATAAAGATAATGCCACAATGCAATTATTAATAGAATAATAATAATAATAGGGTGAATACAGGTAAATTGGGACACTTTTGCCAAAATGCCCAATTATCCTGAATTAACCCTAATTGTCCTAAAATAGACTACAACATTTTCTTCAACCAAAATATAATTTATTTTTCTTTTTGACAGTTCTATCTAAATGGACAGTTTTTTTGGAGGGTGTTTTTGTTGTTGTTTTTCCGTTTTAGTATCAAAGTGGTACATGTCCATCTGTAGGCTACAGCGCTGTAGTGTTTTCTGAAAGGAAGGACACAGTGCACCCCTCCCCACCCCTCTTCTCTGCAGAGTGTTCCTCTTTCCATTTCAGGTTGTCACGTTTCTTTCTTTCTTTTTTTTTCCTTCATGTGTGCTAGCAAGGTGACAGGCGACCGCTGCTCCACACAACCAGCCAGCCAGCCAGCCAGCCAACCGAGCAGACACAAATATATTCAGAGCATTTAGTACCCTGGATTAATCGAATTATAATTTAATCATCTGATCAAACAGCAATTAGCATAATCACTTGTGGGGAACAGCTGATAGAGGAGAGAGAGCAACACATAATAAACCTCAGGCAACTGCCG
This sequence comes from Coreius guichenoti, assembly GCA_039654105.1. Classification (NCBI taxonomy): domain Eukaryota; kingdom Metazoa; phylum Chordata; class Actinopteri; order Cypriniformes; family Gobionidae; genus Coreius; species Coreius guichenoti. Next base: position 8,569,063 of record CM077174.1, on the reverse strand, counting down.
CTCTAATGAGACATTTAACTGCTAAAACACACATCAAAAAGCAACATCTTCATGCTTTCTGGAGCCGAGACAGCTGTTATGAGCTAAAGGACAGTAATGTGTTTCAAATGCAGCGATTTAACAGGGAAATCATGCTGAAAGGTGCATTCAATGATTTAAAAAATAAATAAAACAATCCATTGTGCAAATTGAGAACCAAATTATTATGCGCCATAAAAAGGCATAACAAATATGTAATAACAATATGCAAAAATCACGGCATGATATGATAACATAATTATCAAATAAATGAAACAAAATGATTTTTACAGCAACTATGGCAGAAACGTTGATCACATCTTGGACCTTCGGCATACGGTTGATGGCACATTTTCAGTGCAGTGAAGAAGATACTACATGAACACATTTTATGAATAAAAACACGACAGTATCGCAGCTGGGCTAGAGGCATGTCCACATAACGCTGTACATACAATGCATAGCAGACATCTGGCAAAACTGACAGTGCTCTGAAAAGGGGCAGCTAAAAATACCAACCACCAACTTGGTCTTACATCTTACAGTCTATGCCATGTTTAAAAATATATCACAATGTTGAGAAAGCAAGCTCTGGTCATTTGTCACCCTGTCACTTTCTCCCACCTAGGTCAGCGATGCCTCAGCCTACATTCCTCTCTCTGGCTCTCTCTTTAAAAATAACAAGACAGCAGTGGAGGGAAAGCACATGAATACAGCGATGCATACTAGAGATAAAAGTCATATGATGGTATTTTACCGAAGGCATTGGTGACAGACAGATTCATTTGGTTTTTCTTTTATTTTTACAAAGTCCCCTGTCCATTACTCTTTCAAATAATAATTTCAAATACAATCTATTGTGATACAACCCTAATATGTGATCCTGGACCACAAAACCAGTCATAAGTCTCACGGGTATATTTGTGGTAATAGCCAACAATACATTGTATGGGTCAAAATGATCCATTTTTCTTTTATGCCAAAAATCATTAGGATATTAAGTAACGATCATGTTCCATGAAGATATTTTGTAAATTTCCTACTGTAAATATATCAAAAATGTATTATTATTAGTAATATGCATTGCTAAGGACTTCATTTGGACAACTTTAAAGGCGATTTTCTCAATATTTAGATTTTTTTTGCACCCTCAGATTCCAGATTTTGTATCTCGACCAATTATCGTCTTATCCTAACAAACCATACATCAATGGAAAGCTTATTTATTCAGCTTTCAGGTGATGTATAAATCTCAATTTAAAAAAATTGACCCTTATGACTGGTTTTGTGGTCCAGGGTCACATATATATATATTAGATACATTTTAAAGTCTCAGAAATAAGCAAGCAAGCGTTTTGAGAGTGTAGTTTCTATCAAATGTAACAAAATAGGTGTTGATCATAATAGAAAAATTATAATTATTGAACAATACATTAATGATTTGTCAAGTTATGTTTTCACGGTCAAAGCAAGTGACACATTCCCTTGAGCTTTCTTTGCTTTCTCTGACTGTGACTATATAAAGGTTGAGATTTTTTTGCTGGTACATTTAAATGTAATAAATCATAAATTTAAATAATCATTTTTTGAAGATGGAAGATGGTTCCCTTAAATGTGCATGCATGTAAAACAAAATATAGGTTTAGCTATACAAATCCAGCTGCAAATAATACTAATAAATAAATAAATTAATTTACAGTAAATTAAATAACAATTCATACCAAGACATCATAATGTGACAGGACAACTGTTTCTCCATGTTGTCCTCAAAATGACCTCTAAACATGTTTGTCCTCTAACATGACTACATCTTTCTCAGTCAACAGTCTTTCCATTAGCAATACAGCTCATTTTATTAGAAATATGCTTTTGCGTTTTGTGGTTGAATTGTATTGATATCAACAACGCTTTACATTACAGTCGTTCATGCATCCTTAAGTAATAAAGATACAGTCCTTGAGGAAGTACATAAAACTGTGTAATCTAATATTATCCAGTGGCTAACATTAAAATCAGTGGGCGGTTTGACTCATTCAAAGTCTCATCTTGATGAAAATATCCTGTTATACCACATGTCAAGGAAGCAGAAACACCTAAACTGCTAAATAACTGAAAAAAATGAGCAAAAAAAAACAATAATAATGATACTGTGAACTGTGAGTTAAATATGTACTTGAGGATTGGGGGGAGGGGGGCAAGGGTGCTAACTCCGAATTTTTAAATAGGTAATAGAGGATTGCAGGGCACAGGTCTTACAGGACTATCTCACAAACTTGAACAGATGGGCCTCTAATCAGCAAACTGCCTTAATTGTCCCCAATAGATTAACAGTTCCACACAGCCAAATTTAGTCAAATCACTCCTCGCATTTCTCCTTAGACTCTTGAAGAAGTCCCAGTTAAACCTGAAATGAAGTCATTATTCTGGATCATATCATTCTGATTGCTTGGTATAATTCAGTTACTGCGAGGACTGCATAATCCCCAATAACAACAGCATGTTTTTACACAGGATTTAGGTGGCTGAGATTATAATCCGCCGTGCCTGCATGCGACTGCATGTGTTTTCGTGGACAACAAGTGACGGATTATAATTTTCCAGCAACAGATCTGAGGCAGTTACATTCCTCACCCCAAGCACCTTATTGTATTTGCTTTAAATCAAGGTGCTAAAGATTCCCTTTTCCTGCTGAAACTCTGTTATTAGATGTCTATAGAACTCAGTACATGCAACTGCATTTCTTGGCTCAACATGACTGTCGCGCACATGCAACAGTTGAAGGGTTTTGTTTTACTTATTACAGAAAAACGATGCTGCATATCTGGAAAAAAAAATACATGACTGAAATTGAGGAGGAAATGTAAAACGTTACATTTTTCAATCTAATTTTGATTAGACGTTCCTAAATGCTAACAATAAGATACCTATTCAATTGATGCCCTTTTATTGTACGTCAGGGGTCATTCATTCAAACACACACACACACACAGCGGCCTTATTTGATACGTGACTATGGCTCTAATAATAGAGGTTTCCATAGTGACAGGCCAAGCAGCATGTGATAAACCTTCTAGACTAGAGGCTGGAATGTTCTAGAATACAGTTGCTTTCTGAGATGAGAAAGTGGCCACTTACTGTATAATGGGAAGGTCGATTATTCTCCGATCACAGAAAAATCGTATTTGTCTAGTTGTATTCATAACTTTTCCCCAATTAACAAATTAGCATATTAAGATGTCAACAGCTAACTTAAGAGGAAGAACTGGATTTTTAAAAACTGCTGCACATGCGTCAGATATGAAAAGAAATAGCCAAAGCACATGCAGAAAGAGCAGGAAAGCTATAGTGAGCGTTGGGCGATGGTGACTGATGAGTTCTTACTGCTCTTTTATGAGTTTCAGCTGAGGCAGGGTGGCGCAATTTCAATTCAAAGTTATTACAAAATACATCTCAATATTTTTTATTTCATATTTGCCCCAAGTGAGAAATGCCTCGGGGAGCTCTGTGTTTCGAGCAAGAGTAAGGGTGTATTTATCTCCCTCCTCTGAAGAAGGGGATTATTTCTGTTGTTTTCTAAGGGTGAGCTTTCGTAACATCCTCACCGCCTCAAAATGACTGCCATTCAAAGCTTCACATTGAGGACTCATGCCAGCGTTTGCCAATAGCCATTTTACATCAAATCTTTTTTTTCTTCCTTCTTTTGCCTCGTGCAGTAACCTTCCCTCGACAATGTCTGTCCGTCTGCAATTTTTCGAGGAGACAAGTCTATTTTCCCGTCTCGCTTCATTCTGTTTTTTCCCTCCATGGCTCCCTCCTTACGTACACACCCTTCCATGTTTGCACCTACTGACCATCTCTCCAGTTCTGCTGCCGAATCACACCTTTTTTTACACTGCTGCGAAGATGCAGTATTAAAAACAGGTAAGAAAGAAAGGAAAATCATGCTTAAGGCACAATTGGCCTTATAAAATATAAAGATGGCTTTAAATTTCTCGCTGCACACACACACATCCACGCAGGCGCAGTCCCTTAAGTACACACACACACACACACATTTATTAAGGCGTTGTGTAGTATTTTTCAGCTACTGCCCTGCATTTGTCTTATGGACTATTTTTGTTTTTACATCACTGAATAATTTTTGTATTACAAACTCTCATTATAGATACGCAATTCAAATAGTTTGGCCATCGAGCTAAACACATAATTTGTTTTTGAAGACTCTAAGTTAGCATATAACACATTTTGCAAAAACAGATACATAATTTGTGTTTTCTGTGTGATAATGTGATAAAGATTAAATTATGTAAAGGAAATTACTTTTTTTTTCCACTGCTATCCACTCACTGTGAGGCTCAAGTGCACAACAGGGGTATATTACAAAAATAACTGGATGAAATAACATCATTTGACGTGCCCAGATGAAATATTTAAATATTCACGGGGTTAATTGTCTGCCGTCAAATGATTGTGCTCATACAATAAACCAATTAAATACTATGCCTCGATTTATTTAAAATCATCTTAAATAAACAAAGCCATTATAAATTAAACAATATATTGCTGCCGTTAATTAAATTAAATTGGACTTAGTTAACAGTTATACGGATGGGGAAGGGCGCAGCACGCATAAGCAATATAAAATACGTCTGTCTTTATAGATAAAAACGGGGGGGAAAGACCTTTAAAATAGGATATGCAACACTGAAAATCGAAAGCACATGGATGAGTAGTTTCTACAACACTCAGTGTGATAAACAAGAGGTCACATTCATTAACATCTCCCCATGCGTAAAACAACCGACAAGAAACCTGTGCAATACCTGCCGGTGGCCCCTGTGTGTGCACAGGAATCATTATATGAGGCTTTTGCGATACGCAGTGCTTATATAGTGCTGGCATCATCAAGGCCATAATGTGACTAACGTATGGTGTTTTTTTTTGTTTGTTTTTTTTTATAAATGATTAGAGGAGGGAAACTCTCCCAGCCTATAGGTGACCACCCATGACACCATTAAAAATCTTGAAATGAATTTGCATAGCCTACAGTACACCTTTTCCAGAATGTCCAGATGAGAGTAAATGAAGTTTGAAATTATGGAGAGAGGGGGAAAAAAGAGGACTAACCATTCAGGATGCTCTGGAGAAAGAGAAATGCCAATATCCACATGCCCCGCTGCGTTCAATCCCCAAGCTAGATTTTCCTCTTTTCACTCCGCACACTTTGTCCACAGCTTTTTCCTGATCCCTCACTCAGAATGCCAACAGTAAGGTTAAAACAAAAGCCAGTCCAGATTTCCTGTGCCAATGACTTCAGAGGATCTCCACCGTGCGTATTATGTGTGCGCTTTTGCGCCCGGTCGTTGCGCATGAAGGATGTGCGGATGTTCTAGTGTGATTGTCTTGGTTAAAGCTCGGATGCTCTCCGGATGCTGCTGTGCTTCGGGGGGGATGCTGGATGCAGGTGCGATGCTGATTCAGGAGCGCCTTTCAACGGAGCAGGTGGTGATGCGGAGGAGAAAGAAAACTTTCAAAGCAAAAGCAACGGTGCCGTTCAAGCGTGTCATTTAAACCAAGGGGAACCAAGTATTTTTGAAAAAAGGGAAGAAAAAAGAACTAAACAGGGGAGAATAAATCATAGATGTTTAATCAGAAATGGGAATGGAAAGAAAGTCCGGAAAAGCTGAAGCGGCAGGAACAAAGGTGAGATCCCAGAGTCAGACCATCTTCTTGAGCACCTCTCGCCGTCCAGCAGGCTGCAAGCAGGCGCATCTTCCTCCTGCGTGGCGCTTTAATCGCATTGGTTCGTGTGCTGCTAACCCTCTCTGCCTCAGAGCATTAGAGAATAACCCTCTCTCTCTCTCCCCTGCCTCCACAGCCTGGCTCACTGCTCACTGCCTTAAAGGAGCCGAGACACTCCTCTGAAGGCTGAAGGATGAGGAGGACACACCTATTTCAGGTGCGCACTTAGTATGAACGCGGGAAAAAGTCGTCTTAGCGCGCGCGAATTTTTATTATCAAGGTGCAAAGACCTTCTCTATGCATTTATAGGTTTGTTAAAATGCTCAACTTCTCAACCAAATTGTACTTTTGTCGTGTTATCGTCAATGTATATACTACCTATAAGATTTGAGAACATCTAAGCTAGAGCATTCTTAAAAGTTCACAGAATAAATTTTAGCAGATATACCTACACATTTAAAATCTTTTCTGGAGAATATTGATATTTTACCTTATTACTCAGGGCCGTATGCATGATCTGTCCATTAAAATGAAAATGAACCAGCTGATAATGCTGCAGGCTAGTATTAGCAAATAACAAATCTTGATTCACTTATGCCATGTTGGTTGAAAGACGTCTTCAGTCGTTGCGCCATATCTCCCACTACACTATTTATAGTCAGTATTCTTGTGCTTTGTGTCAAGGACATTGTTTTTCTGTCAATTGCTGATTAGAGTTTTTATTCTTAACAATTCATTTAGTTTAACTGTTGTGCTTGACAAACGCCTATAGAAGTGTAAACATACTAATTACTGTAAAAATAAAAATACAATAAAAACTCTTTAAACCATGTACAAAAAAACAAATCAAATTTATAATTGGAAATGCAGTGGCTAAGAGAAATTCTGAATTTTAGGAAACAAATAAAGTATTTAAAAAAAAATAGAAAATGGGCTTGTGAATCTCTAAATGTACATTTTTCCTAGCAGGCTGATAAAAGTCTGCACCATTGGCTGGACACCGATTTAGGTACACCTGTGGTCCAAAACAACACCTCACCTCTGCATCCTTATTAGCAACAAATCTCCAAGACCGAATCGAGGAGGTCTTGTGAGATACCAGATCTAAGCTCAACTGTCTGGAAAACGTTCTTCTGATGTATATAAAACCTATTTTGTTGTTTTTGACTTTTGCTGTTGCAACAATGGGCCCCATTTTAACGATCTGTGCACTAATGGCGTGTCCGAATCCACTTTTGCTAGTTTAACGACGGAAAAAACGGTCGGCGCGCCCAGCACATGGTCCAAAAGGGTTGTACCTAGTCTCTTACTGAGTCATGGGTGTGTTTTGGGCGTAACGTGCAAAAAACCAATCAGAGTCTCATCTCCCATTCCCTTTAAAAGCCAGTTGCGCTTGCACCATGGCGGATTCACTATTTACATGGTCGGAATTTGCGAGCGGAAAGACTGAACGCTTCTCCAGAGAGGAATCCTTTTATTTTTAATATTTAAAAATGTTTGTGTGCTGCTGCGCGTCCCTGTGTGTGTAATAATCAGTGTACACGCGCTGTGCACCCGCATATTACTAATGTACCCTTTAAATAACAAAAAATACTGCGGCATTGACTTTAGACCAGGTTTTTGTTGATCAATGGTGCAGTCGTTTTCAGTTCCTTAAAATAGCAACGCGCCAACAATGCGCCTGAACACACCTCGTTATCAGACCAGCACGCCCATGGGCGAACAGATGGGCACAAGTGCATTTGCTATTTAAACAACCTGGGTGATGGACGTGAAAATGATAACTGTCAGGCTGAAACTAGCAAAAAAACACTTGTGTCGCGCCTGGCGTGGCATTGCACCGGGTATATGATAGGGCCCCATGTCACCATTCGATAGTGTTGATATATAAAGAAGTATGCATTGCATTCTCAGCACTTCCTCAAGGGGCTATAGCGTACATTAGCATAAACTGTCCTGTTTTATGCATGTTGGAGTAGATAATGTTTCAGATCTAAATCTTATGCTATTAAAGTAATTGCAGAGATGGCAATTATTTAAACATCTCCCAGATGATATATGCATGACTGGATGGTATTTTTGATGTGGTCTGTGACTATATATAAAGAAGAGGACAGGGCCAAGTACTGAACCCTGGGGTACCCCGATGCTAGTTGATGTAACATTGCCCCCCTTACATGCATTTACAGACACCCCTCCTCTGTCAGATACCCTGATATTTTTATTTTGTCTTGTCTATCTTCACCCAACTCTTTAAACCCAAACTGAACAACCATAATCAATCATTTTTAATGTTTATGTATTAATTCGAAATTAAAACATCACTGCACAAATATATATTTGTTTATCATATTCATTTAAAAAAAATACTGAAAAAAATAAACCATAAACTCAGTAATACGATTCTTCTTCTGCAATCAATTTTCAGCTAATTCTGTCATTTCATTTCAACCAGATTTGACTTTTTTTCTCCTCTGCAGATTATACAATGGAGGGAACATTTGCCCTAATGTGAAATACTTTTATGACAAGGACATCTGGATCACTTACACCAGTCCCCTCTCAGGAGCATACTGTGTGAACTGACTGCTATTGTCATGTCATAAATCATGTTAATTTATACCCTCAATATACATGAAGGTAACATTCAATCACAATACAAGCAATGACGAGTGCAACAAGTGCAAATAGTGATAGATGCATGCAAAATAGCAGGGTTTTCTGTCCTTGTAGTGTAAATAGTAGTTTGATTATATTTATACTTAATACTGTAAATCAGTATTTCCCAACTCTGTTCCTGGAGGCACACCAACAGTGCACATTTTGGATGTCTACATCATCTGACCTATCTATTTCCGGTCTTGGAGTCTCTACTAAGGAGCTGATGAGTTGAATCAGGTGTGTTTGATTAGGAAGAGTTCGAAAATGTGTAGTGTTAGTGTGCCTCCAGGAACAGGGTTGGGAAAGCAGATAGTATTTGGGGGGGGACTGACCACTTCAGTCACAGTGCCCCCTTACTTTAAAAATCATAAATGGATGCCTTATTGGAACCTTACTTATCCCTATGCTTAAAGCCCACCCCTACTCCTACCCTTAACACTATTGAACCTGCTGATCAGTATCCAAAAGTCCAAGAAAGGAGCCATGATTTTTTAGCGTGGTAACAATGTAAGCTGCATGCGTCGCAGTCGATGTGCTAGCCTGTCTGATCAATACATAGACACCACATCCAATTTTATTTATGTGCCTATTAAATATCCTTTTGCAAATATTTTATTCATTTTTATTTAAAATAGGAAATTAATAGAAAAGGATTCAAACTCACTGTCCATATTGCTGCTCCTTTTACTGCTGGGTTTCTTTTGTAATTTTGTTAGTTCAACCAGACAGTGGTGGGTGGAATCAGTGTAAATAGCATATTCCATCAAGATGGACAATTTGACAGTTGGCAGATGTTTTTATCTAATGCAACTTTGATTTAAAAGAAACAAAAATGGCACTGAATGATTTTTAAATCAGAGAGTAGCATAATCCCAACCACATTATGAAAGTGTAATATAATATTCATGTTAAAGCGATCAGTGGGATGATGTGGAAGATATTTTGGCAACTTCTTCATGTTCTACACTTAGTCAGAATGACATTGATCAGATACATGGCATAAGTGGTTATTATACCCATTTGGTATTGAGAACCACAAAATATGACTCTTATTTTCAGTGGAACATATTTTCACATTAATGATAGTTTTTAGGAGTGTACATGATACATCACTCTGACCATGGAAATCCAATGCATTGATTAAGGAACTTCTTAAGAAAGTCACACATTCACATGTTAATATAATTCTTAAGTGGAATGATTGCAAACAGATTTGGTTACGATTGGCAGGATTAGATTAACCCACTCCTGCCAAACCTTTGTTTATAAGTCCATTTATAATTATTACAAAAACATTAAGCATATTATGTGTTCATTTATTACTCAAAACAAAGTTCTTGACCTATTTTTAGTTGTAAAAATTCAGTGAATCCAGATCCCTAGTCACTCAAACTGAATTCGAATTGATTTATCGATTTGTTTGATCATATAGTAAATAATTGTAATCAAATAAAATCAATGCCTGGCTAAATATTTAAACCATTAATTAGTTGCCTGACTTCTTTTTCAGGTTTTAGTTTTGTGAGCTACTTTCACACGCATCACAGTATTCCACTCCTCTGTCATAATCAGCCATTTCAATATACAGATATGCAAGTTGACAGTCGGTAAGTCAGTCCTGATGAGAGCGGCCCCTTTGTTTTGACAACTCCACTGAGGCCTAGTGTTCCCTTACAACCGAACACACACCGGTCTATCGGCGGCCAAATGTCAGCCCGCTGACTTCCAGACATCCAGCAGAGGATCGGGTTCACCTTTCACTACGTTGCCCATTAGCCAGGAATAGATCCGTCTAAAGAGCAACGCCATATGATCTCTTTTGTTACCTTAAACAATAGTGGCGATAAAGACATGAGGCACGTGTTGAGAACTAAATATAACAACATGTAAAGTTATCCGGGTACTGTCACTAATGCACCATTTACAAATACATGCCCATGGGATCCAGAATTCACCAGATTGCCATTATTTAATCAACCCTCGTGTCATTCCAAAATTGTATGCAGTTATTTTTTTTCCATGCAACACAAAAGTAGAATTACAATGGAAAATGAATTGCTAAAGATAGATGTGTAACAGTCACCTTTCATGCGAGTTGTGTCAGAGGGATGTTGCTACATTATGGATGCTATACTTAAGGGGAGACTTAACATGACTGATGTAACATCAGTTATAACTTAATTCACAACAAAACTGACTGGCAATATCTGGTATGTGCAATCACAATTCACTCAACTTCCTCCCAACGGTCTCACTGACACAGTCTTAGCACACTGTTTTGTGTGACTTAAAAACATTTTAATAAATCCATAATATATTTACAGTAAATTAAAAATCATATATCATTTTGAACAGTTATCTCTCCTTCAAAAGTTACATATGTTTTCATGTTATTTTCTGGTCTTATTTGGTGACAATATTTAGAAATTTCATGTGACATGTCTGTATAACTATAGACCAACAGCTGCTCTTAGAGCACCACAAATGAGGTACCAAAATATGCAGAATAAACAGATCTTTGCCAAGTGTAGATGAAATAAAGATTCAAAAACAGATTCCTATGTCCTATTTAACTATTTCACATGTTGTTATTCATTTAAAATGTGTTGGTAATTTTTAAATTGTTGGTCTTCTGAAGACATGTTATTTATTAAATGATTGGCCCTGTCCCACAGAAGAAGAATGGCTCTTTTGGCTTTGACGTTTAGGAATCACTGTAAATAAATAAATAATATTTTTTTACAAAAAAAGACTGTAATTGTAAGTTAGGGTGGTAGCCAAAGAGCACAGAGAAGACTAGGAGTGGAAAAACAAAAACAAGAGACACAGGTGAAACTAATCAGTAACTAAGGCAATAGTTACTTGAGAGTAATCAGGGACTACACTAAAATGGAATACAAGAAACAGAAACACAAGAAACAAAATGACAATTTAACTAACTCTTACATAACTCCCCCCTCCCGGAAGGCACTTGAACCTGAGCAAAGGAGGAGCCCGATGGAGCCAAAGGGGTGGAGGGCTTAGGCGCAGCTGGAAGGCCCAGAAGTACACGGCTAAACCAGGACGATGATGGACCAAGGCGAAGCCGGAGCCTAAGGGATGACGGGCCAAGGCGGAGTCGATGGACTAACAGGCCGAGGTGGAGTCATGGGCCCATAGGCCTGAGGTGCAGCCAGGGAATCCACCTCACAAGGCCAAGCTGGTGTTAGAGAGGCCCAACATGAAGCGAAAGAGCTGGAGGGAGCCAGCATAGAGAGAGGAGCCGAGCAGCTGAACAGCACCTGCAGAGAAGGCGGATCCTGGGAAATAGATGGAGCCAGAGGACGGGGCGGGGTCAACAGGTGAGGGATGATTACAGATAATTATTAAAATAATTAATAATTAATTATTATTATTATTATGATTTATAAAGCACCTTTCCCAAGCTCAAGGTTGCTGTACAGGGAGATAATGAAGTAGACACGGTACAGATGGGACCGGTTCATCCAATAATCCTCACAGGACATGCTGAGGAGGAGAGAGTTCTGGGGTGGGAAGTTGGGTGGCACTGTCTCCATAGTCCAAAAAGTCAATGAGCCATAGCTTCTCCTCTGGCTCTGGTGTGGACTGGTTTACAGGCACTGGCTCCGAAACAGACCTGGCAGCAGGCTCAACCATCAGGAAAGATACAGCGGTCGGCTTTGCCTCCAGGATGAACACGGTTGCTGGCTCCATAGTGTGAGTGGGCTCTAGCATGGGGCCCAAGGCAGGAGCGGGCGTCACCTGGGCTTGTGCCTTCCGACACTGAGGACTCGGTTAGACTCCCACCCTCAGGTGCGTCTGAGGCGTCCCGGGCCGCCATGAACATCGGGCTGGAGTGCAATCCTCCGCCCTGTTCCGAGCGTTCACGGCTGGTTTATTGGTATCTGGGCTTGAAACGCAAGTCACAGCCATGCCTGGTCCCAGTGCCTTTCCTCCTGGAAGTGCATGAAGAGCTGACAAAGTTGTGGAGGGCCCCCTTGCCCGGTCCTGCTTTACAATCTCTTCCACCTTCATTACCCTCAATGGTGGGATGGCCAGGCATACAGATGTTCCACAGGCATTTATGCCCACAAAACACTGCCACCTGATGGAATCATCCCAGACTCCCATCCAGGGCCTGCAAGTTCACTTCATCTCTAACAGTAAAGGCTTACAGTGCTGCTGGACAGGCCGCCCTCGCACAGCATGCCATGGCCATCCTGCAGGTTCATCAAGCCAAAGCTCTAAAAGAGCTGCACAAGGGTAGTTCTGAGCTGGGATTGCTGCAAGAACGGCGCTTGGGACCGACTTTGTTCTCCAAGTGATGAAAGTTACGGTGCAGGCTCTCGGACAGGCGATGTCCACCATGGTGGTCCAGGAGCACCATCTCTGGCTTAACCTGGATTAACCTTGAATTGAGGGAGGTCGACGAAGTCCACTTTCCCACAAAGTCCCCAATCTCGCAAGGTGGCCTCTTCGGTGACACTTCCGAGGACTTTGCCCAGCAGTTCTCGGCAGTCCAGAAGCAGACAGTGGTGATTAAACACATCCTCCCTACCTCCACTGCCACCTACAAGCCGCCGAGGGTCTCCGCCTGCGGCTGCCACATCACGATGCAGCCTGCTCGTCAGGTGAGTGTTAAGAATCCCAAGAACGCTTCAAAGCATCCCTGAGATGGGTGACCCAGAGGTGAGAGGAGCTGCTCTTTCCCAGGAGGTGGTGAATGCACCGTTCCTTCCCCCAGTGGAGGGTCAGGTGGAGAATATATATATATTTTTTTGTTTTGTTTTGTCACTCACCCAAGTGGCAGCGATACCCTTATTTTTATAGAAAGAGCAACTTCCTCATTCTCTGGGTCACATAGCTCACAGCCCGGTCATAATGGGCGCAGACTTACTCCTCATGTTAGGACATGACTCACACAAAGCCCTGCACAGGTCAGTGTGGTGCATTCTGAGCTTCCTCAACCGCCAGACGCCGGAGCAAGGTAAGTGTTCCAGTACGCCTACAGCCACAAGATCGGGACATGTGGCTTCTCAGCATGATGGCCAATGCTCCACTTCATCGCCCCACCACAAGTACAAACCCGATTCCAAAAAAGTTGGGACACTGTACAAATTGTGAATAAAAACAGAATGCAATGATGTGGAAGTTTCAAATTTTAATATTTTATTCAGAATACAACATAGATGACATATCAAATGTTTAAACTGAGAAAATGTATCATTTTAAGGGAAAAATAAGTTGATTTTAAATTTCATGGCATCAACACATCTCAAAAAAGTTGGGACAAGGCCATGTTTACCACTGTGTGGCATCCCCTCTTCTTTTTATAACAGTCTGCAAACGTCTGGGGACTGAGGAGACAAGTTGCTCAAGTTTAGGAATAGGAATGTTGTCCCATTCTTGTCTAATACAGGCTTCTAGTTGCTCAACTGTCTTAGGTCTTCTTTGTCGCATCTTCCTCTTTATGATGCGCCAAATGTTTTCTATGGGTGAAAGATCTGGACTGCAGGCTGGCCATTTCAGTACCCGGATCCTTCTTCTACGCAGCCATGATGTTGTAATTGATGCAGTATGTGGTCTGGCATTGTCATGTTGGAAAATGCAAGGTCTTCCCTGAAAGAGACGACGTCTGGATGGGAGCATATGTTGTTCTAGAACTTGGATATACCTTTCAGCATTGATGGTGCCTTTCCAGATGTGTAAGCTGCCCATGCCACATGCACTCATGCAACCCCATACCATCAGAGATGCAGGCTTCTGAACTGAGCGCTGATGACAACTTGGGTTGTCCTTGTCCTCTTTAGTCCAGATGACATGGCGTCCCAGTTTTCCAAAAAGAACTTCAAATTTTGATTCGTCTGACCACAGAACAGTTTTCCACTTTGCCACAGTCCATTTTAAATGAGCCTTGGCCCAGAGAAAACGCCTGCGCTTCTGGATCATGTTTAGATATGGCTTCTTTTTTGACCTATAGAGTTTTAGCCGGCAACGGCGAATGGCACGGTGGATTGTGTTCACCGACAATGTTTTCTGGAAGTATTCCTGAGCCCATGTTGTGATTTCCATTACAGTAGCATTCCTGTATGTGATGCAGTGCCGTCTAAGGGCCCGAAGATCACGGGCATCCAGTATGGTTTTCCGGCCTTGACCCTTACGCACAGAGATTGTTCCAGATTCTCTGAATCTTTGGATGATATTATGCACTGTAGATGATGATAACTTCAAACTCTTTGCAATTTTTCTCTGAGAAACTCCTTTCTGATATTGCTCCACTATTTTTCGCCGCAGCATTGGGGGAATTGGTGATCCTCTGCCCATCTTGACTTCTGAGAGACACTGCCACTCTGAGAGGCTCTTTTTATACCCAATCATGTCGCCAATTGACCTAATAAGTTGCAAATTGGTCCTCCAGCTGTTCCTTATATGTACATTTAACTTTTCCTGTCTCTTATTGCTACCTGTCCCAACATTTTTGGAATGTGTAGCTTTCATGAAATCCAAAATGAGCCAATATTTGGCATGACGTTTCAAAATGTCTCACTTTCAACATTTGATATGTTATCTATATTCTATTGTGAATAAAATATAAGTTTATGAGATTTGTAAATTATTGCATTCCTTTTTTATTCACAATTTGTACAGTGTCCCAACTTTTTTGGAATCGGGTTTGTATGTGTCTCTGTCCTGTGTGCAGAAATTGCAGTCCTATTGGCAAAGGACTCAGTAGAGCTCGACATCTGCACCTCCAAAACCTGGTAACACGGTTCAGCTGTTGTGACCTTTCCCCCGGGGGAGCCTTAGTTTCAGTCATTGACACCACATCGAAGGGATTGACAAGTAGGGAACATTTTGGTTAATACTGTAACCTCCATTTCCTGATGGAGGGAACGAGACATAGTGTCCCTCCTGCCACAATGCTGAACTGCCCGCTGAAATGTCCAGGACACTGTCTCGGCTCCTCAGCACTAACCTGAATAAGTGATGCACGCTATCTCCCTTTTATACTCGTATGTCCAGGGGAGTGACATGCAAATTCCACTGACCAATTCTCATTGGCCTTTTCTCAATGTATCAGAGGTGTTTAGGGCTCCAAAGTGTGACCCCTAGTGTCAGTTATCGACGGAGGTTACAATAGTAACCGAGACATTCTCTTATCACTTTTAGGTCAGTTCTTCTGTAAGGTGGAGTGGTAGCTAAAGTGCACAAAGAAGACTCAGGAGTAGAAAAACAAAAACAGTATTTATTTAAATAAACAAAACACACAGGAGAGCAGGAGATCGCTGGAGAATAAATAACCGAAATTAATTGTTTTGTTTCTTTTAGAGATTTATATATCAGTAATTTACAATAGGGTGTTTTATGTTTGTTTGCAGTTTTGCATTATTTTAGTGTCATGCTTGTTAGCCTGATGATGTCTTTTCTTTGTATGACCCTTTGCACAGTCTATGTATAAGTATCGGCCATGTTTTATGGACAGGCCACTTACAATAAACTCTGATTCACTGGTGACATCACAAACACTAAAATTTACATAAACCCTGCCCCCGGAAACACGCAACAAAAAGGGGATGAGGCCATGTTAGGCTGCTTTAGAGAAGAGGAAGAGTTGTTGTAGTAGAGCACATTTGGGAGTCTGCACAAGCTGTCGCATCCATCTTTTCACATTTATTGCAATACAGTACATAACACAAATGCAATAGCATGTCATAAAAGCAAGATGACAACATAAGTTATAACCGTAATTAAACTAAACTATACCTGTTCTCTCTTCATGCAGCATATATTCTCTGGCTCTGTGCATTTTACAACAGTTCCCACATGAGCGATTTATAGTTTATCATGACAGAATATGCTAACCGATAATTACCTCCACATCAGCTACATAAATTCATCAAGTAACCATTCAGAAACGTCCTGTTGCATTCTACATGTTGTCACTTCTTCTTGAGTCTCTCCATCATTGTCAGACTCCGGTTTGAACTTAAAAGGCTGAACAGTTTCTGACATTTTCAGTGCGTGTCTGCGTGAGGTAATCGAAGCTGTTAACATGAGCTCTTGAAGCTCCGCCCTCTTCTAGAAAGGGGGCCGGGAGCACCAGCTCATTTGCATTTAAAAGGACATACACAAAAATACAAGTGTTTTTGCTCACCCTCAAAAAGTGACGATTTTAACATGCTATAAAAAAGGATCTGTGGGGTATTTTGACCAGGCACCCCAATATGCCATCCCATATTACCTGAACCACTGTCACCGTATTTTTATGCAGAATTTCTGGC
Source organism: Coreius guichenoti (assembly GCA_039654105.1). Taxonomy (NCBI): domain Eukaryota; kingdom Metazoa; phylum Chordata; class Actinopteri; order Cypriniformes; family Gobionidae; genus Coreius; species Coreius guichenoti. Next base: position 8,552,360 of record CM077174.1, on the reverse strand, counting down.
GATCAAATTTTTATTTCAATTTTTCATTTAATATTTGATTAAATGTTAGAATGTACTCATACAATAAATAAATTCACATTATAGCACTTTTTAATTTACTACCACATTTATCACATACCACCATTATAATACAGGTAACATCTGCCTTTTGTGAAACTTTAGTTTGATTATATCTGACTTGATTAAACTGTAAAATTTATTTCACTCAGGTAATGACTGCTGACAAGATGACACTGATGCCAACAAGGGATGAACATTTAAACTCACACAGAAAGGCCTCCCGTGTGAATCAGGGCCTTTCTCGCTTGCTCCTGGGTTGGATCGGTGATTGCTTGCTACTGTCTGCCTCGCTGCTGAGTGTTTGCGTCTGTAGCTCCGTACAGCTTTGCTTTTGAATCTCTATTTGATATCATTCCTTGTTGTTTATACTGCTAAATATAACTTACTCATCACCATATATTGTCTAATATTGCCTATCACATTAAATCTGACTTCGCTAGCTTTTAATCTAAATCACTATCACAACGCGTTAGCATTTCGCTAGCCTGTTAGCCTGCCATCTGTGCATCCGGGTCTCCTGTTTTTCTCTCTCGCGCCTTTTACAAGTCCATCAAACAACTGTGGTGATTTGGATTAATCAACAAACACGGTGAGTTATGTCATCTTCTCCTGTTATTGTCACTTGCACTGCCTGTCACATGTTTAGTATAACCTTCTCTGTCAGCGGTGAGGACTACACATGTGATAAATGCAGGGAGATAGTCAGCCTGACGGAGAAGATTTCAGAATTAGAGACACGCATCCAAACTTTATTTGAGGATAGTAAGAGTGCAACGGCTTTAGACACTGCTTTGGATGCGACTAGCTTAGTGAACTCTGTACATTGTTCAGTTCCGGCAGTAGAGCTCGAGCAGCCGGGCAACTGGGTGACTGTGAGACGGCATAGTCGCGGATCAAAAAAACACTCTTCCGTTCCGATTAGAACATTAAACAAGTTCTCCCCACTCACTGACGCAACTACTGAGAATCCTGTTGAAAGTGCCCTAGTTATTGGCAATTCTGTTACACGGAACATGAAAATAGAGACACCAGCCACCATAGTCACATGTTTACCGGGAGCCAGAGCGCCTGACATCAAAGCAAATTTAAAAGTGCTGGCTAATGCTAATCGCAAATTCTCTAAGATTATTATTCACGTTGGCACTAATGATGTTCGACTTCGCCAGTCGGAGATCACTAAAATTAACATTAAAGAGGTGTGTGAACTCGGAAGTACGATGGCAGCTAAAGTTTTTTGTTCTGGCCCCCTCCCCCGTTAGGCGGAGTGATGAGATACTTAGCAGACTGTCCTCACTCAATGGCTGGTTGTCTAAGTGGTGTCCGCAGAATAACATAGGGTTCATAGACAATTGGAAAAGCTTTTGGGGCAGACCTGACCTGTTAAAAAGAGATGGTATTCATCCCTCCTGGGGTGGTGCCGCTCTTCTCTCTAGTAATTTGGCACATACTCTTAGAGTTGAACCTTGACTAACTGGGGCCCAGGTCAGGAAGCAGACGGACTGGCTTAACCGACCGTCTGCTAGCTGTCTCATGTCACAGAAGTCAGATAAATCCCAGCACATAGAGACTCTTTCACCTCGATATTATCACATAGAGACTGTGCTTGTTCCCCAAATTAGTAAATACAAAAATCTCTCGAACCCATTTAAGGGAAAAATTTTATTGATGTTCAACAAATAAACAACAGATATAATACAGATGAACAAATGATAATGCTCAGGTTGCTGAATATTCGATCCCTTCACTCAAAAGCGCTTATTGTTAATGATATGATTACAGATCATAACTTAGATGTGCTGTGTTTGACAGAAACCTGGCTAAAACCTGACGATTACATTACTTTAAATGAGTCCAACCCCCAAGATTATTGTTATAAACACAAGCCGCGTATGAAAGGAAAAGGGGTAGGTGTTGCTGTAATTTATAGTAATATCTTCAGTATTACTCAGAAGTCTAGTTTCAAATATAATTCTTTTGAAGTTTTGGTGCTTTACGTAATGTTATGTAGTGTAAATGATAAATCCCGTTTGACATTTGTGCTGGCTACTGTATACAGGCCACCAGGTCACCATACAGACTTTATCAAAGAATTTGCTGATTTTCTGTTAGTACTGGCTGCAGATAAAGTGCTAATTGTTGGTGATTTTAATATCCATGTAGATAATGAAAAAGACACATTGGGATTGGCATTTAGAGACATTCTAAACTCTATTGGAGTTAGGCAACACGTGTCAGGACCCACTCATCGTCGTAATCATACTTTAGACCTAATATTGTCACATGGAATAAATGTTGATGCCATTGAAATTCTGCAGCAGAGCGATGACATCTCAGATCATTATCTAGTATTGTGTATACTTAATATAGCCAAGGCTGCAAAGCCGTCCACTCGTTACAAATATGGTAGGACAATCACTACTACCACTCCAGACTGCTTTGTAAATAATCTTCCTCATCAGTTCCATCTCCTCAGCATCCCAGATAGCCTAGAGGAACTCGATGTTGCAACAGAAACTACTGACTCTCTTTTCCAGCACTTTAGACACAGTTGCTCCTCTGCGCTTAAAGAAGATTAAAGAAAATAGTCCAACGCCGTGGTACAACGAGCACACTCGGGCCCTTAAAACAGCAGCCAGAAAAATGGAGCACAGCTGGAAGAAAACAAAACTGGAGGTTTTTCGCATTTCGCAGAAAGAGAGCATGATTGCTTACAGAAAGGCAGTAATAATTGCTAGATCTGCTTATTTCTCGACTCTCTTAGAAGAAAACAAACACAACCCTAGGTATTTATTTGATACAGTGGCTAAATTAACAAGAAATAAGGCTTCAACTTCTGACGTTTGTAAACAGCACAGCAGTAATGACTTTAAGAACTTCTTTACGTGCAAGATTGATAATATTAGGAAAAAAATTATAACTATGCAACCATCTACTACAGTATCACATCAGACAGTGCACTGTAGTGTCACTGAGGAAAAATTCCACTCATTCACTGCTATAGGAGAAGAAGAATTGGCTAAACTCGTTAAATCATCTAAATCAGCAACATGTATGCTCAACCCTATACCAACTAAGCTACTGAAAGAGATGCTTCCAGAGGTCATAGATCCACTTCTTAATATCATTAATTCATCTTTGTCATTAGGATATGTCCTGAAAACTTTTAAGCTGGCTATTATTAAACCTCTTATTAAAAAAACGCAACTTGATCCTACAGAATTAGTCAATTACAGGCCAATCTCAAATCTACCCTTTCTGTCAAAAATACTAGAAAAGGCAGTATCCTCACAACTATGCTCCTTTTTAGAAAGAAATGGTATCTGTGAGGATTTCCAGTCAGGATTTAGACCGTATCATAGTACTGAGACTGCTCTCATCAGAGTTACAAATGATTTACTCTTATCATCCGATCGTGGTTGTATATCTCTATTAGTGTTACTCGATCTTAGCGCTGCATTCGATACTATCGACCACAACATTCTTTTGAATAGACTAGAAAATTATGTTGGAATTAGGGGAATTGCATTGGCATGGTTTAAATCATACTTATCTGACCGTTATCAATTTGTAGCAGTAAATGAAGAAATGTCACACCGATCACAAGTTAAGTATGGAGTACCGCAAGGCTCAGTGCTAGGACCGTTGCTTTTCACCCTGTACATGCTACCACTGGGAGATATCATTAGGAAGCATGGCGTTAGTTTTCATTGATATGCTGACTATACTCAGCTCTGTGTTTCTTCGCGCCCTGACGAAACTTACCAATTCACAAGACTGACGGAATGCATAGCTGAAATAAAAAATTGGATGACTAGTAATTTCCTGCAACTTAATTCTGAAAAAACTAAATTTTGAATTATTGCATTATAGCATTGTTCGGGGAGCAGACACACTGTGTCAGTTTAAATCTAGACTAAAAACACATCTCTTTACTATGGCATACACATAGAACATCATCAATTTATATTATTCAAATCAGTTAAATGATTGTTTTTAGACTGCATTAACTAGGTCTGCCGGAACCGGGAACACTTCCCATAACACCTGATGTACTCATTACATCATAAAAAGAATGGCATCTACGCTAATGTTAGTCTCTCTGTTTATCCCGAGGTTTACTGTAGTCAGCCGTATCCGGGCCGTATCCAGATCAGATGGTGGACCTGCGCTAGACACGACCAACGCAGTCCTGAAGTGTCTGCAGAGACCCTGTCAACTAGACTCTCCTCTGTGACGGCCTCATCGACACATCATCCAGAACAAACCCGTCTCCTGCATGATGACTCTGATCTTCAATCAGATGGAACTGGACAAATATTCTGAATATTCCGATCTAATATGACTTCTGACTTGTAATGTTGGCTGACTCATAATCAGACACTGTTTGTTCGTTGGCCAGAGGAGAACTGGTCCCCCAACTGAGCCTGGTTTCTCCCAAGGTTTTTTTCTCCATTCTGTCACCTGATGGAGTTTTGGTTCCTTGCCACCGTTGCCTCTGTTGCCTTTGGCTTTTGGCTTGCTTAGTTGGGGACACTAAATTTTCAACTATATTACTGATCTGCCCGCATTGTCACTATATGATAATTGAACTGAGCTCGATGACATCACTGTTTTCTCAAGAGTGACTTGACTTGACTTGATGTGAGGCAATAGAGGTACCCACTAAGCCATTATGTCCCACTGATTCCAAATATTAGAAATGTCATGGCAACGTAATCATAGTGGCATTGGGTCTCATGTAGTAATATAGCATTTTCTAATCTTTGATACAAACGTAGGCCAGACGAGCTTTGTATGGCCTCAGAGTACTTGGAATACGTTTTGGAGTGCGTAAATCATACTTTTTTAAAGATTGTTATATGGAAATGGTGCATAAAGCACTTATTGAGCCACATGAGGGTACATTTTGGGTTGAACTATTCCTTTAAGTCTTGCAGACGTGCTGTCTCTATCAGAGTGGAGTTTGTGCTTGTAGGAGAGAGATGACCTTTGGGACAAGGGCAGATTGACTGAGCCTGACAGGACGGAGACAGTCTGTAACATTATTGAGCTAAAAGTCAGCTCAAAGTCTACTGTGATAAGATCATTTAATTGAGAAGGGTCTCTGACGTTATCCTTTCATAAATAGGGAATAGGCATTTCATTAGAATAATTGGGAATATTGTTTTCAGTTAAAGGTGAAGTGTGTAATTTCTTTGCCACTGGAGGCACCAAAAAGGACTGCAAAAATATCTTGATTTTTTAATTTTCTTAAGAAAACGTGAACATGCACAATGCTAGGATGGTATTTGCTAGGTTGATGCTATGGCAAAAATATGTTCTTGTCCCAAGGCCATGTGATTTGAGCTAAGTTATGCATATAATTTATAATATTTTAGTTTATTTAGGGGGTTTGTTCAAATAAGCAACACTGTACAATAGTGATGCTTCTCGAGCACTCCTAATGCAAAATGTCCAGGTTGCATTCAGTTTAAAATATACACAATTGTGAATGAGATTTGATGTGTACTGCAACAGGAAAGATTTTTAGTGAGTAACAGCTTGAATGTTTTTACACAAAGTTATTTACAGTTTTACAAGAATTGAAAATAGTTAACAAGTCTTATGGATTTTGTGTGTGTGTTTGGCATCTTAAAGACAGTTACTATTCACCTTTGCTGTATAGAAAACAACAACCTTGACGTTTGTGACATAGATCATTTAATAAGGATTAAGTTAGTTTGTATTTTTCATAGAATGAACTAGAATATAGTATATAATATAGCATATGGTATACAGTGTTATTTTAGTATCATTGAGATACTTATTTAGTTTTTAATTAACATTTTGAATACATTTGTTTTGGTAATTTTGTTGTGTTTGTAATTTTTATGAGTTTTTTGTAAATATTTTATATTTCATTTTAGTACATCAAGTCAATCTAAATGAAAAAGAAAGTACAAGATTTTTAATATTTTTATTTCAGTTAATGAAAATGTTTTTTATGGTTTTAGTTTTAGTTAACTATAATAACCCTGACAGTATAGCAATGATTTTTAACGAGTGAGTTAATTTGTATTACATTCAATTCCTAATTCTATCTGATATTTACATCTTACAATATTCTTGAATGCATCCAGGCACTTTCCCTACATGCTGAAGACGTACGATGAACCAGCCAGTCAATTTTCTGCTCTCAGCCTCTGTAATGTCTGCTCTCTGCACACATGCCGTCTATTCTTCTCAGGTTCTTCCCCGATGTGACCTGCCACAGTAAAACAAGCATCACACACCCGTGGCAACGACCACCATCCTCAAACACCCCAGCCCCTCTCCTCCCACTGGCCACTCGCTGCGCTGCTGTATGACACGACAGCCCCACCCTTCCACTGCAACCGCGGCTCGCCTGCCATTGGCTGGCCGTGAGGCATGGGGTAGAATATATGTGGCCAACCTTGAAGTACTAAACTAGGGCACTGAGAGGGTTAGAATGCTAGAATGAGGGGAGGAGAGAGGGGGAAATGTTGAGGGAGTGGTGGGAAGGCGTGGTTGGGGGGATGAGAACAGAACAGGGCTGTGTGCTTTGTGTTTTTCCCAGTTTTAGCACACAGCACACTTTAGCAACATTACAGGGCAATAACTGAATCACTGTTAATACAAAAACATTGTTATACAGATACAAAAAAATATATATTTTGTAGTGAATTCAATGTAAAATGATCTTAAATATCCCAAATGGGGTTCGCGAGAAAACTGCAGGGGGTTTGTGAGCTAATGATTAATTATATCAAATGTAAAATTTAAATAAATATCTGGGGCTGCCCAATAATCGTGATTCACCTTTTGAGAGCATTATGTGTGCTAAGGTTTACTTTATTTACTTATTCACATAATTTCCAACATTGCATACAATTCTAATAAATTTGCAGCATTTCACCAGTATTCTGCCAAATTAAAAGTCTGAGGATTTAAAATCTCAGTGGTTTGAACTTTTGGAAGTGAAGAATTTAATACATAAATATTAGTATTTTAACTTGTAATGAAAAATAAAATCATTATTATAATTATTATCAAATATTTTTTTCATTTTACGATGTGATTGTAATTTAAAACAGTACTATTATATAATATTTCTGTCTTCATTTTTATAATTAGAGTTAAAACATTATTATTACTATTATTATTATTATTATTGATAAAAATGATGATGATGATAATTAATAAATAATAATACGTTTGTCCAACAAAAACGTTTGAGAACCCCTGGTTTAGTAAAATAATAAAAATGACTGTAACCCAAATAATTAAACTGCATACATTGCAAATACAGTGTGGGATAAAGTATTTCAGTGTATGTGGTGTTAAAGACTGTATATTACCAAGATGGTTCACTCCAGTTACTGCTCCGCATGCCACATCAGATAAAACCTCCCCCTCCATAGCAGCGTATTCTGGTAAAATCCCAGTTTCCACAAGCCTATCACACAACACTTTCTTAATATTTTTCTTCGCTGCCTCCCTAGGGACATTAACATTAAAAAAATTAATGTTCAAAGAGGTTCAAAGACCTCTGTGGTAGGCTGGAGAGTGAATGCAAGCAAATCAAACTCCATCTACCACAGTTTCCTCACCCACCAAAAACTGCCAAACAACACAAAAAGGAGACTTACCTCGCAATAGATGAGTCTCTCAACAATTTAGTTTAAACGAAGAGACGAGCCCCGACTTGTTATGGGAGCAACTGCAGCATGCAATAGTAAAAGGAAGTCCCGCTTTCTAAATGAAAGAGCCAATCGGCAATTGGTAAAGTCATTACATCACTGCAGCTGCTGTTAGAAGCTCTGGTTCCTGTAGAAAGACAACATGTAGAAAGCATCCTGAGACCACTGGCTGGACCAACCTGAAAAATACGCTTTTTAATGCTTTTAGAGCATAATAAGATTTTTGAGATGTCAGATTTTATTGCTGATTTGAAATATAGTATTGAAATGCTAGATGTTTTAGAGATTTCAGTAAATAAGAGTTGGTCTTGCATGACCAAAACAGCTGCCTGGAGGTGATGCCAATATGGCTGGCGAGCGAACAGACTTTTGAAAGGAATTTTGGTGGTGCGTTCTGTTGAATACTTCACATTTTGACAAAAAAATGATCGGTCATCCAGGTATTCAGTACATACAGAAAATTCACAAACATACTGCAGAAATAGCAAGTAGTATGTTAATATGCTAATATACTTTTTGTCTATAAAGGTACCTCAGGTTTCAGCATGACTTTCAAATCACCATGTCTAAATATCTAGAACAAATAAAAAAAAAGTGAGTCTTGTACAAAACCAAACAAATACAGTACGTAATGACTACAATACAATACTTCTATTTCTTGGTAGAGATAAGACATGGTTTCACAAAAAAGTTCCAAATGATACATCTATGCTGCTGCCAGTAAATGACCAGATCAAGGCATCTTAGTAGACAGGTTCAGGGGCAGGGCTTGACATTAACACCCGCCAACAGATTTTTGCGATACATATATATATTGAAATAGTTGAAATGCTTCCAATACTAATTTTCCACAGAATAGATACACAATACTATCTTTCTCGTTCTCTCATCTCTCCGACAGCGAGTTACACACAAACCCTCCTCCCCTCACTCACTCACTTCATTTGCTCTGGATGAATATTGTTGCTGTTATAGGGCTTGAATTTCAATGTGGGATTGCGCGTATTGCGCATAATTTTACTCATTCCCGCACTTTTTGTGCTCAGACCCAAACTGCGCACACATAAAGCCGCCTCTCACTAAATGAGTCCTTTTTCGCTGCTTATTGTTCTCAAACAGTCAAACACACACAAAATAATGTCAAAATGCTGGTCTTGGCGAGTATTCACGTAAACACAGTCAGTTATGTTGTGTTTACATGAATTATATAAGTGAACGTAAACAGTTGAGAAAGAAAACGCATGTGTAACAGTATAATGGATCCGTGCGTCAGGTCTTAAAGTGACAGCAGCCTAATATACCTGCTGACAAATTATGAGATAGTAATTAAAATATCTATGTGGCAGTTTTCCCCATGGTATCGATGTCAAAATTGTGGCCAGTAAAAATGCTGAGTGGCTAGTAACTTTAGAAAACCACTAGCCACAGAGGCTGGTGAGCAAAAAAGTTAATGTCAAGCCCTGGACAGGTTGTTGGATTCAAATGTGCCTTGATTCTTTCCCACCTCCTTACACTGTCTGCAAAGACAGCTTATTTTCCGCAGAGCCACTTTCCAGATCAAAGTGGCTGTCAATGTGGGTGATTGCTAGTGATCATCACTGAACGTGATTTCACCAAGTAGAACATGCTCCTGGATCAACATCCTTGTCCAGGAATGTTGTTCCAGGATTGACAAAAGATGTACAGTACATCGTTTTGAGTTTGACAATTAGAATAAATGATCAGCAAGTGTGTCATTCAGCTCATGAGCAACTGTAAAACAAATAAAATAATAAATAAATAAAAGATGAGTCCAATAAAGCTTGTGAATTTGACTGCTCAGCTTCACAACTCAATCCAATACCGGGTTGCAGTGTTGCCTAGTAACGATGGCACACAACTGACCTTATCTCGTGCGGTCATAAAAATGTATGAAGTCCCCCCTATTTTCCTTCCTCGGTTCTCTATTCCCTGCTCTCCATGCACAATCACTCGCACGCAGCCAAGGGCAAAGCACACTATGCATTTTCTGATTCCCTACTACAGCACTGCTATCGTGTATGTGTGTGTGTGTGTGCTTTGCCTGGGAGCTCCCTTGTTTCATTACAGCGTTGTTATCTGAACCAGAACACTGTCTCACAACACACACTGGGTAGGAGGGAAGCAGATCACATGGTTTAAATTTAACACACACACAAACTCACACACATGCATCTATATGGGAGAGGGAAAGGGAAATGTCTGAAAGGAAGAGGCTTATAGAAGAGGCTGTACCTTTATTGGATTGGCCTTGACAGTGATAATTTCGGCAGAATCCATTCAGCCTCCGGGGGGAGGACAGACACCAGCGTTCAATAACACCTGACACTTTTTTCCCATCATCCACCACACTGAGGCTACAATGTAATTCTACTGTGTCTGTTGCAGCATTGCGCCAATTTCTTTGGAATATGATTTTACCTCTAAAGATTGAATAAATGTACAACTCTGAAGCTTTAGGGGACACTGAAGAATATTTAATGATGTTTTCAAAGGCAAGCATCCATATTACTATTGCAGATTTGAACAAACCTTCATGTGTATGTTTTAAACTTTGGTGTGTGCCTCATACAATTTTATGTGGTTAATTAATTTCATATACTAAACTGATTAAATGCAAATTATTTTGTGATTCCAGAAGTTATGTTCTGTATTCCAAACCTGAATGTTCTTCAATAAAAACAATCATTATTGAAGGAATATAAAAAGAAATATGATTTCAGTTTACATCCTGATGTTTTTTATATTTATGATATAATTTATTAATTTAAATACTTCCATCCAGTTAACTGAAATTAAATGAAATGTAAAAAAAAACAAACAAAAAAAAACGCCAAACGCTCATTTTCATTTAATCTTATCTACTAAAAAAACTCTGTACAAAAACTGAATAAAAATTTGTAAATTCAATGTGTCTGGCTTCCGGTCTCATATCAGCGTCCAGTTATTTGTAGTTGCACAAAACTGCTCGTTTTGCTGCTTGATATTGCAAACTGGTATTTCTTATCATATTATTTGAATGCATTGTCTTAATTATAAACACACTGGTTTGTGTGTTTTCGTGTTTACAGCACTTTGATATTCTTCTTGTTATTTGGCGGCTAATGAATCAGAAAATCTCCACACATTCACAGAAAACAGCTTACTTCCGTGTTGAAAAATAAGGTGGATACGGATGTGTTTTACCGGTGCACTTGTGTCGGGCATCTCACGAATGACAAGGCACTATGAAAACACACAGATCAAGCTATACACATAGTTCAGCTTATTTTCCATTTCGCTGCCCTACGCCTCACATTTTTATAGCAAAAACGTGTTCTTTGTGATTGGCCCCGGCTTCTAACTGTATATTTATACTGGCAGGGGTTAACGGGGTCATGCTAACCAGAGACACCTTTTTAACCCCTTGGGTCTAACATCTCATCCGTTCAACTGTCCATTTTCCTTGTCCTCCATCTTCTTCAAGGGTAAATCGTGTCAAGTCATGTTAGATTGAGCCAGATCAGATCTGGTCCAGAGTCAAAGTGCTGTACACATCTGTGTCACACGGGTCACATTCGACTGCAGTGTGAACGCAGCCAAAAGTGGATTTAACTTTAATTAGGTGATTCCAGCCCACCAAAACATTTCTCCTCTATGTCCTCTAGTTCCTTTTCAAATGAGCCGGTGATTAACACACCTCGCGGTCATATCACAGAAGGTGTTTGTGATGCCGAGTGCAGGACGGCTCCGGCCCCAGGGGGCACCGCGAGGCAGCGAGGGTGGCAGCAAGACTTCACCACTCGACCTCCCGCTGTCCTGGGAACAGCTGCGGCGCAGTGTGGCGTACGAGCGTCTGTCGGGGCGCAGATGGCGGGCGAGGGTGATACCTCGGAGATGGCAAGCGGGCGATGCCCCTTAAGAGAGCAAGCTGGCAGGTACAGGGACGGTGAGCTTAACCCTGCCAGCTGAGTGGGTCGTCAGCAGTGTGCGTAGTGTGCAGCGATGCACACTGCAGTACGGACAGTTACAATACACACCGCAACAGACTTGAGTGTGGAAAACCTAGTGTAGCTGAATGCTGTAGGGTTCAGAAAGAAAGAAGTTCTGTTTCAGTTAGAAATGACGTTTCTCGTAAGAAAATCTAAAGAGATGAGCTATAAAATGAATATGGATGTCATCATTATGAAGAATATTATAAGAAATCTTATGTTTGGTTGTAGACTTTGATATCTTGGCAAGGCCAGGGGAGATCTCTAAAAACTCCTAAGGAGACAATCGAGATTAGTGGACTCTTTTTATCAGGATAAGCATGACACTTGTGCAAAAGTCTCCAGTTGTTCTCCATTTAATCTCTGGTGATTGACTGCGGTCATGGAGAAACTATTGAGAAAAGATTATTTATTTATTTATTTTATATTATGGACAGGAGTGAAGATGAACCCAGAAGAAAATTGTTCTTGAGATTCGTGGGAAAATAGGATATTGGTCTATACTTGCAAATGATAACATATATGGTGCGTCCCAGTTTGCATACTTATGCACTATTCTATGACATTTTGTAGTATAAATAGTGTGAATAGTGTGTTCACACTGAAAATTCCAAATAGATAAAGTGCACTTTAAATATCTGGATGAAGCACTTAATTAACCAGGAAAAAAATTTAAGTGTGGAATGTTGGACACTTCATGCACTCAAATGCATTTCTAAACAATAACAAACCCAATTTTATTTGGGTTAAATTAATATGGAAGGATGTGGGAATAGAGAGGGAAATAGTGCCAAAATGCATTACAATGGCTGCATCTGAAATTGCATACTCTCTTGAGTGGGTCATTATTTTGAATAAGTAATTACTTCACGGCCGCTAAAGAGTACGTTCTATATAGTATGAATGTGCGTAGTATGAATGTAATCCGAACGTACTACTTCCACCATGCTGTCATTATCATGTGACCTACAGCGTCAGTTGCGTCACTTCACTGCCAATTCATAAATCCTCTCCTGTGGCCTCATGGGATAAAAAAGTAAAGTGTCCATCGTATGCAAACTTCAGAATCTCGCCAGAAGTAGTAGGTCACCCGGGGACTTTTTGCCTACTGTGAATTCAGATGTACACTATATTGCCAAAAGTATTGGGACACCCCTCCAAATCATTGAATTCAGGTGTTCCAATCACTTCCATGGCCACAGGTGTATAAAATCAAGCACCTAGGCATGCAGACGCTTCTACAAACATTTGTGAAAGAATGGGTCGCTCTCAGGAGCTCAGTGAATTCAAGTGTGGTACCGTGATAGGTTGCCACCTGTGCAATAAGTCCATTCGTGAAATTTCCTCACTACTAAATATTCTACGGTCAACTGTTAGTGGTATTATAACAAAGTGGAAGCAATTGGGAACAACAGCAACTCAGCCACAGAGTGGTAGGCCACGTAAAATCACAAAGCGGGGTCAGCGCATGCTGTCCGCAGTACCGTTGATAGTCAGATGAGGGCATAGTCGCCAACTTTCTGCAGAGTCAATAGACCTACAGACCTCCAAACTTCGTGTGGCCTTCAGATTAGCTCAAGAACAGTGCGTAGAGAGCTTCATGGAATGGGTTTCCATGGCCGAGCAGCTCCATCCAAGCCTTACATCACCAAGTGCAAAGCGTGGGATGCAGTGGTGTAAAGCACGCCACCACTGGACTCTAGAGCAGTGGATACGTGTTCTCTGGAGTGACCAATCACGTCTGGAAATCCAATGGACGAGTCTGGGTTTGGCGGTTGCCAGGAGAACGGTACTTGCCTGACTGCATTGTGCCAAGTGTAAAGTTTGGTGGAGGGGGGATTATGGTTTGGGTTTTTTCAGGGGTTGGGCTTGGCCCCTTACTTCCAGTGAAAGGAACTCTTAATGCTTCAGCATACCAAGACATTTTGGACAATTTCATGCTTCCAACTTTGTGGGAACAGTTTGGGGATGGCCCCTTCCTGTTCCAACATGACTGCGCACCAGTGCACAAAGCAAGGTCCATAAAGACATGGATGAGCGAGTTTGGTGTGGAGGAACTTGACTGGCCTGCACAGAGTCCTGACCTCAACCCGATAGAACACCTTTGGGATGAATTAGAGCGGAGACTGCGAGCCAGGCCTTCTCGTCCAACATCAGTGCCTGACCTCACAAATGCGCTTCTAGAAGAATGGTCAAAAATTCCTATAAACACACTCCTAAACCTTGTGGAAAGCCTTCCCAGAAGAGTTGAAGCTCTGTTAAACCCTATATGGATTAAGAATGGGATGTCATTAAAGTTAATGTGCATGTAAAGGCAGGTGTCCCAAAACTTTTGGCAATATAGTGTACTTCTTTTGTTACATACTGTTTTTCACCTACTATATAGTAGGGAAGTATGCGATTTTGGATGCAGCCATTGTCTTTTACACAACAAAGGACATATCTTTGGTTTAAACATACTTCTTGTGCAGTATGTAGTAATCCAGCTAGCTGGTTTGGTGTAATCAAATAACACATGCCTATTTTGAAAAGTTTGACTAAAAATAAAAATGGCCTCTTGATAGATGATCTGTACTGTAACATAAACACCAGCTGTACTTCAAAGTAAACTCCTTTAAGAGTAAATGTGTGATTCTCAGTTATCAAGGACATTGTAGAATGTAGTTATTTTCTAATCAACTGGATCATGTGTTTGTTGCTCAGGGACTCTTCTTTAAATACATACAGCCAGTGAGAGTTTACCAGTTACTAATGATGAATCTTTAAACAAGCTTTTAGCAGGAACACTGCCTGATTAAATTTAGCAGATACGCAAGTAATACACACTGGAGATATAAAAACAACATAAAACTAGCCGTAAACATTCAGATGGCAAATTAATACATGTAAAGCAGAGAGAATTTAGGAGGGGAAAAAAAACAGAAAAGAAGAGGTAAAGGAGGATAGAGATATAATGTTGCCTTTCATCATTTATAAAAAAAAAAATCTGTTTTGTTAATTTTAATTTTTTATATAATTTCATATTATACACTTTCTTTTTTATACTGTTAGCCTATTTTATTTTACACTATTCTTTTACTTGTTACTTGTATCCATTCGCACCATTTCCTGCACTGATTTGTAAATATACTGTAAATATACAGTTTATGTCATGCCAATGAGGTACACTGAACTGAAACTAAAAAGTACATTTGAGAGAAATTTTGCATGGTCCAGTCATTTGGGCAGGGTCTAAGTTGCTCCTAATGTTTTGGAACTTCCTCTCTCACAGGAAATGTAACTGCACTCTGCCCACTTTTGGAACTGGATCATTGCTTTAATAACCCACAACAAAAGCTGCCCCATCACCTGCACACTAAATGGTCCAGGGTGAATGGGACAGGGTTGGGGCAAAATCATGTGGACAGGTCATTACTAAACATCCCCCCCCCCCCTTAATCCCAGATTGTCCAGCTCCTCTTCCCTGCCTGTAATTACACAATATCACCATGCAAGATGCCAACAGATGCACTGCGTCTAAGACAAGCATTATGGACTTAGAGATGCTTCAGTAATTCGGCCTGCGCAAGGCATGCAGATTATTCTATTGAGGAGCGAGTCCAGGTCTTAGGTCGAGCGGCAGAAATGTACAACAGGTGGTCGGTTTCAGGGTGGACGTGGCATGAGACTAAGGGGGATATTATAAGAGGAAGCCAGCATATGCTGGTAATAACCTTAATTAAATATTAGTTTTTAATATGAAATATTAGGAGACACTCCACGGTAATTGGTAAAGATAAATATGTGTAATGTCAGTCAGTGGTCACATGTTTTTACTGGTTGCCAAAGGATGTGTTTTTTAATAATAATAATAAAATATTTCATATTCCTATTAATATTCTTTTTAATTGTTTTTACAGTAATTATTTTAAGCAATTTTTTTATCTTCAAACTATTATGGTGACTGCACCATATATACAATGCTATAACCCACCATCTTTCCACACAAAGGTGTTTGAACGTGATGGGTTAAAATGGCAGTGGTTCTGTGGAAGATGGGTGTTGTCTTGAGGACGCTGGTGCATTTACCTCTGACTGGTTCTCTTTCTTGCTCCTCAAGTCTTGTTCCAATCAGGGTTCGTGGAAGATTAGGGAGCAATGTTCTAGTAAAGGCGATTTGGACTGTAAACTGTTAGCCTGCTCACTCTGATAATCTCCCTCATTTACCGCACAGCTTGTTAGATTGTGTTAGTATTGGGGGAGTGAGCGGTGTACTATGCCCTCATCTGACTATCAACGGTACTGCAAGACAATGGCCCGAACGCAAGGCAATTTATGAAGATAACTCTGCTCATCTAGCCTATTTCATAATATGTTACAGTTTTTTTATTCGCTTTGGTACTATTTGCACAAGCAAGGTGTACATTTTCAAAACTCATAGTACTAATATCACAACAGATCATCAAAAGTGCACTTTTTTCAAACATTTCAGCATATTTTCAATTTTGTTAGTACAATACACAAAACCACAAAGTATCCTTTTCACTACACAAAATATCTGTTTCGTCTATATAAATGTTTCATTTACAGTAACTGCCTTTCATAAAGCTCTTACTATCAAACTTTTGATCTGCATCTCTTCTCATTCAGTTTAATACATTTGTCTGCTATTTAATCCAACTGATTTTAATGGTTAGTCAATGAATCATTTGGTACATCAATAGATTTCTATAGATATTGATTCTACATAGTTTCTACTTTGTTTGCAATTTCCGATATCGATAACCATATGTAGGCCTAATGAATTATTTTTACATTATAAGCGATTTATCTTAGATTATAACCACTATGTTCAAAATGTATGTGTGTGTGTGGGGGGTTGGGTTGTGGTAAACTCTTCATTATGGGGACAAAATGTCATCATAAAGATGGCAATATCCTAAATCCTTGTCCTTGCGGGGACATTTTTGGGTCCCCATGAGGAAACAAGCTTATAAATCATACAGAATTGTTTTTTTTGAAAATTAAAAAATGTAGAAAGTTTTGTGTGATGGGTAGGTTTAGGGGTAGGGGTAAGGGGAGAGAATATAGAGTTTGTACAGTATAAAAAGAGTCCCCACAGAGATGAACCAGACGTACGTGTGTGTGTGTGTGTGTGTGTGTGTGTGTGTGTGTGTGTGTGTGTGTGTGTGTGTGTGTGTGTGTGTGTGTGTGTGTGTGTGTGTGTGTGTGTGTGTGTGTAGAGCAGAATAGAGTATAAGGGAGAGGAAATAGTCAATGACGGTGTAACATCAGACTGATCAGAAATGCATCAGAAGAAGGGAGACAGATGGCATCAAATACAGCATTTTACATTACAGTATGTATGCCATGTGATACTGTAAACAGATTACCATGGTAGAGACTGCCACATTACTGTAACTCACCCTTATAAAGGTCAACTACAGTATTGATTCAGTCCTATGGTACAGTGAGAACATTTACTGTATTGGCAGCAAACTCTGTTCTAGCACAAAACCTCATAGCTGTGACACAACTTCATCACACCTTTTGATAACACACTAGATAGATACTACTACAAACATTATGGATTCAATTACATGTGATGTAAGTGTATTTTCTAATGTGACATCTGTAGTATGTATTACTGTAATTAATTCGGCAACAAGGGTGATTTGAAACATGTATCTTGCATTGTTTGCTGTTAAACATTGCAGACTAACTCTCAAAACGCATCACAGTCGCGTCCCGATAGCAATATCAGCCTACCGCCCACAAATGCTGCCTAGGCAGCCGCAGTCACTAACTTTTGAGACACAGCCCAGTAGGCTATCTCTCCCTCTCCCGTGTCTCTGGCCCTGATTAAACGCTGGAATGTTTGGTTACGCTCGTCATATCCGTCATATGCTCTTTCAGGAAGTTTTCAATTGAACACATTACACACATACTTTATTTCCCTGCGGCATCTGTCCGGTTCACATACTCTCTGCCGAAGATTATTCCCATAACTAATAATCAGAATGGACCTTCAGCTGTCAGTGACAGAGTTCTGCACTTTGAAGCAAAGCTGAGAGTCTGTCAAGGTGAAGTTTGGCGAGATGCGGCTCTACGGTCTTCTGCTACTCTCTCTTTCCTTCTGGACGTCTCATTCAGTGTTTACAATACCTTTAAAAATATTTGCTGGGAATTTCGACCCGTCTGTGCAGCTGGACCTCAGGCCTTTGCGACAGAATGAGGGCGCAGTCGAGAGCGGACTGTCCCTGGCATCAGATCCAGCGGGCATTGTCAACTTTCTGGACATGATCAATAATTTAAACGGAGACTCTGGTAGGGGATATTACATGGAGATGGTCATTGGGACTCCGGGACAAGCGGTATGTAGCCTACACATTTTGAAACCCCAATATTTTCATATTTTCCTTT
The DNA here is from genome assembly GCA_039654105.1 of Coreius guichenoti. NCBI lineage: Eukaryota > Metazoa > Chordata > Actinopteri > Cypriniformes > Gobionidae > Coreius > Coreius guichenoti. The sequence goes on along the minus strand of CM077174.1, from coordinate 8,534,209 downwards.
GTTGTTTCCTTCCTTTGTTTGTAATGTGTACCGTTACAAAACATTTCCTAATCATTCCCAGTTAAAACTGCGGCATCTGTTACACTGTAACTTTTACTAGATCATCTATCATAGACTCTTCAAAAGTATTTGGACATTTAAATCGCACGAGCAGTTGAATTGCATTAGGTAACAAAATATCAAACCAACCATTGTTTATTTGAAGATAGCACAAGCACACACGTTTCACAACAAGAAGTGCGTGGAAATACTGTTTGGACACTTTCTGGCTGTCAAACACTTGTGGAAAATGACCATATTCTGATGAACTGCACCTGTGGATACTCTGAGAGGAACTGACTTCAAACAACTTGGGACCGGTTAAAAAAACATTGCGCAAGAAAAGCTCAGAAAAGTGAAGTTACTGTAGATGAGAAAGGCCCTAGCAATGAAATGACAAATTCAGATATTTGTAGGCCACTGTAGGCTACTACTTGCGTTTCAACAGTTTTCGGTAACACTTTACAATAAGGTCTCATTTGTTAACATCAGTTAATGTATTAACTAACAATGAGCAATACATTTGTTACTGTATTTATTAATCCTTGTTAATGTTAGTTAATAAAAAAAGAGTTTATTGTTTGTTCATGCTAGTTCACAATGCATTAACTAATGTTAACAAATACAACATTTGATGTTAAATAAGATTAATAAATGCTGTAGGAGTATTGTTTATTATTAGTTCATGTTAACTAATGTAGTTAACTAATGTTAACTACAGCAGTTTTCATATGGTTTGCCCTCCACAGTCTTGTTCAAAACTCGGCTGATCTCTGATTAGCTGTTACTGTGCTTCAGAAACATCAGATTAGATGGGTACTATGGGCTAGGCTGATCTCAGAGCAGTGTTTCAGCCTTTAAGAGCAGATCAGTTCAAGAAGCATGTGATGTGAAAGTCTCTATGAGACGCCTTGGGCACAGGAGGGAGACCAAAGAGTCCTTGATCTTTGTGCTGAGAATATGTAAGAGCCAACTCACATGGGTTCACATGACTGTGGGCCCCTCGATGAGAGCAGCTGACTCAGATTAGGGCCTGAAGGAGATGCGTGTGTCCACTTGTCTGTACAGGCTTTATGGCCAGTTGGTATTGCCGTTGTCCGTTTCTCTTTCATATCAAACATTGCTGCAAAACTCCAAGTGTTTGATTAATATTAGATGTGTTGTATGTCTGGATGGTAGAAGGTTTTAAGTGGATCGGACTGTACCGTCTGCCTCTCACAGTCTCGTTTTCTAACCTGTTTTAGTCAAGTCAAGACACCTTTATTTATATAGCACTTTATACAATACAGATTTGTTTCAAAGCAGCTTTACAGCGATAACAGGAAAATAATGCATTTGGGCTGTTGTTCAGCTGAAGTCAGTTCAGTGTTGATTCAGTTCTGTTGCAATTATTAAATTAGTTCATTTCATCTGTAAAGCAGTTAAAGTAGATAATGTCATCGTCCAGTATTTTGAAATATGAAATCTGGCCAAATTTGGACAGTAATGTGATTCATTTGTTTTGGGATGATTCATAATTAAAGCACACACACATAACTGGAGTGAAAATTGCATGGATCTGTTTACAAAAATGAACTGAATGATCTACAACAAAAAATTGGTAAAGTACTTGGACTAAAATGAATGATATTGTTGTAGTAATTACAGTCAGTAACTAGATTTCTACATTATCTGACGGAAATGTGAATGTCATTGTTTGAGCAAAAAGTCACTACCACAATGCTAGGGAGTTTGGTTGCTAGGGCGTCGCTATATGGTTGTTAAGGTGTTGCTAAAGTGTGTTTTATTTATTTTTTTATTTTTTTGGCTTTTAGTTCACATCCAGTTCTCTGTGAAATTCTGGTTTCTAGAAATGGCGCTAGTTAAGAGTTACGTACTTCAGCTTAAATCATTATTTTAAAAAAGGTAGTAAAGTGTTTTTAAAATATCACAAATTATTAATTCAGAAAAATCATTACATTTTTTAGAAGTTAGACTACATGATATTTTGCATATTTTATATTGCCGTGCAATATTGAGGTCAAATGATTATTTTTAAGAGAATTATTGACCTTTATTTGTCTGGATGTTGGTTACACCACATGACTTTGCCGTTTTTCAAATAATAATAAATATAGCTGCAAGCAGCGATGACGGGCTCAAGCCCCAGCGTCACCGCCACCCCAGTGGCTTTAGGGCAACTGTGCATGACAGGCAATATGCATTTAAAAATGTAAAAGGATTGTCAAGATATGAGACTCTTCCAGCAACACCGTTTGAGATATCCAATATCTGTTCACAATTTAACATCTTCATTGTCTTGCCACCATGTTCAGAAAGTTTGGTGTGAATCGTATGAATCCCCTAGGAGGAGTAATTAAAAATGCAGAACCTGATTATTCAAAAAATTCACATTCAAGCCAAAATATCTGACTTCCTGTTGGTCGGAGCTAATGACTGTAAATTAGAAAGTTGTCCGGCTCGATGAGAACAATATATGTACTGAGTTTGGTCAAAAGGTGGCGCTACTGAACTCCCTCTCCACGCCTGAGATCTACGTATATGTGTTTTATACAAATACGTGCTAGTAATGTATCCAAGATTTCAGATTCCATTCTAGGGAATTCCATGCCACGTCCGTGCACCAGCTTTGGATTCTGACCAGTGTACAAATTTTCAACAAGTTTTTGAGCATGTTAAGGGCCCCAAAACCTTGAAATAAAATAAAAAAATAAAATAATAATAATCTTTAGAAAAACAATAGGGCCTTCACCCTTTCAGGGCTTGGGCCATAATGAAAGATTGTGCCAAACTACTTAAAAACAATTTCATTCTTCATCATGTTATCAGGACAGTTGTATAACCTTGACATTTATTTTTTGTCTATATCAAAAAATATCCAAATGAATTTTGATTTAGGCTTGTGAAATCCATAACGCTAAGAATGAGAAGTTAAACCAGCAAACACCAACTGATGCATCAAATTAAATTAAAATTGATGCATCAAATTTTTATTGTCAGGTAGAAGCATTTTTACATCCCTACTATAACTGTAATTGCATTCCCCTCTCTTTAGAAAATCAAGCTTGACTGTAAGTGATCATAAATCCTTCACATAGTGTGTCTCTCTGGAAATATTGTAATGAAATCTCCAGTGTCATTGAACATCATGTTTATTCTCTCATCTCATCACAAACGAACGAGTGAGGTGAACTGCGAGAGGCCAGGATCTTCCCGCATCCTCTGCGAATATGTAATTAAGGGTACTCATGTTAATTGAGGCGCTCTTTCTAAACGAGCCACTAATTGCGGAATCTGTCGTATGTGCGGAGGCGTCGGACTGGAGTGGCTCACATCTGCTAATTGGTACAAACAGGTAGCAGATGCGTTCCCAGTGACAGAGCGCCTGCCAATTAGCTAAGCCACCTCGATAGGGGCGATTAGAGCCCGCTTCACCAGTAGAGGAGCCATGGGAGCAACAAGAGGAGGAGTACAGGGAGAGGCAAGCACAGGGAAGGGGCCGTATTCCTGGAAACAGCGGGAGTATGTGTGTGCCAGGGCCCTGCTGCGGACAGACTTTATGTTTACTGAAAGAAGCCCATAGTCATGACTGAAGCATGGCTGGGTAGATAGTAGCAGGACTTTGTGAGGAATTTGTCCTTAATGCATCCTTCAGACTTATTGGTGTAAGGCAAGCACCACTGTTACTACTGAATGACTCCTGTGGTTTTAGGAACTTTTTATTATATTTGTTTTGCCCCTCTCCACCGAAGAATGAAATTGCAACCGAAAACAACGGGTGGGAAACAGCGGCTGCACTTTGTGCTGTTTGCCTGAAAATTTGTCTTTAATAATTATCTTGAGTTAAAGCCAAGAAGGAATGAGGAATTAGACACAATAACGGGTAACTGATCAAGTTTCTGCTTACTTAGAAAGGTCTAGTTAAACACAATAAGATGATTGTTCCTCTTGAATTTCTTTCACACCCTGCACAAACAGAGGCTATGCTTGGAAAAACAAACTGTTCATTCTAGTTCTGAAATGCTGTACAAAGCAAATACAAAGCAGACACGTTATTTGCCAATGCTTGTTCTTATCAGTTTACTTACTAATGTTTTTTTTGCAGTAACCAATGCAGTATTTTAGGGTAAGATGGAGAAAAATGCCCCCCCCTTAACAATAGCTATGTTTCCATCCACATTTTATGGGCATAAACTTTTTTTTGATGGGATATTGCATAAAAATACAGCTGGATGGAAATGCTGATAAGAAAACATGCACATAAACTATGATGGAAACACATTTACTGAATAAATCATTCGATGCGCAAAAAAAAAAAAAAACACAACAGAGGAAGTGATTAGATAACTGAACTAACTAACTGAATAATAGACCATGGGCGTAAATTTCATCTAACAGTTAGGGGGGACAGTAAACAAAAAATATCTCAAAGGCAATTTTTGAAGGGGACACAAATAACAAAGCCAAAATTGTACTTGTAAGTATATGTGTGGCGTTTTGGTGCACTGAAAAATTATCTTAAGTCCGTTTTTCTATTCTCTGTCTTTTTATCTGGCCAACAACGCAAAGCAATAGTTGTTTAAATATCATAGGTTCACTGCAATATTAACTAATATAGTTTTTAAATTATCTTGCTTCTTCCACATAGTACTGAGCAAAACCCAACACGGTAGATCTACAATATTAGCCTAATGTCAGTTCACACATAGGCTTATCGCCGTGTTAGTTGTAGTGGGTGATTTACAACAAGCTACTAAACAATAATCAGTAAAAAAAAAAATATCGGACTTTTTTGTCATTGCTAATTTATTAATAACTCCGCATCGTCTGTATTAAAGAGAAAATAATCACTTCATCCGACGTTTAAAGTAAATAAAATAGCCTTAACAGACTGGAATTCCACAACTACTGAACTTTGTACTCTCCCACCGGACTTGTAGGTGAGGTGCGTGATGGACCAAACCACTGTGAGGCAAGAGAGGGGGGGCTCAAAATGTTTTTAAACTTAAACGCATTTTTTGCCCCGTTTGCGTTTTTATTGTTTTACTACTTACACAATTATTTTAAGTATATATCAATATATTATTTACAATAATAGTCCTGACCATAGTCCTAAACACTTATATGTGGTTTTGTGTATCAAGTAGTGTCTATTGTAGTGTGTCTTATTATTTGATGTGAATTAATGTGGGACAGTAAACGCTGTGGGATGCGAGACAATTTTTGGAAGAAATTCCAACAATAAAGTGAAAATTCAATTGAATAACCAGCAATCTGAAATGCCTGAGCCAAAGTCTGTCATCAAAATGATTTGGTTTAATTCCCTCCCAGAAGCGTCTCACATGATTGCGTTCCCAAACACAAGGCATCCGAACGCAAGAGAACATGACAGCGTTTAATTTACCGCTCTGAGACGCAAGTCATTTATGGTGGAGGAAAAAGAGCCACAGTGGCTTCCCTGATTACAGCAACTTCCATTTTTATTACAGTTGTTTTGCACCAATTTACCAGGAAGTGTCGATTTTGTCCTCTTGAACACATGGGATGGAAACAGTGCCTTTTTCGCATATGTTTTAGTTAAATTAGTTAAATTTAGTTAAAAGTTAAATTCGCAACTTTGGATGGAAACATAGCTAATGTACATTTCTATTTAATTGTAACATATTTAGATACAAGTTTAGCATGTGCAGGATGATGAAGTAATGACGATCAGCCAATGTGTTAAGGGAAATAAATAGTTCTCTTAGCACAAGGGTCTAATTAGATTTACTTTATAAATATAAAAACATTAATGTGCCCCTCAGTTAACTAATAGACACAACAACTTTTAATATTCAACTTAATACAATGTCATGGACCACTATTTTCCAGAGACTCAATTAGATCAGTTAACCTCGAAATCTCACATATTCTGATATGCATAAACTACAAAATTAAGAAGAACGTAGCCATTTACTGTATAAAATGTGTTGAGATGATATTTTGAGGCATCTATGGTCAAGAGAAAATATCTTGCTCTGGCGCATCTTACCCCACTTAAGATATACGTAACAGGGAGGGAGAAGAAATGAACTTTGCCTCCTTCTGTATAAATAGCGGATCATTATCAGTGGTTATGCATGGATAGTGTGCAATATTCTTGTATTATTTCCCATATATCTCTAAACACAGTAGACACTTATACACTTGGCAGTAAGCAGTACAGTAGTATTCTATTTCAAGCATAGCTGGGGCCTTTCATTCTCACTTTTTCTCCTCCTTAGAATAGATATAAAAATCATTACTTAATAACAACTCAAGATTTTCCATAATGTTTAATTCAAACGCGGCATTAAAATGTGTTCCTAGGTTTAAGGGTTTAAGTGTTTTTAAATGAAGCTGTTAGGATCAGTGCAGTGGAGCAGATCTGTGTGTATATTATGATGGCGTTAACGATGAGGAATGCCCATAATGGCCTCTTTGGCAACTGGGTGAGATGGCACAGCTCTGTTATCTCATTAGTTCCCCCTCGTTGAACCAGCGCTCCAACAACATTATTCCAACTGCCGTGACCGCCTCGCAAGCGCCTGGCATACAGAAACATATGTGTGGAGAGGCTAAAGTGGAGGGCTCTGTGCCAGCAGGGTTTGATGGTTTTTAGGTGGTTGACATTTAAGCATAAAAATATATATTTGATATAAACTAAAACAATACAATATAGTTGTTTGTACATTTGTACAATGATTTCAATTTGTATTTTAAAGTTTTGTATAAATTAAACTCTGGTACAAGTACAACAGATACATACATGGTGCATACATTCTATTAAAAAAATAAAGGAAACATCCCAGGCTCATTTCTAATATTTTTTTTATTTTTAAATGTTAATTACGTAATTGTTTTTGTTGTTTGTTGCTTAGACAGAATACAGAAACCATTCTGATATGTCATATATAATATTAATGTTTTTTTTTTTGCCATTCAAAAGTTTTTGATCGGTAAGACAAGTCTCTTATGCTCTTATTCTGTGATGCAAAGCTGAATTTTCAGCATCATTACTCCAGTCTTCAATAAATGTTGAAAACAGTTGTGTAAAACATTTTTTTCAGGATTCTTTGATGAATGGAACGTTCAAAAGAACAGCATTTATTTTAAATAGAATCTTTTGTAACATTATAAATGTCTTTGCTGTCACTTTTGATCAATTTAATGCATCCTGGCTGAATAAATGTATTAATTTCTTTAATTTCTTTCCCCCCAAAAATAAATAAATTTCTTACTGACCCAAAACTTTTGAACGGTAGTACAATGTTGCAAAAGCTTTCTATTTCAGATAAATGCTGTTCTTTTGAACTTTCTATTCATCAAAGAATCCTAAAAAAATGTTTTACACAACTGTTTTCAACATTGATAATAATCATAAATGTTTCTTGTGCAGCAAATCATTATATTAGAATGATTTCTGAAGGATCATGTGACACTAACGAATGGAGTAATGATGCTGAAAATTCAGCTTTGATCACAGAAATAAATTACATTTTAAAATATATTCAAATAGAAAACAAATATTTAACATTTTAACAATATTTCACAATATTACTCTTTTGTTTTTTGTTTTTTTGTTGTATTTTTACTAAAATAAATGCAGCCTTGGTGAGCATAAGAGACTTTAAAAACATTAAAAATCTTACCGATCAAAAACGTTTGAACGGCAGTGTATATATTACCCATATGCAATATTACCAGAAACTCTTATAACGTCTGAAATGTTTTTACTTGGTGACATCAGTTTTTGGACTATCAATTGATTAAAAACTTTGGTCAAATTAACTGTGTGATATACTAATTAATCAAACTAATCACAATGAATTGCTTGTATCAATATTTGTTGAGAAAGGCTCCCAAATAAAGATAATCCAAAGACATTTCATTATTGTGGCTGACTACTAAGACATTATATACAGTGGATCTACTGTAGAAAGTCGACACATCCCTGTTAAAATTCTTGGATTGTGTGATGTAGAAAATAAAACCAAGATAAATCTTGTCAGAACCTTTGCACATTAACTGTAAAAATTCGAATAACCTAACTGCATAAGTGTGCACACCCTTTTATAATTGGTGTGGCTGTGTTCAGAATGAACTAATCATCAAGCTCATGTGAAAGTTTTACACCTGTTTTCAAATATAGTGACTCGGTTTAACTCAAAATAATCCTCAGCTGTTCTTATACGATTTTTCGGACATCTTGTTGGTTGCATGCTACTATAAGAGTCATGGGCCACAGAGAACATGGGAATCAACGGGATCTCAAGGTATCGCTCAGGTGAGGCTTTAGATATACCATGGAACAGAATGAAGTCAGTCAGGAACAAGTGGAGAAAGTATACCACAACACTGATATTATCAAGAACAGGTGGTGGCAGTATCATGCTTCAGGGCTGCTTTTCTTCAGCTGGAACTGGGGCTTTAGTGAAGGTGGAGGGAATCAGTTGATTTTGGTTCAGAACCTTCTGGTATCTGGTGTAAAACTGAAAATGGAGAACTTTCAACTTTCAGCATGACAGTGATCCAAAACACATCTAAATCAATAAAAGAATGGTTTCGGCCAAGAAAGACGAATGTATTGGAATTCTATATCCTAGCCAGAGCCCAGACCTGAATCCTATAGAAAATAAAAAGGGCCTTGCATAGGAGATGCCCTCACATTTTTGCAAAGAAGAGTGGGAAAATATTCTCAAGTCAAGATGTGCCAAGCTGATAGACTTCTATTCAAACAGATTGAGTGCTGTAATACAATCAAAGGGTGCATCAACTAAGTATTAGTTCAGGGGCATGCACACTTATGCAGTTAGTTATTCCAAATCCATTTTTTTTTTTTTTGGTTTTCAATGTCACTGTATAGGTTGTAATTTTTACATTAAACAAGCAAAAGTTCTGATATGATTTATGGGTAACACTTTAGAATAATGGTCCATCATTAATAAGTAACTATGCAGGAAGTAATGCAGGACTAATGAGTAGTACTACATTAACACTTCAGCTACTACAATTAACTAATATAGAAACAAGCTGAACTAATCAGTAAATAATATCAAACTTAGGACTAAGATAGTTCCTTATTAGGTAATCAATAATTACTGAATGGGATTGGCATCATTAAGAACTAATAGGTAACTATGACAAATTATAAAAAATTACTAATTAGTTACTAATCACAACATTAACGTGTCTGAGATGTGAGCAATTGTCTTTTTTTTTTACACTCAACGTGGTCATAAAATGCATCACTAATTACTCAAGTGTTACCTAGTCACTATGCAGGAACTACTAGTGACCTGGACCATTATTTTAAAGTGAAAAATATGTTTTACACCGATCAGGCATAACATATTGTGTTGGTCCCCCTTTTGCTGTCAAAACAGCCCTGACCCGTCAAGGCATGGACTCCACTAGACCCCTGAAGGTGTGCTGTGGTATCTGGCACCAAGATGTTAGCAGCAGATCCTTTAAGTCCTGTAAGTTGCGAGGTGGGGCCTCCATGGATCGGACTTGTTTGTTCAGCACATCCCACATATGCTCGATTGGATTAAGATCTGGGGAATTTGGAGGCCAAGTCAACACCTGAAACCCGTTGTTGTGCTCCTCAAACCATTCCTGAACCATTTTTGCTTTGTGGCAGGACGCATTATCCTGCTGAAAGAGGCCACAGCCACCAGGGAATACCAAGTAACATCCACATTGATGGCAGGACCCAAGGTTTTCCAGCAGAACATTGCCCAAAGCATCACACTGCCTCCACCGGCTTGCCTTCTTCCCATAGTGCATCCTGGTGCTGTGTGTTCCCCAGGTAAGCGACGCACACGCACCCGGCCATCCATGTGATTTAAAAGAAAACGTGATTCATCAGACCAGGCCACCTTCTTCCATTGCTCTGTGGTCCAGTTCTGATGCTCACGTGCCCACTGTTGGCGCTTTCGGCGGTGGACAGGGGTCAGCATGGGCACCCTGACTGGTCTGAGGCTATGCACAAACTGAGATGCACTGTGTATTCTCACACCTTTCTATCAGAGCCAGCATTAACTTCTTGAGCGCATTGAGCTACAGTAGCTCGTCTGTTTGATCGGACCACACGGGCCAGCCTCCACGTGCATCAATGAGCCTTGGCCGCCCATTACTCTGTCGCCCGTTCACCACTGTTCCTTCCTTGGACCACCTTTGATAGATACTGACCACTGCAGACCGGGAACACCCCACAAGAGCTGCAGTTTTGGAGATGCTCTGACCCAGTCTTCTAGCCATCACAATTTGGCCCTTGTCAAACTCTCTCAAATCCTTACGCTTGCCCATATTTTTTCTGCTTCTAACACATCAACTTTGAGGACAAAATGTTCACTTGCTGCCTAATATATCCCACCCACTAACAGGTGCCGTTATGAAGAGATAATCAGTGTTATTCACTTCACCTGTCACCAGTCATAATGTTATGCCTGATCGGTGTGTGTGTATATATATATGCATATTTTGCATTAAACTTAAAATACAAGTACACAGTCTTGTACCATTTTGTATTTTTGTCTGATTTTCAAATATTTTTTTTTGCTTCCAATGAAAGTTTGTATTATGATTCACCTAGTATCTGGTTGGATTGGTTCATGGCTTGTAACGCTTTAACAAATACTTTTTTTGAAATCCCTATGAAATTAATGGAAAAAATACTTCCTGAACCAACTCCACTGAAAAAGTGGGCTGGCACTGTTGCACTCTATTTCTGTCATTTCTCTGAGGACAAATCTTAATGCTACGCCATACAATGGCATTCTAGAGAACTGTGTGCCTTCAACTTTGTTGCAACAGCTCGAGAATGGCCCTTTTCTATTTCAGCATGGCAATAATCCTGTGAACATGAGTCTGAAAGAACATGACTGCCTGCAAAAAAGCCTAGACATGAACCCCGCTTAACACATTCAGTATCAATAGGAATGGGAGCTGCATGTCCAACATTTAGTGGAAGACCTTTCCAGAACAGTATAAGCTGTTATAGTTCTTCACATTGAGATAACTACACCGACAGGAATTATATCGCTAGGAACGTAGTCCCACTTGAAAAACAAATAATTCAGACAACTTTATACCTCAACAGTTTTTAACAAAAAGACTTCCATTAAAAGTACATTACAGTAAATGTGTTTTTTTTTTATTTATTTTTTTTTACATTATACATTACATTTATGCATTTTGGCAGACACTTTTATCCAAAGTGACTTGCATTCAAGATAAACATTTTATCAGTTCTTTACTAGCTGAGTGAGGTTTATTTTCTGTGGTAATCAACAGCATGTCACAGATGACCATTTATATTTAATAAGTTATGTTTAATAAAGAGTATTCCTCTGAAATGTCACTATTACCAAATAATGCATAAAAATTTAGTGATGTTAATAAACATCATTGTTTTCTGTCTTTGCAGCTGAACATCCTGATTGATACTGGAAGCAGCAACTTTGCTGTAGCTGCAGCAGCACATCCCTACATCACGCACTACTATAACAGAGCGCTGTAAGATCACATCCCTACATCACGCACTACTATAACAGAGCGCTGTAAGATCACATCCCTACATCACGCACTACTATAACAGAGCGCTGTTAGATCACATCCCTACATCACGCACTACTATAACAGAGCGCTGTTAGATCACATCCCTACATCACGCACTACTATAACAGAGCGCTGTAAGATCACATCCCTACATCACGCACTACTATAACAGAGCGCTGTAAGATCACATCCCTACATCACGCACTACTATAACAGAGCGCTGTTAGATCACATCCCTACATCACGCACTACTATAACAGAGCGCTGTAAGATCACATCCCTACATCACGCACTACTATAACAGAGCGCTGTAAGATCACATCCCTACATCACGCACTACTATAACAGAGCGCTGTAAGATCACATCCCTACATCACGCACTACTATAACAGAGCGCTGTTAGATCACATCCCTACATCACGCACTACTATAACAGAGCGCTGTTAGATCACATCCCTACATCACGCACTACAACAGAGCGCTGTAAGATCACATCCCTACATCACGCACTACTATAACAGAGCGCTGTAAGATCACATCCCTACATCACGCACTACTATAACAGAGCGCTGTAAGATCACATCCCTACATCACGCACTACTATAACAGAGCGCTGTAAGATCACATCCCTACATCACGCACTACTATAACAGAGCGCTGTAAGATCACATCCCTACATCACGCACTACTATAACAGAGCGCTGTTAGATCACATCCCTACATCACGCACTACTATAACAGAGCGCTGTAAGATCACATCCCTACATCACGCACTACTATAACAGAGCGCTGTAAGATCACATCCCTACATCACGCACTACTATAACAGAGCGCTGTTAGATCACATCCCTACATCACGCACTACTATAACAGAGCGCTGTTAGATCACATCCCTACATCACGCACTACTATAACAGAGCGCTGTAAGATCACATCCCTACATCACGCACTACTATAACAGAGCGCTGTAAGATCACATCCCTACATCACGCACTACTATAACAGAGCGCTGTAAGATCACATCCCTACATCACGCACTACTATAACAGAGCGCTGTAAGATCACATCCCTACATCACGCACTACTATAACAGAGCGCTGTAAGATCACATCCCTACATCACGCACTACTATAACAGAGCGCTGTAAGATCACATCCCTACATCACGCACTACTATAACAGAGCGCTGTAAGATCACATCCCTACATCACGCACTACTATAACAGAGCGCTGTAAGATCACATCCCTACATCACGCACTACTATAACAGAGCGCTGTAAGATCACATCCCTACATCACGCACTACTATAACAGAGCGCTGTAAGACCACATCCCTACATCACGCACTACTACAAACTCGATTCCAAAAAAGTTGGGACACTGTACAAATTGTGAATAAAAACAGAATGCAATGATGTGGAAGTTTCAAATTTCAATATTTTATTAAGAATACAACATAGATGACATATCAAATGTTTAAATTGAGAAAATGTATCATTTTAAGGGAAAAATAAGTTGATTTTAAATTTCATGGCATCAACACATCTCAAAAAAGTTGGGACAAGGCCATGTTTACCACTGTGTGGCATCCCCTCTTCTTTTTATAACAGTCTGCAAACGTCTGGGGACTGAGGAGACAAGTTGCTCAAGTTTAGGAATAGGAATGTTGTCCCATTCTTGTCTAATACAGGCTTCTAGTTGCTCAACTGTCTTAGGTCTTCTTTGTCGCATCTTCCTCTTTATGATGCGCCAAATGTTTTCTATGGGTGAAAGATCTGGACTGCAGGCTGGCCATTTCAGTACCCGGATCCTTCTTCTACGCAGCCATGATGTTGTAATTGATGCAGTATGTGGTCTGGCATTGTCATGTTGGAAAATGCAAGGTCTTCCCTGAAAGAGACGACGTCTGGATGGGAGCATATGTTGTTCTAGAACTTGGATATACCTTTCAGCATTGATGGTGCCTTTCCAGATGTGAAAGCTGCCCATGCCACACGCACTCATGCAACCCCATACCATCAGAGATGAAGCTTCTGAACTGAGCGCTGATAATAACTTGGGTTGTCCTTGTCCTCTTTAGTCCGGATGACATGGCGTCCTAGTTTTCTAAAAAGAACTTCAAATTTTGATTCGTCTGACCACAGAACAGTTTTCCACTTTGCCACAGTCCATTTTAAATGAGCCTTGGCCCAGAAAAAACGCCTGCGCTTCTGGATCATGTTTAGATATGGCTTCTTTTTTGACCTATAGAGTTTTAGCCGGCAACGGCGAATGGCACGGTGGATTGTGTTCACCGACAATGTTTTCTGGAAGTATTCCTGAGCCCATGTTGTGATTTCCATTACAGTAGCATTCCTGTATGTGATGCAGTGCCGTCTAAGGGCCCGAAGATCACGGGCATCCAGTATGGTTTTCCGGCCTTGACCCTTACGCGCAGAGATTGTTCCAGATTCTCTGAATCTTTGGATGATATTATGCACTGTAGATGATGATAACTTCAAACTCTTTGCAATTTTTCTCTGAGAAACTCCTTTCTGATATTGCTCCACTATTTTTCGCCGCAGCATTGGGGGAATTGGTGATCCTCTGCCCATCTTGACTTCTGAGAGACACTGCCACTCTGAGAGGCTCTTTTTATACCCAATCATGTTGCCAATTGACCTAATAAGTTGCAAATTGGTCCTCCAGCTGTTCCTTATATGTACATTTAAAATTTCCGGCCTCTTATTGCTACCTGTCCCAACTTTTTTGGAATGTGTAGCTCTCATGAAATTCAAAATGAGCCAATATTTGGCATGACATTTCAAAATGTCTCACTTTCAACATTTGATATGTTATCTATATTCTATTGTGAATAAAATATAAGTTTATGAGATTTGTAAATTATTGCATTCCTTTTTTATTCACAATTTGTACAGTGTCCCAACTTTTTTGGAATCGGGTTTGTATAACAGAGCACTGTAAGATCACATCCCTACATCACGCACTACTATAACAGAGCGCTGTTAGATCACACTACTATAACAGAGCGCTGTAAGATCACATCCCTACATCACGCACTACTATAACAGAGCGCTGTAAGATCACATCCCTACATCACGCACTACTATAACAGAGCGCTGTAAGATCACATCCCTACATCACACACTACTATAACAGAGCACTGTTAGATCACATCCCTACATCACGCACTACTATAACAGAGCGCTGTTAGATCACACTACTATAACAGAGCGCTGTTAGATCACATCCCTACATCACACACTACTATAACAGAGCGCTGTTAGATCACACTACTATAACAGAGCACTGTAAGATCACATCCCTACATCACGCACTACTATAACAGAGCGCTGTTAGATCACACTACTATAACAGAGCGCTGTAAGATCACATCCCTACATCACGCACTACTATAACAGAGCGCTGTAAGATCACATCCCTACATCACGCACTACTATAACAGAGCGCTGTAAGATCACATCCCTACATCACACACTACTATAACAGAGCACTGTTAGATCACATCCCTACATCACACACTACTATAACAGAGCGCTGTAAGATCACATCCCTACATCACGCACTACTATAACAGAGCGCTGTTAGATCACATCCCTACATCACGCACTACTATAACAGAGCGCTGTAAGATCACATCCCTACATCACACACTACTATAACAGAGCACTGTTAGATCACATCCCTACATCACGCACTACTATAACAGAGCGCTGTAAGATCACATCCCTACATCACGCACTACTATAACAGAGCGCTGTTAGATCACATCCCTACATCACGCACTACTATAACAGAGCACTGTAAGATCACATCCCTACATCACACACTACTATAACAGAGCACTGTTAGATCACATCCCTACATCACACACTACTATAACAGAGCACTGTAAGATCAAAACACACCTCACCACTACATCACACTGTTTTTTAACAGAGTATCCAGACAAAAGTTACATTCATTAATTCCAGTCTTTTAATGTATGTCAGTGAATTATGTTTGTAAGTAACCAATGTTATGATGGTTTGCTCAGTTCCAGTACATATCAGAGCACTGGGAGAGCAGTTGCAGTAAAATACACACAGGGAGAATGGGAGGGGGAACTGGAGTGATGATAACTTCAAACTCTTTGCAATTTTTCTCTGAGAAACTCCTTTCTGATATTGCTCCACTATTTTTCGCCGCAGCATTGGGGGAATTGGTGATCCTCTGCCCATCTTGACTTCTGAGAGACACTGCCACTCTGAGAGGCTCTTTTTATACCCAATCATGTTGCCAATTGACCTAATAAGTTGCAAATTGGTCCTCCAGCTGTTCCTTATATGTACATTTAAAATTTCCGGCCTCTTATTGCTACCTGTCCCAACTTTTTTGGAATGTGTAGCTCTCATGAAATTCAAAATGAGCCAATATTTGGCATGACATTTCAAAATGTCTCACTTTCAACATTTGATATGTTATCTATATTCTATTGTGAATAAAATATAAGTTTATGAGATTTGTAAATTATTGCATTCCTTTTTTATTCACAATTTGTACAGTGTCCCAACTTTTTTGGAATCGGGTTTGTATAACAGAGCACTGTAAGATCACATCCCTACATCACGCACTACTATAACAGAGCGCTGTTAGATCACACTACTATAACAGAGCGCTGTAAGATCACATCCCTATAACAGAGCGCTGTAAGATCACATCCCTACATCACGCACTACTATAACAGAGCGCTGTTAGATCACACTACTATAACAGAGCGCTGTTAGATCACATCCCTACATCACACACTACTATAACAGAGCGCTGTTAGATCACACTACTATAACAGAGCACTGTAAGATCACATCCCTACATCACGCACTACTATAACAGAGCGCTGTTAGATCACACTACTATAACAGAGCGCTGTAAGATCACATCCCTACATCACGCACTACTATAACAGAGCGCTGTAAGATCACATCCCTACATCACGCACTACTATAACAGAGCGCTGTAAGATCACATCCCTACATCACACACTACTATAACAGAGCACTGTTAGATCACATCCCTACATCACACACTACTATAACAGAGCGCTGTAAGATCACATCCCTACATCACGCACTACTATAACAGAGCGCTGTTAGATCACATCCCTACATCACGCACTACTATAACAGAGCGCTGTAAGATCACATCCCTACATCACACACTACTATAACAGAGCACTGTTAGATCACATCCCTACATCACGCACTACTATAACAGAGCGCTGTAAGATCACATCCCTACATCACGCACTACTATAACAGAGCGCTGTTAGATCACATCCCTACATCACGCACTACTATAACAGAGCACTGTAAGATCACATCCCTACATCACACACTACTATAACAGAGCACTGTTAGATCACATCCCTACATCACACACTACTATAACAGAGCACTGTAAGATCAAAACACACCTCACCACTACATCACACTGTTTTTTAACAGAGTATCCAGACAAAAGTTACATTCATTAATTCCAGTCTTTTAATGTATGTCAGTGAATTATGTTTGTAAGTAACCAATGTTATGATGGTTTGCTCAGTTCCAGTACATATCAGAGCACTGGGAGAGCAGTTGCAGTAAAATACACACAGGGAGAATGGGAGGGGGAACTGGGAACTGACCACATCACCATTCCTCAAGGGCCCAGTGGAACCATCACCATCAACATAGCCGCAATCCTCACCTCAGAAGGCTTCTTCCTGCCTGGAATCAATTGGCAGGGAATTCTTGGACTTGCATATCCTCTACTGGTTCGGGTAAGTCACATGATGGTGTTACATAGGTGTTTTATTTATAAAAGGTGTGTTATGTTAGAGATGGGTGCAAATGTTTGATTTAGCTCAGCTATGGTGTCACAAAGGTGTGGCTCAGATCCTCAAACATCAATGGTGTTTTGAGGTTGATAATTCTTTATGTACTCTGCTAGTAAACTCAATGATATGGTAGGTGTATATTTGCTTTTAAGTGGCATTCTTCACAAAATAATTGATAATAAACGGAAATGTTTTACCCCTCCAAATAGTATATTTGTGTTTGTTTCAAAACACCAAATAGTACCATGCTAACAGGTACTTTTTTGAAAGACCATACAAAATACAATAGTAAATGATTATGGTAATTATTCAGTGTATATCATTACTGTACCATAGTATAATTTTTTTTTTTTTTTTTTGAATCAGAAATGTTATCTTAAAGGTGCAGTGTGTGAATTTTAGCGGCATCTAGTGGTGAGGTTGTGAATTGCATCACCCTCTGCTCACCCCTCCCTTTTGAAGCACATAGAGAAGCTACGGTGGCCGACACAGGACAAAGATGTCGTCTGAGACAGCAGAGAGTGACTAGCGCTCTGTACAGCAGTTTGTCCGTTTAAGGCTACTGTAGAAACATGGCGCCGCAAAATGGCGACTTCACTGAAAGGGGACCCGCGGTGTGTGTAGATAGAAATGGCTCATTCTAAGGTAATAAAAACATAACGGTTTATTATGTAAGGTCTTTATCCACCACTGAAAACATAGTTATGTATATTATATTACATTTCTGTCAATAGATCCTCATAAATACTACACACTGAACCTTTAAGGGCTAGTATTTGCCCCCTGGATTTTACTTTTCAAGGACATTTTTGTGTCCTTGTCATCTTTTTTATCAGTTAATTCTAAATACTAAACACATACTAATTTGTATTTAGGCTGTTAATATTATATGATCTGAAAATACAAAGTTTTGTCTTAGCATTTTGTCTTTTTCTCCTCTCAGCCTGACCCATCAGTGGAGCCCTTCTTCAACTCTGTTGTGCGGCAGACTGGGATTCCAGATGTGTTTTCTCTCCAGATGTGTGGAGCAGGAGTCTCTGCCAGCACTACAGCTGAACCAGCGGGCGGCAGCCTGGTGCGTACCAACCTGAAGCAGTCTTACAATCCAAATTAATACAAAACTAATCCAACTACTAGGAGTGAACTGCTACAGTGTTTACACCAATTTGTCCATCTTAACAGGAAAACTATTTAATTTTCATATATGGGATCTCTTAGACCTCAAACATAATTATGTAATATTTTTCATGGAAGATGTTTGAAGAAAGTTATAACGTTTTGTTTATAATCAGTTCTCAAGATTAGAAAATAAGTTTCAATGTTAAGTATCTGTAATTAATATTTATTAACTCAGTCACAGAACATTCTTTAAATAACTTCATCTATAAAAGAAATGTTATCATGTCTTCGGTCATATCACAAAAAAAAAAAAAAAAAACATGGCAAGAGCTGTTTTAGCCAACACTATATAACTTAATTTTCACTTTCTTTATTAGCATATTTTTTTGTGGTAATGTTTCTAAATTAGGGAAACTTATTTGTTAAAAGATTAGACTGAAAAGTGTATTTAAACAAGGAGCAACAGTCCCTATAGACAATTTGATCAAACAGATTTTCAACCAAAACTTGGTAAAACATTTGAGAACATTGTTATTAACAGGTAAAAAGGACCATACGAGTTGGTGCTGTAGGTAGCATTCAGGATTTCTGCTCTCATAAATCAGATCTGTTAACACCTCTCTAGGACAGATGAGATTGGGTTTCTCAGCGCTACTCAAGAAACATAATAGCTCAGTGCGTCTCTGTGTCTCACACCTCCATTGCCTCATATAGGATGGCGCGTCTCGTTAGTGAGAAGCTAATTAAGCTAAAGAGAGCCCCCTGCTGCCGGCACATTCTGTTAGCAATACGGGAGAGCTGGAAGAAGAGACAGCCATGTGTCCCGCAGAGAGGAGCAGATGGGAAGCGCGGTGGGGAGGGGTGTGTCCTGTGTCCACCGCTGAACAACGTCCAAAGCCTTCTGGAAATATTTGAATAGCCTCTTAATTAGATGCTATTTGCTGAAGACAAAGCACCAAATCTAGTCCATTTTATTTTTTATTGTCTTAATTTGAATGTATTTTGAGAATTTTTTGCTTTATACAAGGAAAAATAGATACTGTAGATCCATCATTATATTAGTGTTACTTAAAAAAGAGAACCTGCTGTTTCAGATGATACTAGTTCTGCCAGACATTTATTTTTCTGTCAAAATAGTTTTTCCGTGTAAATGTTTTATTTATAAATAAAAATACAATTATTTATAATTTTTTTTATTAATTATATAGAAACTTTCGACAACTTTTGCTGTCAAGTAGATAGGCAGCATTAAATTTAAACAAATAAATTAACAATAAATACAAATAGAAAACACCAATTTGTATAGTGGAGTTGAAAGCGTAGTAATGAACACCAGAATTTAACTAAATATTTCAATACTTTAAGGGAATTGTGTAAAAAAGATTTAAGTTAAGACACAACTGACAAAATAAATGATTTTTCTCAATATTTTTTGTTTTTTTTATGGTGATTTTTTTTTTCCCGTTTGTTGACAGTATTTTCTGGTTCATGGAGTGATAAAAAGAGATATCGAAAAATCCCCTCTGTAAAAACCTTTATTTTGAACCTGGCTTTATCCAATGTTCAGATTTCTGTTCTCGAAATGTATGCAAATGTGTGCATATTTAATTAGATAATGCCCTATTTGCATATTTAAACATAACATTTCAGAAAACTTGCAATATAAAACAATTATCTTAATGTACTGTGACTAATCAACTGGGGAATTCCTATTCACCTGTAGTGTCTTGCCTTCATTTAGATCAAGTGTATCCATTGTCAATATCTTGGAAGATTTTTACTATAAACAATAGAAAGATGATATGCCTCAGATGACATGCTTCAATGTCTTTGTTGCATTTCAGATCATGGGAGGAGTTGAGCCAACCTTGTACCGGGGTTCAGTTTGGTATACGCCAGTCCTGGAAGAGTGGTACTATCAAGTGGAAGTCTTGAAGCTTGAAGTTGGAGACCAAAATTTAAACCTAGATTGCAAAGAGGTACATGACACAGTCTAGCCCAAAAAATAGTAAATTCAAGCAGAAAAGCTAGTCCATCCTTTTAGATAAAGATGGAGTTAAGGGGAAAAACAATGATTATTTGACCTTGTGTTGCAACTGGAATTGGTCCAAGGGTGAGCTGAAATTGTACCTTTTAAAGGCTGCCAGTGGAGGAACTACAGCATTCGATGAGATATACAGCAGCAAAAATAATGTAGTGATGTTGTTTATGAAATCCTGAGCAAAGCAGAGCAAGTATTTCTCTTTGTTTAATGAAGGCCTTGATTGATCTTTCTCTCCCTTTGGTCATTTTGTTCAGTACAACTCGGATAAAGCCATTGTGGATAGCGGGACGACTCTACTGCGGCTTCCTGGAAATGTGTTTAGTGCTGTGGTGGAGGCTATTATGCAAACATCATTGGTATGACCTTCCGTTTTGGCAAATTATTTACCTCAACAATCTTATTGTGTATTTAAGGGGTTCAGTCTTCAGTCTATTCTAAAACAACTCCTTGGTTACAATTGATTGGATGCAATTCTGCTTCCTCCTGCTCTCGTAGATTAAGGATTTCTCTGCTGGATTTTTTGACGGCACCAAGCTTGCATGTTGGACGAGAGGAGAATCGCCATGGAGGCTTTTTCCGAAACTCTCAATCTACCTCAGAGCCACGAACACCAGCCAGTCCTTCCGCATCACCATCCATCCTCAGGTCAGGACTATCCCTTAGAGAAACATGGAACGGCCTTAGTGTATTAGCATTAGCTAAAACTATTACAACATTTTTAATTGAAATAAAAATTTAAAATTCAGTTAGTTGGTAAGGCATTTCTTTTCATTTAAGTTGAAGAACTAAAAACTGGAAATAAACTATAAGAACTAAAACTGAAATAAAAATAAATTAAATCTTAATTGCTATATTTAAAACAAAAAAAAGACTAATAAAAATTACAAAATAAAAAAAAAAGAAAACTAGTATAAAAAATATAAAAATAAAAGCCATTTCAAAATATTAATAAAAACACGAATAGTATATAAATAATACTAAAATAACATTGGTTTGGAGCAGTCAATATTCAGGATTTTTTGGGGACAATCTCTTACCAAACATTTGTCTTTACTGGTGGAGAGTGTCTTAAAATTCAGCGTTGGTTGAATCAATGTGGTCAGCTCCCCAATGGTGGGGGGAATGGGCCCCCAGGGGCCTTAGAATCATCCTAAACCATGATTGTACATACCTCACAGATCTTCTTTTGACATCAGTTTTTGTCTCTGCAGCTGTTCGTCCAGCCAGTCACAGATATTGACGGCACATTGGACTGTTTCCGTTTCGGAATCTCCCCTTCAGCCAACGGCTTAGTCATTGGAGCCACTGTGATGGAGGGCTTCTACGTCATCTTTGACCGTGCGCAAAAGAGGGTGGGCTTTGCTGTCAGCACATGTGCAGGTAGGTGGGTCACTAGTAGACACAAGGGTTTGAGAGTCTCAAAGACGTGTGCTCAGGGGTGTCTCCGCTGCATTTAGGATAAGCCGTCTTCTACGAGACAATTTAAAGTGTTAAACAGAGCAAAGAGAGAGTAGGGCAGGGGTCTAATCTAGAGTGATCTAGCACCCAGTGGGCCATTGAAGTGTTAATAGTTTATCCTTAGACAATAAAGCAGGCAAATACTTTTTCAGTTTGTGTTTGGATTGGCCTTTAATGCTGCTAATTTTAGTCCTTATATGCAGTATTTGCTTATATAGAGAGCTGCAGGAATGATATATTTTTGTAGGCCAAAACCTGGAAACAAGTTCGCATTTTTGCACTTCTGGTTCCATTGTCCTGAAGTCAATGTTTTTTTTAAGTAGGTTTTTGGTTAAATGGTTGAAATAAGGTCTGTGGTGAACAGAAGCGTTTTATTCTATGACATAAAATTCATCAGTAGTGGCTAAATGGGACTACAGTGGTTGTCGGGGACATTAACTCTTTCCTTGCCATTGGCAGAATTTTCCGTCATTTATGAGACAATGCTTTCCAACCATTGACGCATTTGCATGGCTTTCTGTGTTTTCACTGTTATATGGTAGGGGGCGCTATTACACATCTTCTGAAAGAGTACAAAATCACCAGATCAAAACACAGGAAAAAAGTGATAAAAGCATTGCCTATGCATGTTGTAGTCTTTGGAGAGAGAGGGGGGGAAATGCAATTTTCTCAGCTTTTTGTTCAAAATGTTGCTTTTTTTATGAAACTTACCCATATTCAAGTGTTGATAAAGAAAGACTGTATGAAGCTAAAATAAGAATGCATGAAGCGGTTTATAAGCAGAGGCTTTGTTCTTTCTTTTGATATATTGCATGTTGAGATATTCATACAACAATATGGGGGCCATGAAAGTTTTGTGAAAATTATCAAAACCGCTGGCGGTGGCTGACAACTATTCTAAAAAATGCTGGCGGGAAAAGAGTTAAATGTCATCAGACCGAACATGAACACACATCTACTCACTTTCACAGCCTCATTGTGTTTAGTAGCAAACCACTCACCGCGGTGCAGATCATACATTTAACTTTTAACTTCTGATGATTGTATTTAGTCTTCAAAATTCATAAAAGTTGTTCATTTATGAAGACAATCATGATGAACAAAACGTGTGTGAGAATCATAAGCTTTTGTTGGTCACAGAGCTTATTTTCTCCAATAATCCAAAAGCCAATGGAATCCTACTGGGTTTTTGCCAAGGGAACCAGGGTGATGCAAACTTCCAGGTTGGCCTACAAAAATACGTCAAGTAACTTAACTGTAAAGCTCAAAGTATAGTTTTTTTTTTTACGTGTACGTTAGTATACACGCACAGCCTTTCAAAGTATACTCCATTTGATAGCATGTGCGAACAGGCTCTCTACACATGCGCACTAGAAAAACTCAAAGCACATCTGCAGGCTGCGCATTCAGAAAAATTGGGCTATACAATGCATCCGGAAAGTATTCATAGCGCTTCACTTTTTCCACATTTTGTTATGTTACAGCCTTATTCCAAAATGGATTAAATACATAATTTTCCTCAAAATTCAAACAAACAATACCCCATAATGACAACGTGAAAAAAGTTTGTTTGAAATCTTTGCAATTTTATTAAAAAAGAAAAAAAAGAAAAAAAATCACGTTCATAAGTTTTCACAGCTTTTGCTCAATACTTTGTTGAAGCACCTTTGGCACCAATTACAGCCTCAAGTCTTTTTGAGTATGATGCTACAAGCTTGGCACACCTATTTTTGGGCAGTTTCTCCCATTCTTCTTTGCAGGACCTCTCAAGCTCCATCAGGTTGGATGGGGAGCGTCGGTGCACAACCATTTTCAGATCTCTCCAGAGATGTTCAATCGGGTTCAAGTCTGGGCTCTGGTTGGGCCACTCAAGGACATTCACAGAGTTGTCCTGTAGCCACTCCTTTGTTATCTTGGCTGTGTGCTTAGGATCGTTGTCCTGTTGGAAGAGGAACCTTTGCCCCAGTCTGAGGTCCAGAGCACTCTGGAGCAGGTTTTCATCAAGGATGTCTCTGTACATTGCTGCATTCATCTCAGTTCCTGCTGCTGAAAAACATCCCCACAGCATGATGCTGCCACCACCATGCTTCACTGTAGGGATGGTATTGGCCAGGTGATGAGCGGTGCCTGGTTTCCTCCAGATATGACGCTTGCCATTCAGGCCAAAGAGTTCAATCTTTGTTTCAACAGACCAGAGAATTTAGTTTATCATGGTCTGAGAGTCCTTCAGGTGCCTTTTGGCAAACTCCAGGTGGGCTGTCATGTGCTGTCTGGCCACTCTACCATACAGGCCTGATTGGTGGAGTGCTGCAGAGATGGCTGTTCTTCTGGAGCTCTGTCAGAGTGACCATCGGGTTCATGGTCACCTCCCTGACTAAGGCCCTTCTCCCCCGATTGCACAGTTTGACCGGGTGGCCAGCTCTAGGAAGAGTCCTGGTGGTTACAAACTTCTTCCATTTACGGATGATGGAGGCCACTGTGCTCATTGGGACCTTCAATGCTGCAGAATTTTTTTCTGTACCCTTCCCCAGATCTGTGCTTCGATACAATCCTGTCTCGGAGGTCTACAGACAATTCCTTGGACTTCATGGCTTGGTTTGTGCTCTGACATGCACTGTTAACTGTGGGACCTTATATAGACAGGTTGTGCCTTTCCAAATCATGTCCAATCAACTGAATTTACGACAGGTGGACTCCAATCAAGTTGTAGAAACATCAAGGATGATCAGTGGAAACAGGATGCACCTGACCTCAATTTTGAGTGTCATGGCAAAGGCTGTGAATACTTATGTACATGTGATTTTATTTATTTATTTATTTATTTTAAATTTGCAAAGATTTCAAACAAAACAAACTTCTTTCACGTTGTCATTATGGGGTATTGTTTGTAGAATTTTGAGGAAAATAATGAATTTAATCCATTTTGGAATAAGGCTGTAACATAACAAAATGTGGAAAAAGTGAAGCGCTGTGAATACTTTCCAGATACACTGTATATATTGGGCTATATATGACGAAATTCGCTTCACGCGCACCCTAGAACAGTGGTTCTCAACCGTGGTCCTGGAGTCCTGGTCCATTTGCCGCGGTTGCACCATGCAAAGGACGGCCCTGGTTGGGAACCACTCTCCTAGCGTACATGTACAAACTGAAGTATACTTTGGGATTAACTGTTCAAAATGGCCCCTGAACACCGCCTGGCTAGTGGCCCCCAGGAATTTTTGTTTGAGTGGTCTAGAGCAGGGGTGGGAAATTCCATTCCTGGAGGGCCACTGTCCTGCAGAGTTTAGCTCCAACCCTAATTAAACACACCTGAACCAGCTAATCAATGTCTTCAGGATTACTAGAAGGCTACAGGCAGGTGAGTTTGATCAGGGTTGGAGCTAAACTCTGCAGGACAGTGGCCCTCCAGGACTAGAATTGCCCACCCATGGTCTAGAGTGTAAGTGCAGCTATCTTTGTTATGGTTCTTTTTGTATATACCTCTCCTGTCCTTCAAACAGAAAACGGCGGGGTACCATTTGCAGAGATCGCAGGGCCTTTCCTAGCTGAGGGTGTAACGTCAGACTGCACAAGCGGCGTGTCTCTTAGGGAGCCTATGATGTGGGTGATCGCATACGCTCTGATGGGCATATGTGCAGTGGTCCTGATCATACTCCTCATCTTGCTCATACTGCCCTGCCGATGCCACAGAGACGGCGAGATTACGGACGAGTCCTCACTGGTGCGGCATCGCATCAAGTGACGTCAGGCATCGATGGAAGACGAGGAAACACCAACTCAGCTAAACAGGGCTGACGGGAACTCAGGGCAGGTAACGGGGTGAACACACTGCATTGAGCTTGACCCCAAGGTCACAGATTCCTCTTTGTCTGGGTGGAACATTTCTTGACACTTGTGGACATTTACGGTAGATTTTCAAGTAGGAAACTACTGAAGGATGAAGGACTCATGATTATACATGTGACTTTTTAATAAGAAATCATAAATAAAAGTGCCAAAATATGAGAATCAAGAAACAGTGGAGCATCAACATTACGCTATACTTCACTTCTAAATATGCTGCTCTTTTTATTCTCAGTCTTCAATATAATTGTGTCAATAAAGCTACTGTAAATCAGCAATGGTCTCTCAGGGGCCTAAATGAGGTTCATGGTCCAATGAAGTAAAGTACTGTATATGTACTGTTCACATCTAGAGGCTTTGGCTTCCTTTTAGATGCAGTGATTTGAGAGGAATAATTCACATAAAAATGAAATTTGTCATAATGTACTCACCTTTATGTTGTTTGAAACCTGTGTAATGAAGATGTTTGGCAGAAAAGTATGCTGCTCTTTTTCGTACAGTGAAAGCAAATGGGAGGGATGCTGTTGAGGTCAAAAATGACAAACAAATTGCTATTGTTATGGCTTCAGAAGACTTGTTATATAGCACACAAGCTGTGTGGACTACGATTATAATCCTTTTTGTAAGGTATTTTTCTGCCGTGGGCTGTATTCAGGAACTTTTGCAGAAACTGAACAACGTACAATTAAATAACAAACCTGGTTTCACATTCCACTGGGCAAAGACTGCAGGAGAGTTCCGGGTTCCGACATTAAAAGTTCACTCAGAATGTCTGTATGCCACATATATAGTAACTGAGTTAATTTTGTATAATTTTAAAAGTGTCTTGAGTGATTGATACCAGCAGAGCAGATCATAATAAAGATTTAAAACAGGGAAACTCATCTCAGCTTTGAGGGTTGTGCCTTTCTTGTGTAAAATCTACCCTTGATTAAAAATTACCTTTTGCCCCAGATAAGATGTGACCCCTGGGGTCATGGGATTGTGTTCAGTTCAAATTTGATTTGGTTATTAATTCCCTCAGATTTCATTTCTGATCTGGGTATTTAAGAAGGACTGGAAAAAGAGCCAAACTCCTTAACATGTGCTGTCTTTTTATTGCCTTGTGTGCTTTTATGCTTTATGTAATTGATCTTGGATTGATCTTTTGTTTCCTAATTCTTTAATTTACATGTATAGTTCTACCTGGCAAATAAATTGTTAGACTGGAATCTTGTGAAATAATTATTTCTAGTAGATTATAGGGCTTTTTACACTTAATATCAAGCCAATTATTATCTGACTTAGCAAGTTGTATGTACATGACTAAAAGGAATTACTGTAAAGTTATGGCGGGTTTGTGATGGTGAGATCATGAAGGTGAAGCTGGTGTGAGACTACGACTCCATAATTCAGGGTATGTGAATACACAGAATAAAATACCTGAAGTAATGGTCAATATTTAGTGAGAATCTCAGTCTAATTCTAGTTTATCTAAAGAGTCTCTTTAGAGTTGGATAAAAGGATTTTTTTAAAGAATTTGTATTATTTTTTTAATAGATTTTTGTTGTTTTAACAGAAGCACATAAAAACATACAGGAAGCACTGTACGATTCCATTGTTGGGTCAGTTTTTTTTTTTAGGTCCATCCCCATTCATTGTATGGAAAAGAGCAGCATAAACATTCACTAAACATCATAAGATGATCTCACATAAGAAAGAAAATCATGCGAATCTGTGAAGATGGGCTGGAAAAACCTGGGCCTTGAGTTTTTCCAAACTTTTAACTGATGTATATATCTATGTGATAAGTGATTTAGGGCCAGATTTACTAACAGCTTGCATCAGCGCAAACCCTCTTTTGGCGTTAAAAAACTACTGTCAGGATTTACTAAAGACACGCAGTGAAAAATTAGCGTTGAAAAGGCGTGGACACAGTTATTTTTGCAACTGACCGTACTGCATATGCATTTGTAGGAGTTTCCCTTTCAGACGCGACATTTATGGGAGGAGAAATAAATCATGCAAGGTGATTTACTGATTTGCGCCATTGTTTAATGCCCCCCAAAAAAGCATGTCTTAAACCCGTTTTGCATTTGACATGCTGTGATAGTTGGGCCCTGTCCCAAATGGCACCCTAAACACTTGCGGTCTTCCTACAAGTCCGCACTTTCGTGACGTAACGCCGCTTTGACTGTTGGGTAGAAGTCTGCTGCGGAGCTCGCACCAGCAAAAGTGTGCATCGAGGGCGCATATCTGCCGCAAAGGGGGTGCTCGCGAGCAACCTTCTGGATCCTAAAATGACAAATGGGACAACCTATGGTCTCATGGACTTAACGGACATGTGCACACGGCAGCCATTGTAAGTCCACAAGACCGAAAGTGCATATGAAGTGTGCCATTTGGGACAGGGCCTTGCTGTAGGAGGAACCGCAGAGAACATAGTGGAAGAGAGAGGATTTTCTCCACTCATGAAGACGACGATATCTGAACATGTCGTTTGCAAGCCACGCTATTTTTAATTTGATGTTCCTGTATTGTTATTAGATTAATCAGACCTGATTATCATCGGCTCTGCTTCGTTGCAACCTTACATTAATTTGCGCTGCTCTTGGTAGATTGCGTTGGTCATTATGGAAATGAACTTTAATGTTCTTTAATGTGCGCATTGTCAGTAGATTCACCCGCAGAACTTTACACTCCCATCTGCACTTTTATGGGATTGCAGTCTCTGTTTAGTAAATCTGGCCCCTAATGATTTGAATTTAATTGATTAGAATAATTTTATTATACATGTTTATTGCAAATTAATTATTATTTATTATTAAAATTGATATTTAATATAGTCATTTCTGCTCACTACTGCAGAAAGGTCCAGACAGATTTAAATCGGATTGCTTTAGTCGGGAAATTTTGAAAGGTAACTGGAATAAATGCAAATGTCCACAAGCTTCCACTATGCCTTGATTCTTTTATTAGTGGTGTGAGTGCAGTGGACATATTCAGTCCAGGAAATGCTGCATGCTACCAAAAACAACCAGGTTGACAAGATTTTCCATCATTTATGACACAACACTACCCTGCCATTGACGAGTTGTTCCTGCAATCCATGTTTTCACTGTTATACGGTAGGGGGCGCTGTTACGGATCTTCTGAAATTGTATAGCATCTCCAGATCCAAAAACAAGTGAAGATGATGATCTGCACAAACTAGCTTACGCACAAGAAGTTGAATAGAAGTTGCATACGCACAAGTAAGCTAACCTGATCATCAAACATTCAACAGCATATGAATCAAAGCTGCAGATGGCTGGCAACAATGAGTGTTTGGAGTGAAACCTGACTTATTTTAAAAGGTTAGTTCACCCAAAAATGAAAATTCTGTCATTAATTCCTCACCCTCATGTTCAGATATTTTTGATGAAATCCGAGAGCTCTTTGAACCCTCCACAGACAGCAATTTAATTAACACTTTCAAGGTCCAGAAAGGTAGTAAAGACATCGTTAAAATAGTCTAGGGATGGGACGGTATAAAAATTTCATATCATGATTATAGTAACCAAAGATTATCACGATTATCAATATTATCACGGTTTTGTTAAAATGAGATGAAAGTGTTAAAAAAAAACATTTCAACAAGTTTTGAAAATCAGCAGCTCTATGCACTTTTTTAAGCAAGATTCTATTCTGTGACATTTCCTTCCTTATAATGACCGTCGTCAATAGCAACGGTATCACAACGGACGCCTCGTTTCATTCGAATGCAACTTGCCATCTTGCGTCTCCATTTTTGATTGTATTGAAAATGAAATCAGATCAGAGGACATTACTATTAATTCTACTACAATATTGTTGTGATCATCTTGTCTGGACGATTGTTTTGTACGCTGTACAAAATGGATTTATAAACGGGTAAGATTTAAAACATTAATCTCAATTAAATATGTCCCAGTAATTACTTATGTGGTAAAAAACATGTGTGTAATAAGTGTACAATGAATATACACTATTATCCCATAAATGTCACCCTTAATAGTCTTGTCTGAACTTGTTAATTCGTCTTTGGCTCAAAGCCACTTGCTGCGAACTTTTCTTCGCAGAAGCGATCACGTTGATATCAAGTGAGTGAGATAAAATATTTCAACTCAAAGCAACATTTTGTGTCCAATTATTTCCCAGATGTAGTTTTGGTATTGAGGTCAAAGTCCCCTTGCCTTGCGTTCGCTATACAACAGTGGGTGATGGTCACGAAGACGTCTCGGCAGATTTTAAGTGTTTCCTCCTATTGCAGAGACTTTATTTTTTGCATGTTATGCAGACAGGGTGACCATCCTCGATTAAGTTTCCCTCAGGACTTTTGTAAAAGCCAAAATATGACCACACCTCAGATTTGGTCATTTTAGAAGGCTGAAAAATCTCCCGAGCGCTGTCACTGCCTTCCGCTATTTCTTCTCGTTCAAAAACAACGTTACGCACTGCGTCTGCGCCAGACTGATGCTGGCTGGACAGGATTTACCACGAGTTTTCAAAATTGCGATAATCAAACACTGTTTTAATGATAATTGAATTTTAAACGATAATACTATCCGTCAGTACATTTTATCGTGGTTTATCATGAAACTGGTAATCGTCCCATCCCTAAAATAGTCCATGTGACTCCAGTGGTTCAGCCTTAAATGATATGAAGCGTCGAGAATACTTTTTTTGCACAAAAAACAAACAAAAATGTAAACTTTCTAGGTAAACTATCCCTTTAAATTATTTTTGCAGTACTGTTTAATGCCTCTAGAAGTCGATGTGGACTGTCCCTGTAGTATTGTATACCATAAATAGCTTCAGATAAATCACTAGCTAACAGAGTTGGGCAAGTTACTTCCAAAATGTACATTATATACAGTGGGGAGAACAAGTATTTGATACACTGCCGATTTTGCAGGTTTTCCTACTTACAAAGCATGTAGAAGTCTATAATTTTTATCATAGGTACACTTCAACTGTGAGTGACGGAATCTAAAAATCCAGAAAATCACATTGTATGATTTTTAAATAATTAATTTGCATTTTATTGCATGACATACGTATTTGATCACCTACCAACCAGTAAGAATTCCGGCTCTCACAGACCTGTTAGTTTTTCTTTAAGAAGCCTTCCTGTTCTCCACTCATTACCTGTATTAACTGCACCTGTTTGAACTCGTTACCTGTATAAAAGACACCTGTCCACACACTCAATCAAACAGACTCCAACCTCTCCACAATGGCCAAGACCAGAGAGCTGTGTAAGGACATCAGGGATAAAATTGTAGACCTGCACAAGGCTGGGATGGGCTACAGGACAATAGGCAAGCAGCTTGGT
Organism: Coreius guichenoti; assembly: GCA_039654105.1. Classification (NCBI taxonomy): domain Eukaryota; kingdom Metazoa; phylum Chordata; class Actinopteri; order Cypriniformes; family Gobionidae; genus Coreius; species Coreius guichenoti. Next base: position 8,502,914 of record CM077174.1, on the reverse strand, counting down.
GAGAAGGCAACAACTGTTGGCGCAATTATTAGAAAATGGAAGGAGTTCAAGATGACGGTCAATCTCCCTCGGCCTGGGGCACCATGCAAGATCTCACCTCGTGGGGCATCAATGATCATGAGGAAGGTGAGGGATCAGCCCAGAACTACACAGCAGGACCTGGTCAATGACCTGAAGAGAGCTGGGACCACAGTCTCAAAGAAAACCATTAGTAACACACTACGCCGTCATGGATTAAAATCCTGCAGCGCACGCAAGGTCCCCCTGCTCAAGCCAGCGCATGTCCAGGCCCGTCTGAAGTTTGCCATTGACCATCTGGATGATCCAGAGGAGGAATGGGAGAAGGTCATGTGGTCTGATGAGACAAAAATAGAGCTTTTTGGTCTAAACTCCACTTGCCGTGTTTGGAGGAAGAAGAAGGATGAGTACAACCCCAAGAACACCATCCCAACCGTGAAGCATGGAGGTGGAAACATCATTCTTTGGGGATGCTTTTCTGCAAAGGGGACAGGACGACTGCACCGTATTGAGGGGAGGATGGATGGGGCCATGTATCGCGAGATCTTGGCCAACAACCTCCTTCCCTCAGTAAGAGCATTGAAGATGGGTCGTGGCTGGGTCTTCCAGCATGACAACGACCCGAAACACACAGCCAGGGCAACTAAGGAGTGGCTCCGTAAGAAGCATCTCAAGGTCCTGGAGTGGCCTAGCCAGTCTCCGGACCTGAACCCAATAGTAATCTTTGGTGGGAGTTGAAAGTCCGTATTGCCCAGCAACAGCCCCGAAACCTGAAGGATCTGGAGAGGGTCTGTATGGAGGAGTGGGCCAAAATCCCTGCTGCAGTGTGTGCAAACTTGGTCAAGAACTACAGGAAACGTATGATCTCTGTAATTGCAAACAAAGGTTTCTGTACCAAATATTAAGTTCTGCTTTTCTGATGTATCAAATACTTATGGTCATGCAATAAAATGCAAATTAATTACTTAGACGGAATCTAAAACAAAAATCCAGAAAATCACATTGTATGATTACAATGTGATTTTCTGGATTTTTGTTTTAGATTCCGTCTCTCACAGTTGAAGAGTACCTATGATAAAAATTACAGACTTCTACATGCTTTGTAAGTGGGCAAACCTGCAAAATCGGCAGTGCATCAAATACTTGTTCTCCCCACTGTATTACTAGTTACTGTCATTTGAAAGTAATTAGTTACATTACAATATTATTGTCTCTGAATTGTAATGCGTTATACTACTTTTGAGTTACTTTCACCAAACTAACCACAAAAGTATGACTAGGCATACTAAAATGCTAAAACTGGGTGGACACGAGTGTCTTCACTTCTCGGGGTTCATGAAGCATGGCAGACCGAGAGAAACGTAATTTCTGTGGCTTTGTATGCCCGCGCTCTCGTCCGCCTCATTCGGTCTCTTCTCTGACCCTGCAGCTCTCTCGGTTATCTTAGTGTTAGAGTGGCACCGGTCTAAGTGTTTCTTCAAGTTACTCGTGCTATTTCTCGATGTAGAGAGTTCCCTCTGTCTCTCACTTGACTATTGCGTTCTTTTCCTTTTCTCTGATGAACTGAAATTAATGGGAGTGTGTCCATCTCAAAAATGTAGAATCCGTCTCTGCAGTCATCTCAACCATCGAATTCCAACAACAGGAAATAGACAGACTATTTTACCCGCAGACTATTTTTTTCTCTGGTGCTGGAATGTCTGGCGGTGCTGGTAAATTCTTTTAAAAAATGCATGCGTTTAATATTACCAAAATTTTATTTTGCGTTAAAACAAAAAGTAATATATTATTGTAATATAATTACTTTTGTAATGCGTTAATGCTGGCTAAATAATTACTAATACAACTTGGGAAAATCAGTAGAAGTAACTGGATTTTCAGATTTTCTGAAGGAGGGTATTAGGAATGGTTTTAAGTTTTGCTTTCTAGGGTTTTCTGGTTTGTTATTGAGGAGTTGGCAGGTGGTTTCTAGGGTGTTCTGGGTAGTTACACACACACACACACACACACACACACACACACAGTATTTTTGTGAGTTAAGTAACAGCCTCTCCGCTAATGTTTTAAGTAGGTTTGCCTCATGAAGCCACTAATGAACCTAAAGCAGCTCAACTCCAGTCCTTCCACTGACTCGTATGCTCTTTATAACTTCATTAACTGCACCGACACACTGATTAATGAAGCAGAGATTGTACAGTATGTGGTTAACAGTCCCATGGGATACTGTAGTAGGCAGAGGTGTACAGTAGAGACAGGGAAATCTGCTTCTATCTCCAGACATACAGTGCCTTCCAAAACACTCTAACACTCTAGGTTTCAAAGTGGACGTTATCAGCATGATTTCTTATTTCTTGGCATGAATGCATTAAAGTAACTTGCAATTAACATTGTGAAGGGTATTTAGGAGTTATGGAGAACGGCAGTATTTTCGTGTGAATGACTTTACTACTTTTATTGTGCTTGTTTGTTCTTTTTTTGTGTGTAGCTTTTTATTTCTTAAACAACCATGTAGGAAGACACATCATGGCCATAATCCAGGATGACAAAGCCAAGATTCATCAGGCTCAAATTGTGAAAGAATGGTTGGGAGGGCGCATGAAGGATCATTTTCACACATGAATTGACACCTCCAGAGTCCAGACCTTAAATTCATTGAAAGTGTTTGGGATGTGCTGGAGGAGACTTTACAGAGTACTGGACTCTTGCATTGTCAGTACAAGATCTTGACCAAAAATGTATGCACATCTTGATTTAAATAACATTAAAACATTTATTTCCATCAAGATGTGCATCAATTTTTGGTCAAGATCTTTTATTGAGAATATGGCCATGATGCGTCTTCCTACATGGTTGTTTAAGAAATTAAAAGCTACACACTCCATCAGTTAGGGTGAGAAGAACTGTCGGCAAACATATAACATGCTAGAAACATAATAATCACTGCAATAATGATCCAATCATAGACTGGATATAGGCCGGCAGTGTATTTTACATTTGATTACTGTATTTCTGTACCTGAAAACTCTTAGACCTACAGTATAAAGATATATAGTTTTAATGTAAAACGCCCCATTTATACTGTGAGAAAAAACATATAATTATAAAACATGTTGTCTGAAAACCCTTGATCAATATTCCTACTGTAGTTCCTTATTATGGCAGTTCAATGTTTATTATTTCCTGTGGACTTTAACCAAAAGCAATTTCATATGTTAAATGAAAGACACTATTAGTCATCTATTTACTATCAAAAGTTTGTTTTAAACTGAAATGATAGACAGGATGAGAACTAAACAGTTCAACCGTGATTTATTGTGCATCCAATATGCCATGAAAAGATCAACGATTTCTAAGTAACATCTGTACTGTACATAAGGTACACATTAAAACATGAACCAAACTTTGATCATCAATGCATGTGATGAGCTTTTTGTTTAATTTTACTCTTTTTTTTTCAATTCAATTCAATCTATTATTAAGTAAACATTCATATTTAATACATACAGTTCAAAGCTTGTGGTGATATTGAATGAAAATGTTTTCAATTTGTTGCAGAAGCATTATCGTTCCAAGCATGTTTTAAACAAAACAGATCAGACTGTTCAACTGTTCACTAAAAGTATTAGGCTATAATGATCATTGCTAAGTGCTAAATATATTTATTTTATTTAATTATATACAGGCTAATAGTGCAACATGTATTATAAGACGGACATTCAGAGTTGATAAACATTCCAATGCGTTACAAAATTTCCACTGTACCTGCTATTTGTTCAACTGCTTGTTTATATGCTTTATATGCCGATTTCTTTGGTATAAGAATCAAAGTTGCAAGTGCTGCATCAACACAAGCATGTGTATCAGACCCAGGCCTGCCATCCAGAGAAGAGGCGGCTGAGGTTTTTGGGGTCCATTGCCTGCTGAATGAGGAGGTTTACCTGGCCGCCCACGCTGAGCACCGTCCCCTCCTCAACACCCTTCAGCTTCTCCTGCAGTCTGAGTAACACCCGCTCCGCCACTTTATTAAAGCTCTGACTGTCACTGCAGAAACACATCAATACATCATCACTGTGCTCTGAAGCAATCTTTGCTGCAGAAATCTGTTTTGTGAACTGTTAGAAACATGGCAGGAACATATATGTGTACACACGCTTAATACATCTGTATTTTTATTTATGTGTGCTGTATACTTTTTTACCAACTCCATACTGCCACACAAAGGTAAAATACTGTAACTACATCAGTGCTGAGGAAAATGACAAAATAAGCACATTCACGAGATTTTTGACATTGATTTAACCCTATAAAGCCTACTATATCATTTGATATGGAAAAATCCTCTAAATTACCAACATGATCAAAAATGGCTGAAAATCTTGTACAAAATCTACTACATGCCTTCTGTCGTCTGATTTATAACTATAACAAGAAAAAGCAAGTCTTTACTGTGAAATCTTTACTGATTTTCATAGTAGTAAACGTAAGAATAACGTTTATATTGTTTGTAATATTGATGAACACTTACTGGACTGAAGCAACTTAAGTTTACTTGATTATCCATACATCATTAATTAGAAAAATCAAGTCAAAATGTGAGTGTCAAATATGATACATCAGGCTTTTGAGGAATGCTTTTTTGTACAATCATCATTGCATTGCATTATGTTTTTCCCATCCACAATAAAAACTAAAAACAGAGCTTTGATCATAAAACTAAGCATTTAAATATCTTACTAAGACTTGACAACTGATATTTATATGCATTTTATGTAAGTCGTCTGCTATACTGTTATAACAATCTCATTGATTTACATTACATGCGATCATCTTTTTTGGCCATATAAATATCAGCAACTGCACCAAATTGAATATTTTTGCTCAGTTTGGGCCTCTGAATCATGTTAAAATGTTTTTTTTTTCTTGAGTGAGATCTATATTTTCCTCTATCATACTATATGAGCCACAAGCCTGGTGTATCAAAAATTATATTTTTGAAAAAAATATTTGTAATAAAATATATTTTTCTGACTATTGCTTCAATGTCAGGCTTTAAAACTGCAAAAAGCTCATGAGGTGTAGTTTATGATTAATTGCACAGACTTGCACACTTCACAATTTATACCTTTGCCACATTTAAAACAGGGCTTCATGGTCAAGGGAAAAAGTGATATTACGCCTCAAATTTAGATGCAAACGTAGTGTGAAAAGCTGATATTTTTTTATGCTCAACATTAAGTTGAATGTTCAGGGCTCCAGACTAACATCTGAGAGCAGTAGCACCAGATGGTGGCGCCAGCACCTGATCTGGGGCGGGGGTATTTTTAATCATGAAGTTAATTTAATCATAAAATTACTATTGTTTTGCAGTAACTAATTATATTGTAATAAATAATATGTTTATTTCTTGGAAATGCACATTTGACAGTAAAGCACTGAGCTTGAATTGAGATTCACATAAAATTAACTTTTATTAACAACATAAAAATGTTATAGGGAAAATTTTAAATATTTTTTTATTTTTGGTCATCACACTAAAAAAATAACATTTAAATTGGATCAAATTTAGAGCTTTGAAGTGCTGGAAAAAGTGTGAAACACTTGAAAGTCCTTGAAAAAGTGCATGAATTTCACTCTCAAAAGGTTGTACGAACCCTGAAAATGGTACCATGGTTACAGTTATTGTTACTACATTAAATTCATGGTGAATGTTGGTGATTTGCGGACTGGAAAGCCTTCTATAACTTGTTTGTTCATGGCACAATGTTCCTCCTGGTTTCCACGTCAGCGCTGTGTGATCTGATATGGTTTATAACAGAGAATTCTGCACTGAATTTGAACACTTCTCACTAGATCTCGTAGCGATTTTATTGATACTGTGGAGAACTCAAACGCTTTCTTACTGGATCTACCAGCACTGTGTAGTAAAGGTGTCACATGCTCAAGATCAGCCTGCGAGTAAACCTGTTCTGAGCTTGCGCTGCACTGTCTGGTCCGAGCTGATAAACGGTCCACGCACCGCAGCTCAAGCGAGAAGCGTGGTTTAGTTCTGCTTTCGTTTCGTTTCGTTTGCCGTTTGATGTTTCTCATATGCAACAGAAATGCAGCACCAGTGCGACCTCTAACCAAATTTAGTCGCACCGACAAGAAAAAAGGTAGCAAAATGTGACCACTTGGTCACAGTCTGGAGCCTTGATGTTACATTATTTCAGAGAAAACAGCTGACGAACAGGACGTGAAATAGCTCAACCGAATGGAACAGAACACAGGACTCTTAAGACACAAGACCGTGTCCTGTGTGTACACGCCCATAGAAATGAATGTGTTACCTGGCCTTGCGGTGGGTGTCGATCTCGTCTCCACCTGGCGTGGGGTTGAGCGTGGCATTGGGCTCCGCCTGCTCGTCGTGCTGCTGCAGGTAGAAGGCCTTCAGAGGGTTCATGGTCCAATCAAACAGAGGGTCGTACAGCAACACCTGCACACACACACAAAATTAAACATTAATTTACTGACGAATGACACCTGTCATGAGATGGTATAAATTAATCTGTTTACCTCCACAATGGTCAACAGGGCTTCCTGAGAACTCCTCATAACTTCCATTGTTTTCTCACAACATCTAAAGAACATAATAATAACTGTTCATCCTTTCACAGAAATCAAAATACTTTTTGATTATAATGTCACAAAATATCAAGAGTCCTATTTTGGTGTTTTTACACTTAAATCATTTCAGTGGCCTGTTACATGTTTCAGGGTAGGTTTAGATTTGGCAAAACCCGGTTTAGATGAAACGCTCAAATAAAGCTTAAAAAAATGTGTTTTAAAAAAAAAAAAATCTTTTCAAAACTGGTGTAATGCATATTTTTGAGGCATGAACAAGTTTCAGTTGTCAAATAACATTTAAAAGTGTTCATTTTTGGACTGTTTTATGTCAGGCGGTACAACCCAATAGTTATTTATACACTGTAGTTGTACCACCTGACATGGAAAGTGTACCAACCTACCCATACTTGAAATGAGCAGTTTTAATCATCATTTGAGAGAGATCTACAAACCTTTCACTCTGCCACAAGGATCAGTTGGGCGCCTCTGGATGATGCATTATCATGTTTACTGTTATTACCTTGTCCATTCATAATGAAAGAGCCATGTTTGCAGTTGTGCCACCCTGACATTAGAGAATATACAAATTGCTGGACAAAAGTTTTTCAATGATCTCAACAGCTTTAAAACTACTGATATTTATAAAATTTGTGTATATGAATGGTTTCAAACCTAAAATTATGCCATAGTATTTAGTTTTACATTTTTTATTATTAATACACCATTTTAAATAGTTTTCTTACTCTGTTCATTTGTTCGGACAGTTGCACCACCTGATATTTTGGGGTTTAAGATAACAAAACGTAAAATAACATGAAAATAAAATAATAAAAATTAATTCAAACTAAATAGATTTACAGAATAAAGTGATATATGTCATGAATCTATCAAATTATTTTAAAAGGAAATAATGTCATTACATTACATTACATTATATGATCACGCTCTTATTCATGCAAATGCTTTTAAACCATTCAAGCGCGACAAGACAGAAGAGAACGCACTGTCTGTGAATGTCCTGTCACACACACACAACGCACAGAACGACGCGCGCCAGTATCATGCGCACGGTATCATGCGAGTTCTCTTTTGCGCTTGAAAAAACGATAACACACAGAATTATGCCAAAATGCCCGTTTTTGTGGAGTATTCTCATAAGAGCAGTCTTAAATGAGTTAAATAACGTCTTAAACGAACTTAAAGCGTTGTAGGAAAATAAAATGCGCGTCAGATCTGCATGTTCGGCAGCGGCAGATCCTAAAGTGACAGCAACCACTAATGCTGTCATTAATGTTAATCAAACAACAAAGGTAAAAGACAAAAATGTATGCTACAAAATGTAATGTACAAAAATATAGAAAAAGGATTAATCTATATTTAATTTATAAATTATGCAGTTAAGACTGTAAAGTGTTTGATAACTTTATTCAATTTCTGTTAGACAGGAAGGCCACAGGTACATGACATTTATTATAATGGGTTTTACAATGTGAAGATTGTTTTAAGTTCACTTAAATTAAAAGTTTATTTTTTTAAAGCCTAATAAATGTTGAAATTGATAGATTTCAATTATACTGCAATGTTGAATGTCTATCATTAATGGTTTTTTTTTTTTTTAAATCAATTTCATAGAGACATCAGTATCTGTATTAGTATCAGTGATACTGGCCTTCATTCATAAAAAGATGCCATTATATATATTCAAAATATACTGTATTTAATTTGTTTCTACATTAATATGGAGAGTAACTGTGAAATTATTCCAATATAAAAATATTAAAAACTCACATAAAAATACATAAAAAATGTTTTTAATCGTGATTAATTATAGAAAAAATTTGAGATTAATTAGTTAATTTTTTTTAATCGACTGACAGCACTAATATATATATATATATATATATATATATATATAAAAAGCCAGGCAATATCATCTCCAAACTGCTTTCACTTTGAACTGTTTTATTTTGAAGCAAGAAATACAGGGGGATTGGCTTTATTGCATCAAATATATGTCAATTTGCTCACAGCTGATTTTGGTTTCCGATCTCTTAACCAGGATAAAACCTGCACTGTAGTTAACACAGCAAAGAGCACTGCTGAAAACCAATCCATCTTCTTGAGCCCAAAAACAGGAGTTTGCTCAAAGTAAACTCAAACTTGCGACAATAGGCCACAGGGGTCTAAGGACATATAATATGACATTCTTTTGAAATGACTCAAGTGTGAAAACACCCAGTGTCACCTTCTTAAGACTCACCTCCGGAAGACGCCCTCCACCCCTGTGATGCCCATCCCATCCACAATGTCTCGAGACAGTCTGAACGGAACCGTCTCTGGGGTGGGTAAGATTTTACCCTGCTCAAACGCAACACCTGTGCAGAGACGATGAAAGTGAAAATGAAAACACAAAAAGAGCCAAGACTTTCTGAAGCGTTAGTTTTCTGTGTACACATACCGAGGTCTATGTGGACCAGTTCTGCCGTCTGCTCATCAATAAGAATGTTCTGAATGTGCCGATCGCCCAGGCCAACGATGTAACCCACTGTCAGAGGGGGGAAGGGGGGGGGAATTAAATGTAACTGTATTGCCTTTTACGTCAAATATGCCTACATAAATTTAACCAATTACTTCAATCAATCAGAATACCATAGACCGTTATCAATAAAAATTTATAAACAAAAGCCATCTACACTGCTAAGGTAGAACAGAAGCTGCATCTGACATAGCATTTATATTTATTTACACAGACTGTTCAATGTTGAATTTAGTCAGTGAGTGTGTGCAATGAACAAAAACCCCAGCGTTTTCAGCGGTGCCTCGAACTGACCACTGCATTCATAAGCTCAACAGAAACATGCGTGATTGGTTATAATGCTCAATGCTGCAAATTACGCTCAAAAAGAAATCTGATGCTACTAGGACTGGAACTAACGATTTTTTTTTTTTTTTTTTCAATCGATTAATCTATCGATTGTTTTCCCGATTAATCGAATAATCTAACGTTTTTACCCCCTCCCGGTTAATCTATAGATTTTTTTCGGAATAGGTGATTAATCCTTTGGTTAATTTACCGATAAATAATAACCGTAACTAATCTATGTATGAACTTTGACCTAATGATATTATTTATGACAAAAGAAAAGGTTTATGCAAGTGTAGGCCTAATTAGGCAAGGTGTTTACTACGGCTGCATTCACTGTCACCTTTTGGGATTTACAGCAGCAACTGCTTACAAGTGTGAATCCTGAAATGTTTTGTTCAGTCAGGAGATTGAATATGAATGTTTATTCAGCTGTATGATCAAACAGCTGAAGTCACAACCACTTTCTAATGAACCATAGCGAAGTTTTACCACGACTGACAGCGCATAATTAAATGAGTCCAATCGAGGCGCAAGTCCATCCATTAGATATTTGAAATAACTAGCAGAGTTAAATGCTTTGTAACTGGTTGCAGAGAGTAACGTGTCTCGCAGCCTCGGCAGCTCGTAAAAAGCAGAATGCTGTATGAACGGAGACGTATTAAGCAAAAAATACAAGACTGACAACTGTATTCTAGTGCTGTGTAAAATTTCACTGTAATAGTCCAAATACTTAGGCTGCTGTCTTGTTGTTTTTTAGGTAGGAGGTAGGGTTTACGAAATCGTCAAAATTGATTACGTCGACGTGACGCTCCAGTCCTAGATGCAACATGAGCAGATCTAAATGTAATGCCGTAATCGACACTTATCATTTCACGTTAATCACAGAGGCCGTATTAGATTTACTTTAATTGTACAGAGGCACCCTTATCTTGAATTTGGAGACATTTTTGTTCATTTTGGGTGTATTTTGCCCCATGCCCCCGTTAATTTCCGACCCTGCATGTCATCTATAATCAGTTTTTGGTCAAATGGAAAACCTGTGAATAATGATATTGTGTGTACGTGTACCAATAGAAGAGGTGGCCACACTGCGAGTGTACGCTAGCTGTCTCTCCAGCCACACCGCAGGGTCCAGGAAGCGCTCCATGCAAAAGTATCGGAATACTGGCCGGAATTTCTGGCACACCTCTGTGAAAGCCTGAAGTTTGTCATCAAATTCCAGCCTTTGAGCCTCCTACACCATTACAACGAGAACATGAGTAAAATATTTCATAAATAATCTGTTTTTTTAAGACAATCCCTAATATTACAAACAAACTGTTCATAGTAAAATGCCTGTAAGAATGAATTAGCAGGACGACAAGTGAAATAAGCCAATAAAATCCAGTACCATCATTTTCTTGCGACAGGACATGTTGGGCCAGTCTTGTGGGCGGAAGCGTTTGTGTGCCCCCTTCTGTGGGTCCACCAGAAACTCTCCAATGGGCACAGTACCAGAACACCACTCCAAAACACCACTGCGCTGGGAAAACGGCACCACCTGGTACAAACACATGGCTCAGTGTTGATAAAGTCATATGTACATATTCATTATAGCTCAAAAAGCTATTTTACTTGACCCACACACTGTGCATTAAATCATGTATTCAAATCTTCAAATCGTTTAATGCACAGCTAGCTATGGATTATCCTGCTTATACCATGGTCAGTTGTCGGCATTGACAAGTTAAAGCTGTTATTGGTGTTTGCAGTGCAACATTTGACTAGAACGGTAAAAATTATGGTTATTTTTTTCAGTTATGGCTCATTAGATCTAGCATTCTGCCCACTTTAAATCAGACACAGAGATAAAGCAGTGTGGTAAGATTATTTTTACTTTTAATAAATTATAGCATTTATTTGCATTAATTATTGAGAGAGAGAGAGAGAGAGAGAGAGAGATATGCGTGTATGAATAACCTGTGTCTGTGCAGCGTCTCTCTCTACTAACAATGAAGCTGTGAGTTTAATTACTTCAAAAACAGCGATGTTACCCCCTCGTTGCTGGGAAATATAATGTATCGATTCAGTAGCAAAGCTATTTTATTAATAAAAGCATCAGGAAAATGTTGATAAGTTTCTGTGCTTCTGAATGTTTCTCTGTGTGCGAGTGTGATTCAATGAAAGCAGCGCATTAATATAGAACGGTGATTAAACTGACTGGAACTACCTGTCTATTATAAGGTTTTAATGCACACCTTTCAGCCAATCAGAATCGAGTATTCAGACAGACCATGGTATAAAGTTTTTAAGTTTAAATCATAAACATCATCAAACATCTGCTGAATTCTGTTAGTAAATGTTTTAGTTAATAAAAACAAATGTGCTATTAGGATAGTGTATGAAAGGTGTCTTTACTTTGTAACGGCGGATGTTGAGTTTCCTCTTGCGAGTTTCTGCATTGCGCTGCAGAAGGGTGGAGCACATATGAAAGACCTGCTGCATCACTGCGTCCTGCCTCAGATCATCCTGACCCTGTGTCACGACACACAACCTCACTCAGATTAAATTATACAAAAGACTAATTGGCAAACCTACACAAGTTTTAAACTAAGACGTGTCCAAGCAATTTTGGCCGATTTTGTCCCCAATCTTTATCGAACACAAATGAGGGGGTTCTTATTTTCTTTTCTTTTTTCAATACTTTAAAAAAAAAAGGGGGGGGGGGAATCAAAACAGAACAACTAAGTGAAATAAGAAATCAGCTTTTTTTTTATCAAACCTTGACTAGCTGTCTCCTGCTCTTGCCGTCTGAACCCACACAGTCGATTATTTTGGGTAGGTTGACGCCTCCAGCAAGGTGAAAGTGAGGTTTGAATGACCTGACAGTCACAAGGTCTTCATATCTACCTGATGGGTCCACCTGAAAGAAATGCCCACATACACAACAACAAACTCAAGTAACCACATCACAGAGCACAGGCTTCTCTGACAAAAAAAAGAAAACAGATTCTCTTTCAGTGACATTTGTCACCTTGATGTCCATGGTGGGAATGATGACATCATTGAGGTCTTTGATTTGCATGATGGGTTGTTCCGGTGGAATAGGTATGGCTTCTGCACAGAACAGACAATCATATTTAACAATAAACAATCTGTAGTCAGTATATAACATTCATAACGTTGACTATTTTGGACAAACAGTATTTTTTTTTATATATAATCTTTCATCAAATTAACTTCCCCTCCCTCATCTCATTTTTTCACTTCTCTGATGACGTGTTTACTGGCGTTAGGGCGGAGCAACCTGTCACTCACATGTGATCACAGCAATAGCAAACCACAACCATCCAATCAATTCCCCATGGACAAAATCAAGTCCCGCCCTACATTTGTTCTTGTTCGAGAAGCAATTCACTCAGATACAGTGGGGAGAACAAGTATTTGATACACTGCCGATTTTGCAGGTTTGCCCACTTACAAAGCATGTAGAAGTCTGTAAGTTTTATCATAGGTACTCTTCAATGGTGAGTGACAGAATCAAAAATCCAGAAAATCACATTGTATGATTTTTAAGTAATTAATTTGCATTTTATTGCATGACATAAGTATTTGATACATCAGAAAAGCAGAACTTAATATTTGGTACAGAAACCTTTGTTTGCAATTACAGAGATCATACGTTTCCTGTAGTTCTTGACCAGGTTTGCACACACTGCAGCAGGGATTTTGGCCCACTCCTCCATACAGACCTTCTCCAGATCCTTCAGGTTTCGGGGCTGTCGCTGGGCAATACGGACTTTCAGCTCCCTCCAAAGATTTTCTATTGGGTTCAGGTCTGGAGACTGGCTAGGCCACTCCAGGACCTTGAGATGCTTCTTATGGAGCCACTCCTTAGTTGCCCTGGCTGTGTGTTTCGGGTCGTTGTCATGCTGGAAGACCCAGCCACGACCCATCTTCAATGCTCTTACTGAGGGAAGGAGGTTGTTGGCCAAGATCTCGCGATACATGGCCCCATCCATCCTCCCCTCAATACGGTGCAGTTGTCCTGTCCCCTTTGCAGAAAAGCATCCCCAAAGAATGATGTTTCCACCTCCATGCTTCACGGTTGGGATGGTGTTCTTGGGGTTGTACTCATCCTTCTTCCTCCAAACACGGCGAGTGGAGTTTAGACCAAAAAGCTCTATTTTTGTCTCATCAGACCACATGACCTTCTCCCATTCCCCCTCTGGATCATCCAGATGGTCATTGGCAAACTTCAGACGGGCCTGGACATGCGCTGGCTTGAGCAGGGGGACCTTGCGTGCGCTGCAGGATTTTAATCCATGACGGCGTAGTGTGTTACTAATGGTTTTCTTTGAGACTCTGGTCCCAGCTCTCTTCAGGTCATTGACCAGGTCCTGCCGTGTAGTTCTGGGCTGATCCCTTACCTTCCTCATGATCATTGATGCCCCACGAGGTGAGATCTTGCATGGTGCCCCAGGCCAAGGGAGATTGACCGTCATCTTGACCGTCATCTTGACCGTCATCTTGAACTTCTTCCATTTTCTAATAATTGCGCCAACAGTTGCTGCCTTCTCACCAAGCTGCTTGCCTATTGTCCTGTAGTCCATCCCAGCCTTGTGCAGGTCTACAATTTTATCCCTGATGTCCTTACACAGCTCTCTGGTCTTGGTCATTGTGGATAGGTTGGAGTCTGTTTGATTGAGTGTGTGGACAGGTGTCTTTTATACAGGTAACAAGTTCAAACAGGTGCAGTTAATACAGGTAATGAGTGGAGAACAGGAGGGCTTCTTAAAGAAAAACTAACAGGTCTGTGAGAGCTGGAATTCTTACTGGTTGGTAGGTGATCAAATACTTATGTCATGCAATAAAATGCAAATTAATTATTTAAAAATCATACAATGTGATTTTCTGGATTTTTGTTTTAGATTCCGTCACTCACAGTTGAAGTGTACCTATGATTAAAATTACAGACCTCTACATGCTTTGTAAGTAGGAAAACCTGCAAAATCGGCAGTGTATCAAATACTTGTTCTCCCCACTCTATATGTCACGATAGGGAAGAAAAGACTACTTTCGTTTCATACCAACAGTAGTTATTGCACCCTATAACTGTAAAATTCTGATAGGAACTAATTAAATAACAATTTTAAACAATGAAGTGTCATTTAGTTTTTTGCCAATTAACTCTAAATATATAAAAAAAAAAAAATAAAATAAATAAATAAATACATACAAATTATAATTACAATGTTTAAATTAAAATGAAAATAAAAATGTCAGGGTGGGTAACAATATTGACTTAATGTCTAATGTCTACACTTTCATAATACTGTGAGAATAAGAGTGGCCAGAATATTCACTTGGGTTTGAAACAACATAGAGGTTTAAATTTTGGTGAACTAATAAGTTATCACTCAGTAGAGGCTAGTTAGTTTGATAAGGGCTTTGATATTGATAAACTAATACTTCCTATATATTAAAGAAAACAACAATTTGTGTAAAAATTGAACCGCAATTACATTTTTTCTACAATGAACTGAAAATCAACTCAACATACAACATATCTATTACTTATAAAGTACATTTGTACATTTATTGCGTAAAAATTTTAAGACACCAAGTTGTGCCTATTAGTGCAAACTGACTTGCATTATAATGGGAACAGAAAGGAAAAGTTAACTTTTACTCACTCTTTTCAGTTTTATGGCGACTGGCGTCCATGTATGCCAAAGTGATGTAGGCATTGCAAAGTGTCTCAATGTCTTTGACCATCTTGGCTCTCTTTTTACGAACCACGTCAATGATCTTAAGAGAGACCTCAGCCCGTTCCTACAGATCAACACATTTAATGAAGGTTTATCATTTAGTAACAAAAAAGTTAGTCAGGACATAATGCTACTGTAAAACTTTTAGATTTCTACATAGCATTTAGAACTGGCGGGTTGCAAGACTGTTTTAAGTGGGTTGTGGAGTGTGTAGTCAAAGAAACAACAACAACAAATGTAATTCTAAATGTTTTACTGATGTGAGACTTTTATTTTGAAAGACATGCGTAAATGCTGTTGACTCTTCTGTCAGACGCAGTTTAAGTTAAGAGTGCCTGAGAAAAACGTGTTGTCCTGATTCAGTACCTGCGGTCAGATAAGATGTTGTCAGGCTATATGCCTGTCTTTATTCTAAAGTTATTTTTATAACTTGTTACTAAATAAAAAGTCTCTCACCAAACAAACTTTCCTGTCCTGTCAGATGTTATTCTGTGCTCGAAGCATGCACTCTTCTATTGCCACGGGGCACGCTGTATATCACTTCAATATACATAAATGTCAAATGAAATCACGAGCATGTAACTTTGGTGTAACGTTGTCTATTAGTAAGATAACGAATTTACCAAAAAGTACCAATAAATTACGTAACTGGTATGTTGTGTGCTTGTGAACTATTTTTGAGAAATAAATACTTGATTCAAATTCCTAAAAATATGGGTCGCTGCATAATGACCATGGGAAAATGTGGGTCCCATGGCCGAACCAGTTGAGAACCACCGATTTAGACATTATCACTAGACATGAAAAACTCCTAGAACAGTGCAGAAATGTCTTCTCATAACAAATGTTTAACCGACGCTGCCAAAATTTAAAAGACTATTATAAACGTATGCACTAGAAATACATGATAAAATGCATACTGTATATAAATATCAGCAAAAAAAAATCTTATTTTATTTTTGGTAGAACTAATACTTTAATTTCTATTTATTTCACGACTAGATTTATGAGGTCTTATGTGTTTTATACCAAGTCCAGCGGTGAAGGTTGGCGGGCACTGCTCTTGGATGAACGACTGCGAGAAAAACTCTCATCCTTGTTGGCGTTGACCAGTGCCAAGATGATGAAGAGAGTGTGGTGGGGGTGGTCGATGGATGACTGACAGATCAGCTGATGACAAAACATATTTTAGATGCGAGTCTATGGTAGATTTCACTTATGAGGTTAAAATTCGGAATAAAAATAAAGGAGTAGCTGAATGTTACCTCGTTTAGAACATGATGGAAGCCCACGTCCTGTGAGGTCATGGAACTGGACACTTTAGTGCCCATTCGAGCAGCTAACTGGTACATCAGGGGCAGGAACTTATATGACGGGATTTTCTCTACACCACTCTAATAGAAACACAAATTACAACAACGAATCTATAGATTCTAGACCCTATTTAGAGACTTAGATGTCGTCATACCTTCATCATGTCATTCACGGTTTTGAAATCGGCATTCTCCAGCCAGAGGGAGGCCAGTCTGAACACCCAGGTGTCATGTTCTTCTCCCAGCTCCAGGCACTGAATGTAGTTCTCCACAGCCTTGAGGAGGAAGCGGTTGCGGTCGGCCTGTAGGTTAGCCAATGCCTTGACGTCCAGCTCTAGTTCTCTCTGAACTTTTATTGTGTATCTGCACATGAATAAAAGACATGTTTAACACTTTGTATATCTGTAACTGGTGAGCAAAAGATTTCTAAAATTCATGCTGACCTGTTGATGCCGACCTTCCTCTCCCGCATAAGGTCAACTTCCTCCTTGGCCTTCTCCAGAAGAGCATGCTTGTTCTCAAATTCAGATGACTTCATGTAGTTTTCGATGCTCTGGTACTGTGCATCAGAAAAACGGGCAAGCGAAAAGAAAGCCTGGGTCTTCTGGCTCTGTAGTTTAGCGTCTGAACCGCCGCAGTGGTCCTCAATGACCTCCACAGCCTTTCCAACAACAAGACATCATTAATCCAAACACAAAGGTTATGGTACCATGGTATGACAAGGCACTTTGATATAGTGCTGCACGATTTGGGTAAAAAAAAATCAAATTTAGATTTGCAATATAAAAACTGCAATATAAAATGTGATTTTAAAAAAATATCCAGGTTTGCTGTGCTTGTTTGTAGGGCTGCACAATTTGGCTAAAATGTTATGGTTACATATTAATATGGCATTGATAATAATAATATTAATATTAATAATAATAATAATTTACTTTATTTTATTATTATATTACTAAATAAAAACATAAAAATTACAGAATAAAAACAAAATAAAAATATTACTACTGTAAAATTTCCCTGTAAAATAAAAAAAATCAAGTATTTAAGAAATACTATAAATAATATAATAATAAAAATTATACTAATCATTTTAAACCAAACTTACAAACCGGGAGCCCTTAAAGCTTCTCTTTTGTTGATAAGTCAAGTCACCTTTATTTATATAGCGCTTTTTACAATGCTGATTGTTTCAAAGCAGCTTCACAGTGGTAACAGGAAAATAATGCAGCAGAATTTGATTCGGCTGTACAGCCACTCTGGAGAAAACGGTGATGTTATCCAGCTCATTTCAATTATCATATAGTGTCAATGCAGGCAGATCAGTAATATAGTTGAAAATGTATTTGAATATTTAGATTAAAATTTTAGTGTCCCCAACTGAGCAAGCCAAGCCAAAGGCGGCAGTGGCAAGGAACCAAAACTCCATCAGGTGGCATAATGGAGAAAAATAAACCTTGGGAGAAACCAGGCTCAGTCGGGGTGCCAGTTCTCCTCTGGCCATCATGCCGTGTCGGTGAGGCAATTATTAGATAGGAATATTCGAAAGATCGGAGTCATCACGCCGGAGACGGTATATTGGGATGTCGTGTCGATAAGGCAATTTATTAGATAGGAATATTTCATTACGTCGGGGACGGGTTTATTGATAAGCACTTCTTGTTACAAGTATGGGAAGATGGTAGCGCACCACATTGTGTTCCCAAATGCATGTTAAAGCGACACGACTCTGAGACGCTGGAAACAATGGCGGATCATGAGCTGCTCACGTGTAAAAGCACAGTGAGCACATATATTTATTTAATTAAACTGCAGCCTTTGCAATTTGATAAATCACACCAAGCCATATCTTCCTGAACTTCCTTAATCTTAATCTAACATAACTTCCTTACTGAAGCATTTACTGCCTAGTATCTCTCTGCTTATCTCTCACCTTATTAATAGAGTCTCTCTACTGGTATTGTACCAGTTTTGTTAAAAATGGTTGTCTTCAGTCCATTCATAAAAAAAAACCTGGGCTGGCCCCGTCAGATTTCAATAACTTTCGCCCTATTTCTAACCTCCCCATCATTTATAAATTTATGGAAAAACTTGTGTTGGTGCAGTTACACTCTCATCTTTCCAAAAACACTATTTTTTAAAGCATTGCAATCCGGTTTTCGACCTCTACATAACACTGAGACTGCTCTAATTAAGGTCACCAAAAATCTACTAATTTCCACTGATTCTGTGCTCATCTTGCTTGAACTCACTGCTGATTTTGATACCATCTCTCATCACATTCTCATCATGTGCCTTTCCTGTGTTCGTATCTCTAGCACTGCTTTAGCCTGGCTCACTTCTTACCTTTCCAATCACCAACACTACATTTCTATCAGTCAGTGTCACTGTTTTATTCGGTGTCTCAAGGTGTTCCCCATGGCTCTGTCCTGGCCCCCTTACTTTTCATTATTTACATGCTTCCTCTTGGGCAAATTATTCAAAACCTTGGCCTTAGCTTCCACTATGCCGACGACACAAAATTGTATGTCACTTTTAAACTGACTAGCTCTGTCTCCTTAATGGAATGTATTTTGAAACTTAAGAGACTGGATGACCCAAAATGATCTAAAACTTAACTTCTCTCACCAAACTGTCCTTTCTTCATCTCCACAACATTGCCAGGCTGTGTCCTATGCTTAGCTCCACTGATGCTGAAACCTTGGTTCATGCATTCATTGCATCACGTCTTGGCTACTGCCTTGCTCTTTTTTGGTCTTCCCAATATTTAATTAACATGCTCTAGGACATTCATAATTCTGCTTCAAAGGTTCTCACATTTTCCAGAAAGTGTTTTTATAATCACCCCCAGCAGTGAGCTCAAGCAAGATGAGCACAGAATCAGTGGAAATTAGTAGATTTTTGGTGACCACTTTGATATTTACCATTGTACAGAATTATGATATTCATATAGAATAAGCTTTATAACAAATACAATGACACTAGAAATTACATTTATACACTTATAGACTACTTATATGTCACTGAATTTCTTTTATTTCCCATCATGCCTTGCAGAATATATGAGCGCATTACCCTTTCCAGATATTTCTCCAGTATGATAGCAGGGCTCTCCAGACAGGATTCAGCCAGCCAGCTTCCACACAGTCTCAAACACTCAGAATACACCGGCACCACAGCAGGGTTCACACACACCTGCTCACACAAAGACGTTCTGTGTTATTCAGCAGATATGCGAGTACTTGGCACATTTGGCATTATCTACACCTGTGAAATGGACTATAGATGCCACCTTAACCACATTTCAACTCACCAGATCCTCTAGTTTTTGGATCATCTGTTTGAGCAGCCCCAGAGCCAGCCCCTGTTCCTTCTTCACCCAGAACACCTGTGCCTCCTCCAGCTGGCAGGCCCATGAGCTGCTGCCGCCGTCGCCACCACTTACCAGGCTGTGCTGCTTCATGTGGAAAACGGCTCGCTCTGCCAGCTAGAACAACATATGCAAAAAATGCCTTTGCATTATATAACAAAATACCAAAAAAAGGGGCATTTTATTTCATGACATAGAGCACAAACACACTTTAAGCTAAATATTTCACTAAGTGTGTTAGGTTATAAAATATGAAGCAAAAGACTTATTGTTCAAAACTATAAGTATATCCAAGTTTACACGGATATACACTAGTGTTGTCAAAAGTACCGACTTCAGTACCAAGTCGGTACTGAAATTTTTAAAATGTGCCGCTTTGAGCGCTGTTGAGCGGAATCGTAAACACCTCTGATTGGCCATTGTGTTCACGCGCTCATCGGATATGTCTGTGATTGGCTACAATGATCAACGGGAGCGTTTGAAAGCACACAGAAGTGTTTGAAAGTGTTTTGAAAGCGGGTGTTTGAAAGCACAAGCAGGCGTCTATCAGCGGACCTGCTTTCAAACGCTCCTGTGTGTATCTGTGCAAGCGCTCAGTGAAAAATGTCATTGATGTATATTTGCAACATGCGCTGATCATTGTAGCCAATCACAGACATATTTGATGAGCGCGTGAGCACAATGGCCAATCAGATGTGTTTACGATTCTGCTCAACAACGCTCAAAGCATCACATTTTTTAAATTTCAGTACTGACTTAGTATCTATATACACAGTACACTCATGTTATAATACGGTATGTATTATATAGCAAATCTCAATGGCTTGATTATTTCATCGAAAATGTAGACTATATTATCACCCAGTAGAGCTGCACGATTCTGGATAAATTGAGAATCACAATTTTTTGGGTGGTAAAATAGAGATCCTGATTCTCCCACGATTCTGAATAGACAACTAAACACAATAACATGTAATCCGAAGATGAACGAAGGTCTTACGGGTTTGGAATGACATGAGGGTGAGTAATTAATGACAAGATTTTCGGGTGAACTAACCCTTTAAGAATATAGAATAAAAACATATATTAAGAATATAAACATTAACATTATGATTTTCTGTGAAGCTGCTTTAAAACAATGTGTATTGTGAAAAATGTTACACAAATTAATTTGATTTGACACTTTCTGGTTGTCAAACTTTGTGGAACATGTTCATATGTTAATATAATGCACTGCACTAATGACAAATGTCCATGAGCCAAAAGTCTGGCTAATTGACATGCAGAGATGGACAGACCTGTGTGTTTCCTGCAGAACGAGCCAGTTTGCATAGCTCCATCAGGTGGGAGGAATAGGCAGAAATCAGGTAGTTCTTCCTGTCTGGGTCTGTCTCTGAGGAAATCAATGTTTCCTGTATGGAGGAGCGCAAGGCTAAGATGGGCTCCACCAGACTGAAATCACTGTTGGTTAAGAGATCAGAGTGCTGTTGCCACTTTCTGTAGACTTCATTGAGGCTTGAGTCAGTTACAGGCCTGGCAAGAACAGAAACAAACTATATATTAATATCCAGTCATACAGTCATATATGCTTAATTACTTAATAATGCATTACAGCCAACACTCATGTTATTTTGAACAGTAAGTGTCAAAGCACTTCCAGATCTCGCAAAAAGGACTAAAGTTCTTACATGTACATTAAAGTTCTTACAGACTTCCAGTATTGATCCCCGGGGGGAAATTAAAGTGTTACAGCAGCAACAGAAAAAAACAGGACACAAAACTAAATTAACAATACAATCAATATTTCACAATATATTTATCATTACAGAGTACCATGCAAAGACCTAATTAGCATAGTAAACTCAAAAACACCTCCACTCACACACACAATCAAACGCTCACACACAGACACGCTCACACTCTTACATTGCATCATACCTTAACCGTCAAACAAATATGTCCTTAGTCCAAGCCAAAAAAATTGTTTTATAGTTTTAGTTTTAGTTGATCATAACCCTGTGAGCCCCGCAGAAGTATATCAGAATCAAAGTAGTGTAGTCACAACATCTACATACATACAGGGGCAATGCTGAACAGCAGAAACTTGACCTTGACTTGATCTAAACATTTACAATAACATTTAGAATCTATGAAAATTTGACTAAAATTCCTCAAGAAAAATAAAAAATTTCAAGATTTTATATTATAATTGAGGAATAGTGCTTTTGCTTTTATGATTCTAACATGAAAGTGGACTCTGACCTGGAGAAAAGCTCCTCGACACCCCGCAGTTCACTGATCCTCTGCAGGTTACAGAGAGCAGGATAGAGTGAAGACACGGCCTCCAGACTACCACGACACAACTCCTCGACCTCATGACCTCTGACAGAACATGCAAACACATACAGTTCAGACGGATGATCCCTCATGGACAGGATCTATATTTGTAATCGCTACTCAAGTCATGAAGTGAGGACAACAAACATCCACAAAAACAAAAACATCCACCCATTTTCCCAGTGTAAAGGCCTGTTCACACTAAGAACAGTAATTTTAAAGATATCTATAATGATAACTACATTAGCATCCACACCAACGCACAGTATCGTTCTGTTTATTATAAGAGTGTGCTGCAGTTTTGTCGTCTGCCGCTTTAAATGCTCAAACATTTCAAACAAGTCAGATGGATTGAAAAATTGAAAGTTATGGACTATATGGCAAGCCTTTTTTACTTTTATTCATTCCCAGGACATGAATTCTTGATATCAACAATTCAATTTCAACTAGTAAAAACTATAATTCTTGATATCTGTAATTGTATTTTCACTAGTGAAATGTCACCATAGGATGCCATTCAAATTCAATTTTTGATATCAAGAATTGATTTCTTACTAGTTGAAATTCCAATTTTACATATCAGAAATACAATTCTCACTAGTAAAAAAAAAACCTTTATTTTTGATATCAATAATTATGTGGTTACTAGTGCAAATGTCTATTCTTGATATCAACAATTAAATTGCTACTAATAAAAATGTTCATTTTTGATGTCAATAATTTCATTATCACTAGTGACAATGTTAATTTCTGATATCATGAATGTGATTGTTACTAGTAAGAAAGCCATTTTAGATATCTGAAATTATATTGATATCAGAAATACATTTTCAGATATCAGAAACAACAAATTTAACATCAAATCAAATCAAATCAAATCACCTTTATTTATATAGCGCTTTTTACAATGGCAATTGTTTCAAAGCAGCTTCACAGTGGTAACAGGAAAATAATGCAACAGAATTTGATTCGGCTGTACAGCCACTCTGATGAAAACGGTGATGTCATCCAGCTCATTTCAATTATCATATAGTGTCAATGCGGGCGGATCAGTAATATAATTGAAATTTAGGTGTCCCCAACTGAGCAAGCCAAAAACCAAAGGCGACGTTGGTTTTTTCAACATGTTGAAATACATTTACAGATACAGGTACACACAGCGTTTTGGGAGCCTGAAACCGATATTTTTTTAAACCGCGTCTCAGAGTGGATTAATCTGAAAATGTCACCCTTGCAACACCCCTCACAACTTTTCGTGTGTACAGCCAATCCGTATATTTTGTGAAACGATGACGTCATCACCCCATGTCTCGCGCATGCTCCAAGTCTTCTTCTCCGTTTTTAGTGTATCTCTGTGGCAGAATTACAGCGCCACATACATATACTACATCGTTTTGATATCAAAAATGACGATTTTTACTAGTGAGAATTGTATTTCTGATATGTGAAATTGGAATTTCAACTAGTAAGAAATCAATTCTTAATATCAATAACTGAATTTGAATGGCAGCCTATGGTGACATTTCACTAGTGAAAATACAATTACAGATATCAAGAATTGAAATTTAATTCTTGATATCAAGAATTCGATTTCTGCGAGTGATGACATCATTGCTGATATCCAGAATTAACATTTTTACTTGTGGAAATCTAATTCCTGATATAAAAATAAGCATTTTAACCAGTAAAAAAAAATTGAATTGTTGATATCAAGAATTCATATCCTGTGAATGATTAAAAGTCAAGACGGCTTGCCATATGGACTATTGTCTAGTAATATGCATTGTTATGTGAAGAACTGATCTTATCTCTGCTTTGATCATCATATAAACTCATATATGAGTTGTGAAAACTTCTTTTTTTCAGTTAAAAAAATGGTCTAAACTGAAATCTATTCTTTCAACCAAAGACTTGGAGACTGTTATGCATGCTTTTATTTCCACACGCTTGGATTATTGTAATGCTTTATACTTAAGCATAAGTGAAGCCTTGGTTGCATGCCTTCCGAATGTCCAAAATGCTGTAGCAAGACTTTTAACTAATACGAGGAAAAGGGATCATATAACACCTGTGTTATATCTCTTCACTGGCTACCTGTAAAATACCAAATACAATGCAAGGTGTTAATGTTTGTCTACAAAGCACTGCATGATCAGGCTCCAAAGTATATAAAAGAAATTATAATCCCCAACCAATCTTAAAGACTCTTGCTTAAGTGTCCCATGGTCTCGTTTGAGGCATAGAGGAGATTGTGCCAAAAGTGATCTAAAGTATAGATCAACCGATAATCGGTTTTACCGATATTTTCCCCAATATTTAAGCATTTTCCCATAATCGGGTATCGGTTTTATAATATCGGATTCCTCGATAAATGGTTAAACGCGCACAAGACCGCCATTTAAGCATTGTGTCTGAGGGGAGATGAATCAACAACACTGTTCAAAGGTAAAATAACTGACCTAGTTAACTGACCTTTAGTTAATTAACTTTATTTAACATAGCATAGCACAAATGAGATATGTTACATAAATGCTTGATATGTAGTTTAAACCTGGCGCTAAAAAATAGTCATGTAATCCGTCAAGTCCTGTCCCAATAAAGACGCAATTATACATGAATTAAATAAAACATCCATAAATGAGTGCATGTTGGAAATAAAAGCGCTGATTTTTATTTTCTCTCTGTTGTCTATACTCATCATTAGTCTCGTGAAGTCGCGTTCATAGTGCCGTTCACTCACCGGGTTAATGCTCAGGAATGCTCTAGCATGGCCACTGTATGCAGCTTTTAACATGATCCATTAGTTTAAAACTCCTTAAATTATATTAACATCTACTATATGACATTTTTTTTAGCTAATAAACATCTAAATAATTACAGCTCTGTGGAAATTACAGTGCCTTCTATTAATATTGGCACCCTTGGTAAATATGAGCAAAGGCGGCTATGAAAATAAATCTGCATTGTTTATCCTTTTGATCTTTCATTCAGAAAAATGCACAAAATTCTAACCTTTCATTGAAGTAAAACAACTAAAAATGGGGGGAACATCTCATTATGAAATAAATGTTTTTCTCTAGTTCACGTTGGCCACAATTATTGGCACCTAATTACTGCAACGTCCTTTTGCCAAGATAACAGCTCTGTCTTCTAACAAGTCTTCTCCTATAATGCCTGATGAGTTTGGACAAGAGATCAGAGACCATTCCTCCATACAGAATCTCTCCAGATCCTTCAGATTCACAGATCTGATAGGACACATGTCAGATCTGGTGCTTCTTCTCTTCAGTTCACCCCACTCATTTTCTATAGGGTTCATGTCAGGGACTGGGATGGTCATGGCAGAAGCTTCATTTTGTACTCAGTGACACATTTGTGTGTTGATTTTGATGTTTGTTTTGGATCGTTGTCCTGATGGAAGATCCAACCACGGCCCATTATAAGATTTCTAGCAGAGGCCGTCAGGTTTTGATTTTTTTATCTTTTTTTATCTGTTTGCTAGAATCCATGATACCATGTATCTGAACAAGATGTCCAGGACCTCCAGCTAAAAAATAGGCCCACAACATTAAAGATCCAGCGGTATATTTAACCGTGGGCATGGGGTACTTTTTCCATCTGGTGGGTTTGCTGCCAAAAGCTCTTTTTTTGTTTCATCTGACCACAGAACCAGGTCCCGTCTGAAGTTCCAGTCGTGTCTGACAACTGAATATGCTGGAGTTTGTTTTTGGATGAGCGAGGAGGATTTTTCTTGAAACCCTCCCAAACAACCTGTGGTGATGTAGGGGGTGTTTGATTCATTTTTTTAGGCTTTCTGACCCCAAGACTCAACTAATCTCTGCAATTCTCCATCTGTGATCCTTGGAGAGTCTTTGGCCACTCAAACTATATAATAATAATCGCGGTTAAATCAAATTATAGTTACTTAATCGCGACAGGCCTAGTTATAATTGTTAATAGTTATAATTGTGGTGTAGACTTCCCTATTGTCACTGAATTAGAAGGATTATTAAAACTTTATAGTTATTGCTCTAGTTATCATCCTTGGTGTGAACGAGTCTTAACGCTGGTTACCTGGCGTAGTTGAGGGTTTGCTCAAACAGGGACAATTCTCTATCTCTCAAAGCTTGGAGGGCATTGAACAAGGACTCATTGATGCCAGGCTTCAGCTTCTCATTTCTGAAAAAAAGAGAGAGGGTAAAAAAATCTTGAAAAACTAAATATGACTGAAGAAAAACCCTGAAAGTAAATAATGATTCTAATTCTATTCCATGGTTAAAGAGTGTTGATCCAAACACACACCTCTCAGGCAGGTCACAGTCCCACTGTGTGCTTCTCCAGGCGGCCTGAAAGCGTAGCTCTCGGAGTTCAGGACTCCACTCCACTCCCTCTCTCTCCAGCCCGTGAAGATATGTGCTTAGAATACTACACAAACCAAAGTTCTGCAGACCCTGAGAAAGACACACACTAACCGCTGTTACCCAGAGATCACAACTTTAAATTGCAACCATCCTCATAATGTAGCAGAAGCATCAGCGTTAACAGGTCAAACGTACCTCTACTATGCCGATCTGTCGTGTGACCTCTGGGAGGTTGGAGTGAAGGTCATATGAAACCAAAGCCTTTTCCCACATGGCCTCATGTTCATATGTTCGAATTCTGGAGAACACACACAAACACAAAAAGAAAACATCTCTACATTTAGATCTTATTTGGTAAGAAAGTAGAAGCTACAAGGTGACACTACAATAAAGACCCTTAATTAACATTAACTAACATTACAGTATTTATTCATCTTTGTTGACGTTAGTTATTAAAAATACAACTGTTCATTCAACTTTTCTCACAATAGGCCTCATTCATGAAACACAAGCAGAATGAATTTGTGTAAAAAGTTGTTTTGATGTATATTTTTGGATTCATGAAAGTGTCTGTATTTTCAATTGGTGCAATTTTTTTAAACATGCTCCCAATAGGGCTGGGCGAGTAATTTTATTTCACGACCATTATATATTACAATATAGTTATTTTAAGGTTATATAAGGTTTTTGTGATATCAACATTTTTGATACCACTAAAATGTCATGATTCTTATCAACACTTTCAATATTTAAAAAAATAATACTAGCCTAAAAAACTAGTCAAAATAAACAGTGATATAGAAAAAGCAAAGAAAACAAACTACAATAGAACAAAGATACAAATGATTTTCAAAACTACATAAAATATATAATCAAATGTATGAAAAAACAATACATAGTCTGTGTAAATTAAATATACATTTGTTAAAAATTACAAAAGATATTAAAGTTACAAAAGTGATTAGTCAAGAGCAGTGAGATTTTTTCTCTCTTTTTTTGTTGTTTGATTAGGATTAATAATGACAGCAGGTACATTTTTAAGACATCCATTATACTTGTGCATTTTTTCTCAACTGTTTGAACTGTTTTCGTTCACTTAAGACATAAATGACTCTGTTTACTTGCAAAGACATGGTCACTTTGACACATATGTATATGTATTTAACCATTCAAGCCCAATTAGGCGGCAAAAGGCACTTAGTTCAGTTCTCGCGCTCCTCATGTCGCACATCTATCAGACAGCGCTTTTAGAGTGCACATGCACATAGAGAAATTTCGCTGCATACTGGGCTTCAAAAATCACCTGTTTTTAAACCGCAGTGCTTAAAAACGCATGCAAACGACAAGCTTTCGTGACCACACAGCACAGCAACATCACATGAGCGTAACTGCGATAGAGACGATAGTCAAAAATCTCTACCGCTTGACAAATTTCTAGCGGATAATCGTGTCTACAGGTATAAACAGTGCATAAATCATCCGAAAGCTTTGTGTTCTTTAAGGCAAACTGATGACACTTCATTATGATAACACTAATTTACCATAATAATATACAGTATAATGACCAAATTAATTGATTATGGAAGAAATGTATTTATTACATTTAACTTATTGGATAAACAAAAATTGTTTAAAACAGCAGCAGTGTCTGGTTTTCTTTTTATTATATATAATATTATTCAGATCACCAGTAGCATTTGTTTGCAAGCTTTAATTGAATATTTTTGTAAGCCATATGGCCAATTAGTCTCTTTTGCATTTACTGGAGCCAAACCTGAGAAGGAAGTCCAGAAGATCTCACAGCAATCCTCTAGTTCACAAAGTTATAATTCATGGGTGGGGATTAGGCATGTGACGGTATCAAATTTTCATGTTGCGATTAATTGCTGAAGCTTTTATCACGGTATACGGTATTATCACGATATTGAAATAAGTTGTTGTCATACTATAACAGGTTTAATAACTTTTTCTTATGGCAAAAAGAACTGAACATTTAAATACAATAAAGCAATACACAAAAATGTATAAAGTAAACAAATGTTTCAAACAGATTAAAGTGCAAACGAATTATAAAGAACAATAGGTAGGCTATCACTTTACAATAAGGTCTCACTAGTAGTGAATGCATTAACTAACATTAACAAAGACCAAATAGCTACATTTGTTACAAAGTTATTATTCTTTGATAACGTCAGTTAAAAAATACAACTGTTAATGTCCATTAAATAATACAGTAATACAACTTTTGATTTTAATAATGTGTTATTAAATGTTGAAATTTACATTTAACTAAGATTAATATATGCTTTAGAAGTATTTTTCATTGTCAGTTTGTTAACTAATGAATTAACTAGTGGTAAATAATGGAGCCTTATTGTAAAGTGTGTGACTGAACAATAAAGAATCAGAACATATTCAAACAATATCTAGGGCATGTAGCCCGGATTAAAATATAAAATGTTTAAGTTTGAAAATAAATAGCCTTAAGTCTTTAAGTATTAAGTATTTGGTTAAGTGATGAGCATCATAGCGAATACAGAAAACTGAATGGCTGTTTGAAACATTTAAATACTGTTTAGTAGCATCTGCATTGTGACGTTTCCGGTGAAACGGCTGCATTTCTGCTGTCACAGAGTGAATGTGCGTCTCCTTCACTCGTCCTGCCATGCGCTGCTCATGCGCGTTGGGCTTGTTTACATCAGTGTGCGTGCCTCTTTGATGCAGCATACAGCATACATGTTGTTCATTTTAAACGGTAGATGGGTAAAGTATTCTTAAAATGCATTCTAAAATCGGAATAATTCGTAATAAATAATTATTCACGGTATTTTGAAGTGACCACGATAACAATATCATGCATGTTCATTATCGTGATATATCGTATTACCGTATACCGACACATGTCTAGTGGGGATTATGCTAATTGTGAATGAGCACACACATGTCCTATTTACGAATAATTGGAATTCATTAACGTACACACATTTAACTATCAAATCAACATAACATAAAAAAGGTTAATTAAGCATTTGTGAACCCAAAAGAGAGATTTGGGAAGGTCCTTTTTTTATATTGAATTTACTTAATTTTTATATTGATTTGTTAATTTATATATTTATTCCTTGTTTGTTCTTGAATGAGGCCCATTGTGCATATATCGTATATTCAAATTTACATTTATTAAAACAGCTGGGTTTATTTAAAAGATTTTAAAAAGATTTATTGAATTGAAAAGTCTCACCTAGTCAGAGGACTGATTAACTTGCCCCCTCCACATCCATACAGGCTGTCAGGTTCTCCAATGCACCTGTACACTTCAATCAGAAGATCCTGACACAGACAAATCAAACCATGTACTTACTAAACATCCCAGTGTTTTACTGCATTATAATCAGTGAAGTAGAGTGTGTGAGCGGTGCAGAGTGGAAGTGGAACAGGTAGTGTTACAGTGAAGAGTTGGAGCGGAGTGATGAAATGGCTGTCGCTCCACTCCACTTACATGCTCTGATACCCATCATCACCCACCTGGAGACTGATGCCAGAGTCTACTAAACTCTTTTCATTCACGCTGCTGATGGACAGCGTCTGGCTACTCTCATCAAACGTGATCCGTCTTGACACTCGAGACTGTGAGCTGAGACAAACACACGCCATTGGTCACCAACCATACAACTCTTTAAACAAAAAATGAATTTAGTGTAAAACACTGTGGTTGTGATTATAGTAAGTGTGAAGTAAGCAAGTCAGAGTGTCACTGCCAGTACCTTCGGCTCTGCTCCATGTTGGATCTGATCTTGTCCACGTAGATCTCAGAATAAAGTAGAGCAGTGAAATGGGCAGAACACACCTGGGCGGCTCCAGCCACCTCCAGATAATTCAGATCCAGCCAAAAATTTGAGTCACACACCGTCCCATATTCATTACTTTAAAAAAAAAAAAAGTAAAATTTACGCAATTACTGCACTGTACAACGTAACAATTTACTTTATTTAACCAGGTCTCATTACAAATGCTCAACAAAGCAGAATCATGGTATTGAACAGGAAACGTATCAGCAAACGTGTATAACATATTAATCTTATTCATTTCTCAAATGAGTTTCTTCAGCTATGGGCTCTTTTTGCTCAGTGACACACTCTCAAGGTCTATTTCATTTGTCTACTAACAATAGCTATATTTCCATCCAAAGTTGCAAATTTAACATATTCGAAAAACTACAATATTGTTCAAAACATTTGTGCACCTTTTTCATCCCATGTGTTCAAGAGAACAAAACCGCCACTTTCTGGTAAATCTGCAAATATCTGTAATAAAAACTGACATTTTTGTAATCGGGCAAGCCACTGTGGCTCTTTTCCATACATCATAAATTACTTGTGCCTCAGAGCGGCAGACGAAATGAAATAAACGCTGTCATGTTGTCTTGCATTTGGAGGCGGATACCTAGTGTTTTTAAATGTGTGAGATTTTTAGAATTTATGTGCATTTTGCCATTTTCATCCAGGGTTTTTTACACGATATCCTAAAATTTGCATTAATAAGTGGATGGAAACATAGCTAATATTCAATAGTGTAGACAGTACATACACTATATTGCCAAAAGTATTGGGACACCCCTCCAAATCACTGAATCGAGGTGTTCCAATCACTTCCATGGCCACAGGTGTATAAAATCAAGCACCTAGGCATGCAGACGCTTCTACAAACATTTGTGAAAGAATGGGTCGCTCTCAGGAGCTCAGTGAATTCAAGTGTGGTACCGTTATAGGTTGCCACCTGTGCAATAAGTATATATATATATATATATATATATATATATATATATATATATATAACAAAGTGGAAGCAATTGGCAACAACAGCAACTAAAATCACAGAGCGGGGTCAGCGCATGCTGAGGCGTACAGTGCGCAGAAGTCACCAACTTTCTGCAGAGTCAATAGCTACAGACCTTCAAACTTCGTGTGGCCTTCAGATTAGCTCAAGAACAGTGCGTAGAGAGCTTCATGGAATGGGTTTCCATGGTGAGCAGCTGCATCCAAGCCTTACATCACCAAGTGCAATGCAAAGCGTCGGATGCAGTGGTGTAAAGCACGCCGCCACTGGACTCTAGAGCAGTGGAGACATGTTCCCTGGAGTGACCAATCACGCCTCTCTGCCTGGCCGATGGACGAGTCTGGGTTTGGCGGTTGCCAGGAGAACGGTACTTGCCTGACTGCATTGTGCCAAGTGTAAAGTTTGGTGGAGGGGTGATTATGGTGTGGGGTTGTTTTTCAGAGGTTGGGCTTGGCCTCTCAGTTCCAGTGAAAGGAACTCTTAATGCTTCAGCATACCATAACATTTTGGACAATTTCATTCTCCCAACTTTGTGGGAACAGTTTGGGGATGGCCCCTTCGTGTTCCAACATGACTGCGCACCAGTGCTCAAAGCAAGGTCCATAAAGACATGGATGAGTGAGTTTGGTCCTGACCTCAACCCGATAGAACACCTTTGGGATGAATTAGAGCACAGACTGTGAGCCAGGCCTTCTCGTCCAACATCAGTGCCTGACCTCACAAATGCGCTTCTAAAAGAATGGTCAAAAATTCCCATAAACACACTCCTAAACCTTGTGGAAAGCCTTCCCAGAAGAGTTGAAGCTGTTATAGCTGCAAAGAGCGGGCAAACTCCATATTAAACCCTATGGATTAAGAATGGGATGTCATTAAAGTTCATGTGCATGTAAAGGCAGACGTCCCAAAACTTTTGGCAATATAGTGTATATAACATTTATGTCCTTTATTCCTGTTTTCGTTTGGAAGTCATCAACATTTCCACCACATCTGACATTTTTGATTGTTTTCATAATCCATGGTGAAATGTCTTTAGTTATACTAAGGCTAATTTTAAACAGCATTTAATGCACCCTAAAATCACACATCTACATAATGTGACAGCAAAAGTTTAAAAAAAAATTAAACTTCTAATTATAATATAAAAAGTCTTTAATAAAACTAAAATCAAAGGTGCGATAAGGCTTTGTGTCCTTATCAAAAGACCGTCTGTTTGCTCTGCGCAAAGCGAAGTGTGCACTTCTCTCGCGCAATCAGCAAATGTGTCTCAGTTCACAGTGAATGAATGCAGTGAACTCCATCTGTGCATGTGCTGAGTTTAATGTGCGTTTGAGAATGTAGCGGGCACCAGTTATTTTCACATTCACATTACAGCATTTCACTAGACTTTAGAGACGAGTTTGTAAACATGCCCCTCGAACCCGGCTAGAGGGACCGAGGTCCACCCACCAGTTTCATAAAATCCTGTGGGAATCTGATTATAGTGTCATTTTTTTTACCTGAAGCAGGTAAACAAGAACATTAACATTACTTAATACTTACTCAGCAAGGAAACTGATTGCTCAAAAGTGACAGTAAAGACACTTAAAATTTGACAATAGATTTCTATTTCAAATAATTACTGTTCTTTAGAACTTTCTATTGATGAAAGAATCCTGATAAAAATCCTTACTGACCAGACACACACACACACACCAACTTGAACATGAGCAAAATCTGCGTGGAGAATTTTTTCACCCTCCCACAAAACTCTCGAGCAGCAATAAATGTTACCACACCTAGGGGCAGTAGGGGTGCATGCATATTCAAAACATCAAAATTAAGAGCATTAATAATAATTATATAGTGCTTTGGCCACACAGAATTTGATAGAAATGAAAACTTGTCCAACCTTCCAGGTGCCACTGGGCGGCTCTGTTGTCTGAGATAGTCTATGACAGCCAGCATGCAGCGGAGTGAAGTTTTGTCTATCTGGCTCTGGTTGGCAACATCAATAGTGTTCCCTGTTAAAACAGAAAAAAATGTTTACTTATACAGAATATATTATCTTTGATAAGGCAGCACTGCAGCAGACCAAGTTGTTATTGTCATAGTCAAGACTAACAAATGGTTTTGCACCTGAATCAGAGAGCATGGGGGTGGTGGGACGGCTGGTGGGTGTGGAGGGTCTGCGGTACTGACTGAAGAAACTCTGGATGTGTGTGGATAACAGCTGCCTCCAGGAACCGTCCACATCTCCCAGAAGAATATCATGAACAAAGAGAGGCAGCATCATCTGACAAAAATCAGTATTTACCTACAGCAATAAAAAAAAAAAAAAAAAGAGTCTGTTTTATGGCTTTTGGGTCAGACAAACACATATCTGCATTATACACTGGATCACCAAAATACAGCATGGCTACTTTTTCATCAGTGTACCTCACATAAAGGTCTGATGAGAAGCAGAGCTTCATTTCGGACCCCTCCACTGTCTAACAGGGCCATACACAGGTCCTTTAACCAGTCCTTGTGTCCGCCAGGTTGCACTAACCAAAGGTCAGAACTGTCCAGCCTGTCTCTGGACTCTGAGGTCACTTCCATGGTCATGATGGGCTCCTGTATAAAAGAGCAGATAAGTCCGTTAAGTTATAGATTGTATGGGTTACTTTTATTACTGCAGGTATTCTTTTTGTTGTCACTCATAAAAGTGTATTTATTAAAATATCTATTCACTAATTTGTTTATTAAAGTGCCCCTGTTATGCTTTTTCAGATATTACCTTTCATGTATAGTATAATATAGCTGTTTGTGAGTGTAAAAGGTCTGCAAAGTTTCAAAGATCAAAGTAAAGATAACTGGAAAAAAAGAAAGAAAAAAGAACCGATTCTGAACTGCCTGAAACGAGTCGTCAGTAATTCCAGTCTTACTTCTTGCTCGAACGTATGTGGGTTTGTAACAAATTTGCATAATGCCAGCCTATGGTCTTCATTGTCTGCCCGCAAACAATGTCTACTTTGACCCTCAAACACTGTAGTTGTAGAGGAGACTGGAAGAGTTTGGTTTGTGTTGTCAGCATGTCGAGAAGATGGTGTTTTCTGCGCTGTGAAAGCAAATACACTTTGCATTAGGGGTGTGAATCGTCACTGGTCTCACGATTCAATTCGATTACGATTATCATGTCAACGATTCGATTTGATATCACAATGCATCGATATCGATATCATTGTTTTCGTCAATGAATACAAGCAGTAAGATTTATGAACTCCCTTTTTATTTTATCTGCTCCAAGAAAGTACGCTTCCTAAATATAGAAAACGTCAGAAGGCTTTAATCGATTATGGTCTATTACTGCATATTAATGGTCTATTAATGCAACAATTCATTTCAACACCCCTACTTTGCATACACTTCCAAAGGATGAGGAATCGGGCTCAAATTGATACGGTAAAACCGATGCCATTGTTACTGTTCGTATCACTGTTCGCATCACTGTTCACATCAAGTGCTCAGAAGGTGAAATTCAGATATGGTAATGCACGTTTTATTTCCAACATGAGCTGTAAGCGGTAGGCCAATCATAACAGACTGGGCCATCTGACCAATCAGAGCAGAGTAGACCAATCACAACAGACTGGGCCATCTGACCAATCAGAGCAGACTAGACCAAACACAACAGACTGGGTCATCTGACCAATCAGAGCAGAGTAGACCAATCATAACAGACTGGGCCATCTGACCAATCAGAGCAGAGTAGACCAATCATAACAGACTGGGCCATCTGACCAATCAGAGCAGAGTAGACCAATCATAACAGACTGGGCCATCTGACCAATCAGAGCAGAGTAGATCAATCATAACAGACTGGGCCATCTGACCAATCAGAGCAGAGTAGATCAATCATAACAGACTGGGCCATCTGACCAATCAGAGCAGAGTAGACCAATCATAACAGACTGGGCCATCTGACCAATCAGAGCAGAGTAGACCAATCATAACAGACTGGGCCATCTGACCAATCAGAACAGAGTAGATCAATCATAACAGACTGGGCCATCTGACCAATCAGAGCAGAGTAGATCAATCATAACAGACTGGGCCATCTGACCAATCAGAGCAGAGTAGACCAATCATAACAGACTGGGCCATCTGACCAATCAGAGCAGAGTAGACCAATCACAACAGACTGGGCCATCTGACCAATCAGAGCAGACTAGACCAAACACAACAGACTGGGTCATCTGACCAATCAGAGCAGAGTAGACCAATCATAACAGACTGGGCCATCTGACCAATCAGAGCAGACTAGACCAAACACAACAGTCTGGGTCATCTGACCAATCAGAGCAGAGGAAAGGTGGGGTTTAGAGAGAGTGAATTTGACTTTAATCAAACTGTTTCAGACATTGTGAGAAAAGAGGTGATGCTGCAATGTATTTTATCAGTTTTTTTTTTTTCTTTGACCTTGGATGCATGTAAACCTATTGTAAGAGATCTCCAAAACAAAATAAGGAACTTGTAGCATAATAGGGGCACTTAAATCACAAATATACAGTGTGCAGCTGGAATCAAGTGTCCATAAAAAGGATGTAGACATATGCAGATGTGAAACACTTGCCCGTCTCTTGGCAGAGCGGAAGGGGTTTAGGTATGCCAGCAAAGGGTCCCTTTTACTTTTAAACATTCCCCCAAATTCAAGCCCATATTGAGTGGCCAAGATGTCCTTTAAACACACACCAGCAGCCTGACGCACCGCAATACTGAAATAAAAGAGAGAGAGCTATGATGTAAATACTATTAGAAAGCAAATACTAGAAATTGTTTCTTGTGAATTTGTGTTGAAGTTAATCCAAGATCAGTGTGAAAGTGTAAGATCTGCTAAAGGAAGTAGTAATGAAGTGCCTGTGATGTGTGAGTGCATTGTCCATGCAGTTCAGGATGATGAAGATCCACTGAAGAGGGACATCATAGAGCAAATGGACTGCTCTAGCATACAGCTGGTCTTTCCCATGGTGCAATGCAATGGATGATAGGTCAACTGGCCCAAGTTCTCCCAGGCACCGACCAACAGCCTCTGAGGAGTAAATAATAAAAACATTTCAAAAATGTATTTATTTTGGTTAAAGACCAATGAAATCTGACTTTTAATCAATGTCTATTAGCTTTGAAGTCATGTGTGCTAAAAGTTTTTAACAGATATATACCTTTAAAAATGTACAAATTTGTTTTTTTGTCTTCCGAGAAAAAAAGCATACAAAAATCTTTGTATGTTATCTTGTCTGGATAACTCTTTGTAGCTTTAATAAGCTTCTACAATTATAATAATAAAAACGTTTGAACAAAACTTGTGGTTTTTATAACTGTTTTAAAATTTTTTACTTATTTAAAAATAATTAAAAGGTAGGGTAGGCAATTCCAGAGAGGCTAGCAATAGCAAGCTAGCTTTGAAAGCATGCGATCCCACCCTCCCTTCAGAACGTCTCCAAAGCCATGTCAAAAGACATGAACGCGCACAGCCAGAGCAGAGTCTGCAAAGCGTCTCGAGAGACGGCGGTAAATTCCCTCATGTCTCAAAGAACATAACATTACAATAATAATGAAAGTAAACAACTTACAGAGCTCTAGTTGTACCACCTGACTGCTGTAAATTAATTTCGGTGTTGATATTGTTGACATATAAATGCAAAAATCCGAGTCTGAGGACGTGAACAGCTCCGGGTAGAACCTTACGGGTTGCCATCTCATAATTACGGATACGACATGGCGTGAACGCAGCATAAGCTGTTGTGGTTCAGGAGGAACTGTTAAAGGCGGCTGCTGTTTCTGTGGCAGTGCTCGGTGACTGACGTCTGTCTAACTCTGCACAGCCGTACAGAACGCGCTGATGGCGTGTGATGCTGTGTGAGCAGGTGCTTGGAGGTATGGAAATACATATGTTGACAGGCAGGTAGGACATCTAAGGAGTCATGAACTGCATTGTTTTATTGTTTTATAATGTTTCCTGGGGTGCACTTATAATGTTAGTATGATTTTTACATCAAAAATGGTCATAATTTAGAAATAAAAGACATTTAACTACCCTGATTTTAGACCTCTGCTCTGAACGCTCTTTTTGAAGGGGCGTGTCTGCTGTGAGACTTCAGTGTAAATGCCCACTGCTGTAGAGCCCTGCATTTCAGCCCGACGGGCCGTGATTTATTTACGCCCCTAGGGCTGGGCTTCGGGCCAATTTTCATGTCATACCTCACACGCAGGCCTGGCTTTGGGCCTGTTTTAGGCTTCTCCTTCTTTTTATATTTTAGACATTTATTAATTAAAATAAACTATGAGAGGTGCTGCGCTGGTGGAAACAACACGAGACCATGCTACCATGCTACCATGCTAGCTTGAACTATTTTAATGGCTGCAATAGTGTGTAATAGAGAGGATAAAAATTTTTTTTAAAAAAAAAACACGGGTTCCAGTCGGACTCGGGCCGAGAATTTTGATAAGCTGTCGGACACGGGCCGGGCCGGGCTAGGGCCTGAGCGTCTCGGGCTAGGGCCGGGCTAGGGCCTAGATTTGAGGCCCGTGCAGGGCTCTACACTGCTGTGATTGGCTGCTGTGAGACTTCAGTGTAAATGCCCACTGCTGTGATTGGCTGACATCTTTGCATATGAAATAATTGCTAGTATTACATGTTTAACTCTCTCGAAAACTTTTAACATGTTTTTACTATTACAGCTCTCAAGGTTAACTAATCGTGAAAAGTGTTGATTATAGCATTATATTTAGATCTATAGCATTATATTGTCTAAACAGACAGTGATGTAGAAGCAGGCATTGATCTTCTTCTGCAGAGGCGGATTCCACGACCTGTCATATTGGTAGATTGGCTTCAGTAGAAGCTGTTTTTAGACTAACAAGAAAGTTTTGAGTTCTGAAACTTACAGGATGTTTTTATAGTACAATGACCTCTTATGTGTCAAAAGATCAAGGAAATTTTGATTTCTCAGTTCATGACCCCTTTAATAATTAGACCACTTCTATTATTGATTGCTATCAGGATGTGAAGAGAGTTTCCACCAGTATAACAAAAAGTGTTTATGAAAAACATTGCCTACCCTACCTTTAAAAGGCTAAGTCACTGTTTTACTTTATTACACAAAATTATTATTTCTCATTCAATTGTTGACTCTTTTTTTTTTTTAAGTTATTTTTTATAGCAAATTAGTTTTGCTATTGTCACACTATCCTGCACATTTCTGTCCAATAAGAAACTAGAAAGGAAATGTCTCCACCCCCCACCCCCTAGGAACAGTAAGTCACGGTTCCAAAAAAATCGATAATCACAGTTAAAAAAAAACAATATGTCCTGCTCCAACTTCAACATGAATTTCATCAACATGCCATAAAAAACTGCACCCGTTAAGCAATTTCAGTGGGGTCTAGTGAAAAGCACTTACTCAAGATGTCCCCTCCACCAGGGTGGTTAGCTGCGATTTTGCAGAGCTGTAAAAGGTTTAGAACCAGCTTAACTAGAATGCAGCTGGAAGGATCGGCTAAAGAAACACAAACATCAGATATGCATTATATTAAGACAGTAGAGTTAAATATATAAAGAGCTATAGCACATTTATCTGACGGTTGTATAAAAATTCTCAGTAATGTGATTCTGACCATGGCATTCTTTCAAGAGTTGTCCTATCTGCTGTTTATGGCTGTGAAGTTGCCTTTTCAAATCTTTCAATCCCTCCAAACGTGCCAGGGGCAAAGAATCACAAGACGTAACAGACAGAAAATGCTCGATTTCCTGCAATAGACAGAAAAATAAAAAGGACAGGCACAATAAACAATTTTAATAAGAGAAGAATAACATGTTAAGCTATACACCATATCAACTGTGACACTTGGATCAGACAATTAGGATAATCAACCAATTACTTCATTTCAAATTCATTCTTCAACTCCTGCAATTTATATTTAGCTCATTATAATCCCACAACATGACCTTTAAAGGTGCAGTAAAAGGTGTTAAAGGTGCCGTAAGCAATTTCTGAGAAACGCTGTTGATATTTTGAAATCAACCCAAACAAGCACACCTCCCTTCATTGCTCCGCCCCCAAAAAGCACAAACATGCAACGCAAGTGGATGTCTCTTCATCATAGCTGAACTGAAATGAAATAATGCTTCGCAAAAAATAAAGCGAAGATGGCAAACGTATGACAAGGAAGGACAAAAAATACAGTACACAAGAGTAAATACAAGCAAGAGTTGGTTAGTCGCCAGCAGCCACAGCTCCAGACAAACAATGACACTCAAATCTGTCCTGTTACTAGAGCTAACATTACCATTTCTTGGTTCCTGGAAACATATCAAAACCAATGTTACTCACGTATGGAGCAGAAACAACGCAACCTCAGCGTTTGTTTTTAGGCCTTCCCGCTTAGGTCTCTCCAGCACTGGAAAGCTTTTCTAATATTAATGCGGGTCCTAAAGCTCTCGCCTGATCATAGCCCTTTGATATTCCTCTGATCTTTTCTCGTTTGTAATGTCTCTCAGCCATCTCTCTTTCTACAGTCTCTCTTCAAATCTCTCTCTCCTCCCCCATCATGAGTGGACATGCCCCCTATTGCTGATTGGCTACAAGAAAGTTGTTGTGCTACAAGTGTGTTGTGCTGTTGTGTAGCTCAATCCACTTTCAACAGCATTTTTCAGAAAAAGCTTACTGCACCTTTAATGTTAAATGTGGGTATACGCAGCATTTCTGAAAAAGAACAGGATGTTGACCTGTCTGAGAGTGAAGGCTCCAGAGCTGTATTTGAGCGCATGTTGGGTGGCTCTGAGCTCTCTGAAGTTTGGTCGGTCTGGGAAAGGCTCCAACAGGGGAATGGACTTTCTCAACATTCTGTTCTCTGGGTTTTCTATTACCAGGAACCTTAGCAGGCTGAGGACCTAAAAGCAACCACATGTACATCATATATAATGAATAATCAGTCAAATCATGCATCACACTTGTAAACAGGGATGGGTGATATATATTCTAAATTAAATTTACAATGTATTTAATATTATTTTGTTAGGGAACACGGTTAACATCGTAATTGGTGTTAATGTGCTTTAAATCAGTACTGTAATCCAGTTTTGCATCCACCTCTTGTGTCACGACTCTTAACAGAAACTTTAAAGTGACTTAAAACCCTAATAACAAAAAAGCATTTCAATTTAGAAGTTCATTCCGAAAAATCTATTATTTTCCAGTCGTTGAATTCCATGATTTCTGAATAAGGATTTTTAAAAACATTTTGTAGAGATTATGGCCGATTAAATATTTTAGAACTATAATTTCAAAAATTTCACTTACCTATGCCAATTTCCATGACTTGTCAAAATTGTATTAATTTCCATTAAATTTACAGGTCTGAAATCATCATTTTAAAAATCCTAGATATATTTCCAGTTTTTGTGTGTTATCTCTTAAAAATTCACACACTGAAAAATGTTGGGCCTTTAACTGTATTTAAAGCTGCAGTCCGTAAGTTTTGCCTCTGTTTCGCCATCTCTGTTTGAAACCTGCAATTGCAGTTATTTGCGGAATTATCATCTTTACGTGGGTTGTGCATCGGCACGGCTCCTCAGCGCGGATGAATCTAATGTTTTGAGGAGTTTGTGTGGCTGTCAGTCATTCACCGCACCGGTGTGGATACTGTACTTTGGAATCACAGATTCTACATCTTGGAAGTACAACCAAAATAAAAGTTTTCACTGGAAAATGTCATCTGAACAAGTAACATGTCTGCCACTTTTGTTCTGACCAACTGAGAAAAAAAGCATTACAATAAATCGCGCTGATTAAATCTAACGATCGCTTGGCTCATATCACATCAAACCGTGCAAATTATTATTATTGTTATACTTTGTTCTCAAAGCATTGCGTGACTAAGTGCGTATTAGCGTTATCTGTAGATTTCAATTTCTGTACAGTCTAATTTCTAATTGTCATAACATTAGAATTTCATATAAAGAAATTGTTCTTTTAACCCAAAAAGCAAATTAATGTTCCTTAAAACACAATTTTTTTTTCTGTAGCCACTCCGCAGTCCGAAGTCTTTTGCTTTTGACTATGGGTGAATCTCCAGTTGTCACTGATGATTGTCGTTTGGTCCTTTCTGGATTACAATCCAGTAATCCAGTGTAAGATTGATAATATTAGGAAAAAAATTATAACCATGCAGCCATCTACTACAGTATCACATCAGACAGTGCATTGTAGTGTCACTGAGGAAAAATTCCACTCATTCACTGCTATAGGAGAAGAAGAATTGGCTAAACTCGTTAAATCATCAAAATCAACAACAAGTATATTCAACCCTATACCGACTAAACTACTAAAAGAGATGCTTCCAGAGATCATAGATCCTCTTCTTAATATCATTAATTCATCCTTGACATTAGGATATGTACCGAACACTTTTAAGTTGGCTATTATTAAACCACTTATTAAAAAACGGCACTTGATCCTACAGAATTACAGGCCAATCTCAAATCTACCCTTTCTGTCAAAAATACTTGAAAAGGCAGTATCCTCACAACTACGCTCCTTTTTAGAAAGAAATGGTATCTGTGAGGATTTCCAGTCAGGATTTAGACCGTATCATAGTACTGAGACTGCTCTCATCAGTTACAAATGATTTACTCTTATCATCCGATCATGGTTGTATCTCTTTATTAGTGTTACTCGATCTTAGCGCTGCATTCGATACTATCGACCACAACATTCTTTTGAATAGACTCTGTCTATTTAATTATGTTGGCATTAGTGGAATTGCATTGGCATGGTTTAAATCATACTTATCTGACTGTTATCAGTTTGTAGCAGTAAATGAAGAGATGTCACACCGATCACAAGTTCAGTATGGAGTACCGCAGGGCTCAGTGCTAGGACCGTTGCTTTTCACCCTGTACATGCTACCACTGGGAGATATTATTAGGAAGCATGGCGTTAGTTTTCATTGTTATGCTGACGATACTCAGCTCTATATTTCTTCACGCCCCGATGAAACTTACCAATTCACAAGATTAAAGGAATGCATAACTGATATAAAAAATTGGATGACTATTAATTTTCTGCAATTTAATTCAGAAAAAAACTGAAATTTTAATTATTGGACAAAAAAACTCCACAAGTAGTAACCTAGAATACTGTCTAACACTCGATGGCTGCTCTGTCAAGTCCTCGTCGTCAGTTAGGAACCTGGGTGTGCTTTTTGATACCAATCTTTCATTTGAAAGCCACGTTTCTAGCATCTGTAAAACTGCATTCTACCATCTTAAAAATATATCTAAATTACGGCACATGCTTTCAATGCAAAATGCTGAACAGTTAGTTCATGCGTTCATGACGTCAAGGCTAGATTATTGTAATGCTCTACTGGGTGGTTGCCCTGCTCGCTTAATAAATAAACTGCAGCTGGTCCAAAACGAGTTCTTACTAGAACCAGGAAGTATGACCATATTAGCCCGGTTCTGTCAACACTGCACTGGCTCCCTATTAAACATCGCATACATTTTAAAATCTTGCTTATAACTTACAAATCACTAAATGGTTTAGCTCCCCAGTACTTGACCGAGCTCTTAACACATTATACTCCATCACGTCTATTGCGGTCTCAAAATTCTGGCCAGTTGATAATACCTAGAATATCAAAATCAACTGTAGGCGGTCGATCCTTTTCCTATTTAGCACCTAAACTCTGGAACAGTCTTCCTAGCATTGTTCGGGAAGCAGACACACTCTGTCAGTTTAAATCCAGACTAAAAACACATCTCTTTACTATGGCATACACATAAAACATTTTTAATTTATACTATTCAAATCAGTTAAATGATTTTTAGGCTGCATTAATTAGGTCAGCCGGAACCAGGAACACTTCCCATAACACCTGATGTACTCGTTACATCATAAAAAGAATGGCATCTACGCTAATGTTAGTCTCTCTGTTTATCCCGAGGTTTACTGCAGTCAGCCGGATCTGGGCCGTATCCAGATCAGATGGTGAACCTGCGCCCAGACATGACCAACGCATCCCTGAAGTGTCTGCAGAGACTGTGTCAATTAGACTGAAATTGCCTCATCGACACAGCATCCTCAATAAACCCGTCCCCGGCGTGATGACTCCGATCTTTCGAATATTCCTATCTAATAACTGCCTCATCGACACGGCATGATGGCCAGAGGAGAACTGGCACCCCGACTGAGCCTGGTTTCTCCCAAGGTTTATTTTTCTCCATTATGCCACCTGATGGAGTTTTGGTTCCTTGCCACTGTTGCCTTTGGCTTGGCTTGCTCAGTTGGGGACACT
The DNA here is from genome assembly GCA_039654105.1 of Coreius guichenoti. Classification (NCBI taxonomy): domain Eukaryota; kingdom Metazoa; phylum Chordata; class Actinopteri; order Cypriniformes; family Gobionidae; genus Coreius; species Coreius guichenoti. The sequence continues at coordinate 8,459,145 of CM077174.1, read as the reverse complement.
AAAATTTTAAACTAAATATTCAAATAAATTTTCAACTAAATTACTGATCTGCCCGCATGGTCACTATATGATAATTGAAATGAGCTGGATAACATCAACGTTTTCTCCAGAGCAGCTGTACAGCCGAATCAAATTCTGTTGCATTATTTTCCTGTTATCACTGTGAAGCTGCTTTGAAACAATCAGCATTGTAAAAAGCGCTATATAAATAAAGGTGACTTGACAATCCGCCATCAAAATAATACGTTTAATTATTCCAGCTGCTGTGAGAAAAGGCTATAAATGATCCACCACCTGCAGCATCCTCACATGCGGTACAGCCTACTAGCTGGTACTGCTTCTTTATGTATACAGACGTGACATAATGACGCAAAGACGAACGCCGGCAAGCTCGTATTTCCTGTGAAAACCCACCAATACCACTAAAATTACACACATTATTACAAGCTTACCATTGTGAATCAGGCTAATTGATTTTGGATAATTTTTAACCAAAAAAAGTTACGGACTGCAGCTTAAAAATGATTTATTTGAAATGCATGTAAGTAAAAGTTGTTTTTATGTTTTGTAAAAATCATTGTGTTTGTAATGACAAAGTTTTCTGTTCAAAAATATATTTTTTTTTAATTTGCAGATACTAGGAGTGTCCATAGATTAAGATAAATAACTAAAATAATAATTAAATTACAGAATTCCAGAAGTTTTAAAAGCTGAATGTTTTTTTTCAAACATCATTTTAGATTATTTTATTTTAAAACTTGTTTGTCTTATTTCGAATCATTTTAAGTCATCTTGAGGCCCCTTGGAAGCTTGCTGAGATCCCTAGTTGAGAACCTCTGCACTTGATTGTGACCGTAGAAGATAACAGTTCATGTTCATGCACTCTGCTGTCTCACCTGCTGAGATATGGCTGACTGTTCGGTGACCTGTGCTGTGAGAGTACCCACAATGACCTGCAGGTGGCTCTCTAGAGCATCATCACAGTATTCCACAGCCGTATGACAGACCAGCGACAGCAGATCACAGCACAGGGACAGACTGCGAGTGGACACCTCATCCTGTTGTTGACATGATCTGCCGCAGAAAACAAGTGCTCAGTAATAACCTCAACCTGTCTCCCACTCTTGATTATTCATCTGGCTGATATTTTTTTGTAAATATATACAACCCTAAAACAGCCCTAATGTGTGTGTGAGCAGACCTGCTGTTGATGTGGTGAATAAGTGTATAGATGATGTCACGCAGCACAAATGCCCATGCTCCGCCCAGCCCATCCTTCACCTCACTGAGCAGCAGGCTGACAAATAGGTGGTACATCATCAGTATGCGGTGCCTCTCGTAGGCGTTGGTGGTCTCGGCAGCCTTCTGACAGATTGCTATGAGAATCCTCTGAATGGACATCTGAAACAAACAGAACAAACACAGACAGGCAACTATGCACTTGCTGACTTCCTGCACATTTATACAGTATCTCAGAGGAAATATTAATATGCAAGTTTGAGTGGGAGGCTCACGGGAGTCTTAGACAGGATGGCGACTAGAGACTTGTGGTTGGCACTGTGGCATTTGCTCAGGTAATCCAGCGTGGCTTTGATCACATATGAGCTGAAGAATGGCGGGTTTGGCGCAGGATCCAACTCTCTAATTACAAAAATACAACATGTTTATGAATTTTCTTATGATTCATATAGGGTAGCAATAAATTCCAAGTGGAAATATCAGTGAATTTCTCAATGCTGGATGAGCATTTGAGCCCATACGTTTTTTATGTGAATTTTTTTTATTTATCATGCGCATCTTGCCATTTCCATTCAGCGTTTGCCTAGTAACATTCGCATAAAAATACTTTGTAGGTGGATGGAAACAGAGTTATTTTCAATAAGAGAAAAAGTTCTCAAAGTTACAGTATGTTTTCATACTGTTTCACTCTATTTTATCTCTTTTATCTCAAATAAACACTGAATATTGATTCCTAATGTTATAATCCTTTCAATGATCTGTAAGGTGGCATGATAAGAAATAAATATACCCAGTAAATTTCTGTAGGTCTCCACTATCCGCTGCCACTCCTCCTGCTGTCTCATGCAGTGTCATTAACAGCTCCACCACAATGTCAGCCAGGTTGTTGCAAATCAAACTGTCAATTTGCTGAAGGAAAAATAAAAACTGTGTATATAAATAATTCTCGAGCTATGTACCTGGATACGGCTAAAGTGTAGATCAGTAATATACTAAAGATCAGCTGAAATAATTGGAACACAACTGTATCCTCACCTGTTTTCCCAGGAAGTTGCTGTTCTTCAGTATGTCATACACCTTGTGAGCTTTCTCTCTCTGCTGGGCCACATGGGTGTCTTGCCCGGCGAGGGCGAAGTGAGGCAGGATGTTCACCATGATCTTGGGGAAGCAGTTAGCCAGCAGCTGCTTCCAGTCCTGTGCCAAGTGATCCCCAATGGATTTCACCTCCTCAAAGTCATTCAGGAAGACCAGGTGCGGGATCAGAACATGGTAGGATGACCTAAAATTTATAATACATAGTTACAGTATAATCAGAGTACAATACAGTATAATTACAGAACAACTCGGATGTAAAACTTCTGACATGTTCCGATAATGAGAATTTTCTACTATTATGTACTATTTTTGCAATGAAAAATTGAAAATGATAATGAATTGATTAATTGACCATATGCACGGTTACTTCCTGGTTTTCGATAAGCCATCTTGGGCATTTCCGGTGAACTGTTAGCTGTCATTCTATACTCGCTGTACATGGACACAAAACCATCAATGGTTGACTTTTTAATGTTGTATTTATATTTTAATATAGTTATCACACTTACCTAATTTGCCAATAAACCAGTTTTATTAACTGCAATAAAGACTTGAAGCCAATGGGAACAATGGAATAAGAAACACGGTGTCTGTAATTGGACACACGCAACATTTTTCCAGCACTTCAAATGTTATTTTTAATGTGATGACCAAAAACATTATTTCTTCATCCTTCTGAGATTATCCCCATTTGTAAAACCGAATGTTTTAAGATGTAGGAAATCCAACATTTGATAGAACACTTTTATTTAAAAATAAAAAAAAAGAAATTAATTACCACTATAACCAGTAGATGGCGGCAGAGGAGCATTTATTGGCTCATATTAGCCATTTCCTGTCAAAAAAATTTCACACGTTTCTAGGGCTGCAACAACTACTCGATAAAATCGATAATAATCGATAATGAAAATCATCGACAATGATTCTCGTTATCAATTAATCAGGTCTGCCCTCTGTGCACAGAAAACTTTCACCAGTCGCGCCAAATTACAGCACTGAATAATGTATTTCTATAGACAAAATGCATCTAAAAATAGTGGAGTGGAAACAGAGAGAGCTGCTGCGGGAATGGTACGTGATCCAAGCGCCCAAAACATGAGAATTCTCTGGACGCTAAATTTAGGCTTAAAAGTCAACGTGTAATTCAAGTATTTTATGAGAGTAGTAACTGCAGAGGGATAACAGCGTGTAATTGAATATAAATGTAAGACGTTTCTTATAGCCTAATTACAGGATAAAGAAATGAGAGTAAGAGGTTAACGTTACTTTGTACATGTTCCTGCAGAACATTCCTCTTATCTGGTAACACAGAGTTTGTGTTTTTTTTGTGTTTTTGTTTTTCTTTAATATCATTTTTATGTAGGGATTTAAACTGTCCTTTTGCCTAGTAACTTTTTTGCACATAATGTACAGCACAGATATACCCTTACGAAAATTAACCATGGTTTATTATAGTAGTATTTGGCGTATTACCACAAATACCATAGTTGAAGCAAAACCATGGTTAATTTGTGGTTACCATGGAATTACCATTTATTATTATTTTTTTTTTTATTTGTTGTAAAACTATGGTTAATTTTTGGATATATTCACTAATGTATGATTTCATAGACACGTTTGTTTGAAGGACAGCATTGGGCAGGATGTGGAATAGTGTGTCAAAAAATTGGGCTTTTTATCCAATTAATCGAAAAAATAATCGGCCAACTAATCGATTACCAAAATAATCGTTAGTTGCAGCCCTACACGTTTCACTTTTGAATAAATATTAAACATTATAAAATCACTAGGTTTAAAAATACTTTTCAAACTCAAACTTTTTTTGTAGTGATGTATGAAGTAGGAAAAGTCACAAAGTCTCATGAAAAACAATAACTTTTCTTGCGAATGAATTACACTGAAAGCTAGCACCTACCCTCCCTTTATAATCACTTACTGAAGCTGTCAGTCATTGCAGCACAAGCTCTCTGATTTCGGCACACTTGTGAAAACTCCCATTTTGTTCAACGAATCTAACTAAAGTGCACAATAAATCTTTAATTTACAGTGTTGACGCTCACCTCACTGAGTTTGAGTGCCAAAATATGCACAGGGACAGCGTGAACTTCACATTATTTGTAGAGCAGCCATCCATAATCGCAGTAGGAATTGTACTTAATTGTAAACTTTAATATGGCATGTTTGTTAATTTTAATAAACAATTAACAAACTTTCAGCTTTCAAATTCTGTCGATTTTATCACGAAATACAAGCAATAAATGTCGTTTTGGCGCACTTTAATGTGGCCTGACAGATCGCTCAATCAGCATTTCGAGCTTGGAAAGAGCTTGTATAAAACAGCTTAAGAACAATCATGTCACGTAACGTCAGATTTACCTCAGAAAAATCATTTAATGCTCATAAACTCGTTAATCAGCTAGAAAAATAACGGGCATATAGACGGGCATTTTGCTAAATATATGCACTATCACATAATCCTTACATTTTTAACCTGTTGTCTACATGAGAAAGAATGGAAGGAGCTAAAAATATAATTGCATATAATATTAATATTGCATATAACCGCCCATATAATTGCATGTAAAGAGCTGCCTTTCACCAAATTTACCTATCAGACATTGCTAATGAAGAAAAATAGATTGGGTGTGCAAGACATGACAATGTTTATAGGATGCATTAGGAGGAGGCCAAACTATACTCATTGGCCAAGTGATGCTAACATCACTTCAGAGTCTGTGTAAAGAACAATTCTTTGTGATTATGTAGTCAAAATCAATTCAGTTCCTACTTTAAGTGAAACTTAGTTCCCAGGACATCCACAAGATGGATGAAAATGCAATGAAAATGAAAATGAAAAGGAGGGCAGACATGACAAAATTTAAATTAGTCAATTAAAACAAGTTTATTCTTTTGTGGCACTTAACATTTTTTCGTTATGCCTGATCGGTGTATATCGCAGAACAACAAAATATCGCAATGTCATTTTGGCTTCTTATGCCATATATGCAAAATATTAATTATTTTGATTTGGGCTGAAACATAACCAGCATGTTTTTGTGAGATTCAGCCTAGTAAACAAGAAGATGACAGGAGCACATACCTGTAAAACTCTTCTAGACTGCAGTAGCCCAGCAGTGTGTAAGGGAAGGACTGCAGCGTGTACCTCGAGTCGGACTGTTTTTGGTTCAGCCACTCAGCCACTAGGTAATATAGGTGTGAATTAATTAAACTCTTAGAGTGCCTGTACCCAAGCGACCGGGACACACCTCTGAGCACCTGCAGAGTCACCACAGAAAAACAGTTTAATGGAGTATACAAATGAACATTTGGACAGTGTTGAATATCTTTACATTTCTTTACCTTTTTGATGAGCTGTTCATCAATGCTGTTCTCCTTGTAGGACTGAAAGAGTGCAAACAGGGCTTGCTTCTCACACACAGGGCTGCAGGACATCACCATGGAGACACTTTTCAGCAAGGTTGCCCGTCGATTAAAGGTCTCGTCGGGTAAGTCTTCTGAAGGACAGGTCTTCTGTAGAACAACAGCATTAAAGCATTAGAAGTCTATTTTAGTATGGCAAACCAAGTCAATACCAAATCTAAACTAAACTAAACTAAAAAACTAGTTTAAAAATTCATTAGTTATTTTTTTTCTACTTGTTTACTTAAATCTTTGTCTCTCTGTTGTATTGTTTTTTGTTCTACTGTTTGTAATTTGTGCTCTTTATTTTATAACTGACTATTTACTTAAATAATTACTTGAATAATTACAATTAATAATTGACTGCTACATGACATTGTTTTAATTTAATATTTATAAATCTACACAATTAATTTTCTTTATTTAATGTGTCATTTTTAAAATAAAGTAGTATGTTCAATAGGAAATTTGTTTTTGCTGTGGCATGGAAATTTGTTTTTGCTGTGGCATCGAAACTTGGGAATCCTAAAAAAACTCACTGGTATTGATATCAGCTACTGAAATTGTAGTGTTGTAACGACTTAAGTCTTTTCCATAATTGTTTGATTGGTTGTCATAAATGACCTATAATCCGGTTAAGATCAAACACAGTATAACATGAGTCTTGCCCTTAGTTCTGAGAATGTATTTTAATATCTAAAGTTAAGTGATTCAACTTCTTTATGCATCAAAATCCAGCGATGCAATGGTCAAGAGTTATTAAAACATAATTTCATAGCACATTAATTCACAAAACATTTAAATTTAATAAAAAAAAATATTTCTGATGAAAAAATAAAATAGGACTAAAATAGGATTAATTAAGTTTCTCTTTAATTTCTGGTAAACTGGTGTCATTTATCTTGTGCATTTACATGTCAACAACATGCTGATAACTGTCAAAAGAAATCTTATTATAAATACCCATTTTAAGGCTTTACATACAAATCAATATAATGCCAACCACTGGGTTTTGATTATTCTCAGAAAATTCTCAAAGATAACCGCACATAATAAGCTTACAAAACACTGACAAAGAATGGACAATGAAACCAGAGTAACTCAAAATTGGTGTAACACTATTTAGTGTAAGCCATTTACTATATCCTTACTATATCCTATATGTCAGCATAAAAAGCATAAACAGGACCTTTTCAAAAACACCGGTAAATTGGTTCTGGCAATTTACCAGTAAGGGAAGTTGTAACATTAGCAGTAAAGTACCGGTATGATGCGCTGTGAACGCAGAATAAAGATTACCGGTCTGAGCATGTACGAAGTCAGAACGTGCTGATGTAAGAAGTCTGCTTTGGGCCAATCATAAAGTTCTTATGGAGATGATGTGATTACTCCACGCTGTTAACAAAGCATCTCAATCGCCCTCCAAGCGGTTGGTCCCAGTATAGGTCATAAACCATGCCCGCTCCGTGTAATGTAATGGGACGTGAGACAAACTAATCAAATTACACTTCAAACAATTTTTTCAAAGATGGTTTCTATCATTTTAGGTAGTTTTTATCACGCTGATGTTAGTTAAAGTGTTCGTTTTATTAAATAAGTTTGGTTTTAGTTAGTGATTGACAGCTTCTCTGAGCGAAGTAGTCACTGAGGCACCAACAGACTTTTTTCAGGGTTTTTGGGAGGAGATTGGAGCTTTAACTTTAATTTCTACATTTCCATAACTGTTTATTTCACACCGACAGTGAGTTGTTCTGCAGTAAAATGTACTAACCGATTCTATGGGAATGTGGGCGGGGCTATAATAGCGCGGCTCCACTTGACGCTCAATACTCAGATTTCAGCGCCATATTGGGACATATTGGACACTTCAACAATGGAAGAACGTGAAGGTGTGTCGTCCATCTTTTTTTACAGTCTATGGTCGCACTCGAGACCCAGCCTTCTTTTCCATTCATCAGCACTGCGGCTCTGCAGTTGGATACTATTATCCGGGTCTCGTGTTTTTATGAGCAAAAACGCGTTCTGTTTGATCATCCACTTACGCCTGTCACTCAGACCTCAAAAAATGTTACCAAATTAAACAGATAATGAAACTAAAGCGCTTCTCCTCAAGTGGGCAAATGAAGGCAACGGTGCAGCATTTAAAGATAATTTCCGATGACTGACATCACAGAATTTAAATTTACCGTTTTTACCGTTTTCAACTAAAATGCAAAAATTCAAATGAGTTTTTGCCGTTCATTTACACAACAACTGAAAATGCAAACTTTTAAAAACGGGTTTCAAACAAAGTGCAAGTTTTTGAATCGTCTCTGTGTAAATTACAAATACACGAATTTAGAAAAAACTATAACGTCATACGCATACGTATTAAGTGTTCAGTCAATAGGCGCATAATATTTCTTTACACAGTGACATCTGGCCTGGCAGCATAATACAGCGTTTTTAGTCATTTTCGCAGATCCACGTGAACAAGGATCGTTTTGACAACGTTGAAAAACGCATGGGTAAAATTTTCCCTTTTTAGTACACTGTTGTCATGTAAAGGCCATGTGTCCACCAAAACATTTTTTTCCTAAGGCCAGACTATTTTTTCAATCTGCGACTATCTGCGAAATCAGATATTAGTAACACTTCCTCATATATTCTGTATCAACTGAAAAAACACTGCGCCACCGAAAGTTCAAGCGTCCACAGCAAGGTGTTTTTCAGCTGGCTAAAAACGCTTTGGTGGTTGATCATCCACTTACGCCTGTCACTCAGACCTCAAAAAATGTTACCAAATTAAACAGATAATGAAACTAAAGCGCTTCTCCTCAAGTGGGCGAATGAAGGCAACGGTGCAGCATTTAAAGATCATTTCCGATGACTGACATCACAGAATTTACTGGTATTTTGCTGCTGATGTGTGAACGGTCTCTTACCGGTAAAAAGCCTAACATAGTTCATTGCTTATGTGAACAGCATATTTGTGTATTTACCAGTAAAGTCATTCTGGTAATTTTACGGTAATTTACCGGGATTGCTGTGTGAAAGGGGCTAGTGTAAGACTGCATATAAACACACTATTTGCTTATACATTCAAATGAAGGTAAAAGACTTATACCTGCCCCCTCATTCCTTCCTGAGACTTGAGGTAAATGTTCTCAAAGGCCGTCTGCTGATTCTTCAGAGGAAGCATCATCTTCCTACCGCCATCCAGTCCATTTTTAAGAAACAAGCTAGAATTTAAAAGTTCATGTGTATAATGGAAGATCAGTTTCAGTTGAACAGGTTATATTAGCGTTTACTTCAGTGGAAAGCAGGTGTGCTCAGCCCACCTCTCCACAGACAGTGCCGCCAACATGCACACATGGTGATGGGGATCTGCTAAATGAGACGAGAGAACCACAGACACTGGCAGCTCCTCCTCCCTCAGCGTCAGCACCGCCCACTTACAGCAAGGGTCCACCTTGTAAAAAAATTTATTAACAGGTAAAGCAGCAAGTACACATACTAGATATGAAAACCTCTCTTGGAAACAGCTGTTTAGACTTGAAAGCCGAAAGATGATGTAACCGACCGCTATTATATAACAGTACTATTTAAAATAGTACATTTACCATTTATTTTTTACTATCATACTGGAATACAAAATGATACTGTACTCACCTCCAGCAAAGCCAGTAAACACTGCCTTAGTGCCACTCTCACAGCTGAAGTACATTTGCCAGATTTCCCTAAGATGCTGTACAAAGAGAGTGAATTTAACCTTAAGAAGTTCTTGAAGAATCTCTTTTAAATTTTATCTTAACTTGCATCTCTTTTTTTTCTTTTTAACAAAACAAGTAGTTTTTTATAGTCAAGTCATTACCAATATAAATTACCGTTATATAGTGAAGTAAATGTACAAACCCGATTCCAAAAAAGTTGGGACACTGTACAAATTGTGAATAAAAAAATTAATGCAATAATTTACAAATCTCATAAACTTATATTTATTCACAATAGAATATAGATAACATATCAAATGTTGAAAGTGAGACATTTTGAAATGTCATGCCAAATATTGGCTCATTTTGGATTTCATGAGAGCTACACATTCCAAAAAAGTTGGGACACGTAGCAATAAGAGGCCGGAAAAGTTAAATGTACATATAAGGAACAGTTGGAGGACCAATTTGCAACTTATTAGGTCAATTGGCAACATGATTGGGTATAAAAAGAGCCTCTCAGAGTGGCAGTGTCTCTCAGAAGTCAAGATGGGCAGAGGATCACCAATTCCCCCAATGCTGCGGCGAAAAATAGTGGAGCAATATCAGAAAGGAGTTTCTCAGTGAAAAATTGCAAAGAGTTTAAAGTTATCATCATCTACAGTGCATAATATCATCCAAAGATTCAGAGAATCTGGAACAATCTCTGTGCGTAAGGGTCAAGGCCGGAAAACCATACTGGATGCCCGTGATCTTCGGGCCCTTAGACGGCACTGCATCACATACAGGAATGCTACTGTAATGGAAATCACAACATGGGCTCAGGAATACTTCCAGAAAACATTGTCGGTGAACACAATCCACCGTGCCATTCACCGTTGCCGGCTAAAACTCTATAGGTCAAAAAAGAAGCCATATCTAAACATGATCCAGAAGCGCAGGCGTTTTCTCTGGGCCAAGGCTCATTTAAAATGGACTGTGGCAAAGTGGAAAACTGTTCTGTGGTCAGACGAATCAAAATTTGAAGTTCTTTTTGGAAAACTGGGACGCCATGTCATCCGGACTAAAGAGGACAAGGACAACCCAAGTTGTTATCAGCGCTCAGTTCAGAAGCCTGCATCTCTGATGGTATGGGGTTGCATGAGTGTGTGTGGCATGGGCAGCTTACACATCTGGAAAGGCACCATCAATGCTGAAAGGTATATCCAAGTTCTAGAACAACATATGCTCCCATCCAGACGTCGTCTCTTTCAGGGAAGACCTTGCATTTTCCAACATGACAATGCCAGACCACATACTGCATCAATTACAACATCATGGCTGCGTAGAAGAAGGATCCGGGTACTGAAATGGCCAGCCTGCAGTCCAGATCTTTCACCCATAGAAAACATTTGGCGCATCATAAAGAGGAAGATGAGACAAAGAAGACCTAAGACAGTTGAGCAACTAGAAGCCTGTATTAGACAAGAATGGGACAACATTGCTATTCCTAAACTTGAGCAACTTGTCTCCTCAGTCCCCAGACGTTTGCAGACTGTTATAAAAAGAAGAGGGGATGCCACACAGTGGTAAACGTGGCCTTGTCCCAACTTTTTTGAGATGTGTTGATGCCATGAAATTTAAAATCAACTTATTTTTCCCTTAAAATGATACATTTTCTCAATTTAAACATTTGATATGTCATCTATGTTGTGTTCTGAATAAAATATTGAAATTTGAAACTTCCACATCATTGCATTCTGTTTTTATTCACAATTTGTACAGTGTCCCAACTTTTTTGGAATCGGGTTTGTATTAAAGTAAAACAATCTCTAAAACATTTTAAATATTACCATGATATTTCTGGATTTTAAAATGTTTTAAAGATTGTTTTACTTTAATATATACCATGGTAGTACGTGGCCGTTTACACAACACCGTTTTCAACTAAAATGCAAAAATTCAAATGCGTTTTTGCCGTTCATTTACACAACAACTGAAAATGCAAACTTTTAAAAACGGGTTTCAAACAAAGTGCAAGTTTTTGAAAACTATACAGTTATCGTCTCTGTGTAAATTACAAATACACAAATTTAGAAAAAACTATAACGTCATACGCATACATATTAAGTGTTCAGTCAATAGGCGCGTAATATTTCTTTACACGGTGACATCTGGCCTGGCAGCATAATACAGCGTTTTTAGTCGTTTTCGCAGATCCACGTGAACAAGGATCGTTTTGACAACATTGAAAAACGCATGGGTAAAATTTTCCCTTTTTAGTACACTGTTGTCATGTAAAGGCCATGTGTCCACCAAAACATTTTTTTCGTAAGGCCAGACTATTTTTTCAATCTGCGACTATCTGCGAAATCAGATATTAGTAACACTTCCTCATATATTCTGTATCAACTGAAAAAACACTGCGCCACCGAAGCGTTCAAGCGTCCACAGCAAGGTGTTTTTCAGCTGGCTAAAAACGCTTTGGTGGACACGCAGCCTAAATGATTACCATATTCAAGCATCATGATATTAGAATCTTGCTCAAAGGAACTTGGGAGTAAGAACTAAAATACCATATACCATAGTACTACCATGGTACAAACACCAACATCCCAACACAAGAGAACATGAGAGCGTTTACTGCAGCTCGTCTACCACGCAAGTCATTTATGATGGAGGAAAAAGAGCCACAGTGGCTATAGCAGCTTCCATTATTACAGATATTTTGCGGCAGTTTCCCAGGAAGTTCTCCTGAACACATGGGATGGAAACAGTGCTTTATTCACAAATGTTTTATGCATTATTTAAATTGTGTGCACAAGTTAAATTCGCAACTCTGAATAGAAACATAGCGACTGATTCTGTTACTTTCCTGTGTATTATTGTGAAACTGCTTTGAAACAATTTCTATTGTATAGCACACTATAAATGAAAGGTGACTTGACAAGTGTTCCAAAGGGAATAATTTGGTTCAATTGAGGTCTTGTTTGCCTCTCAGACACAGTTTTCTGCTCACCAGAATCCTGACATGACTTTGAGTAGAGCTCCTTTGATATGTGCCATCTCATCTTCCTGCTCGCTCACAGGTGGAGTGCGGCCCAGACAGCGGATGGATGGCAGAAGAGAGCACAGGATGGCAGCACACACCTCCTGGTCTTGCCGATATAGAGAACAAACATCTCTGTATGAAAAAACCCCAAAATGAATTAGAAAAAAAATTGTTATTGGAATACACTACTGGCTAAAGTTTGGAAAGTTTTTTTTAAGTCTCTTCTGCTCACCAAGGCTGCATTTATGTATTAACTAACATGAACTAACAATGAGCAATACATTTGTTACAGTATTTATTAATCTTTGTTAATGTTAGTTAAAAACACAGCCGTTCATTGTTAGTTTATGTTAGTTCACAGTGCATTAACTAATGTTAACAAATACAACTTTTGATGTTAATAATGTATTAGTAAATGTTGAAAATAACATTAACTAAGATTAATAAATGCTGTATTGTTCATTCTTAGTTCATGCTAACTAAAGTAGTTAACTAATGTTAACAAATGAAACCTTGTAAAGTGTTATCAAGATTTCTATTTCAAATAAAATGCTGTTCATTGAACTTTCTATTCATCAAAGAATACATTACGGTTTCCACAACATTTTTAAAAAATGTTTTCAACATTGACAATAACAAGAACCATTAGTAATAATTGAGCACCAATAAAAATGGAGCACCAAATCAAAATATTAGAATGATTAAAATAGAAAAACATTATTGTAATATTTCACAATATTTATTTTATTTTTGATCAAATAAATGCTTAGTGAGCATAAGAAACTTCTTTTTAAAAACATTAAAAAATCTTAATTATTCCAAAGGTACTATTCCAGGTCCTATCGTTAGTTTCGATTTTACATTTTCAAATACTCTTTAGAAGAATTGAGATATTAGTTGTTCGATCATTTATCAAAATGAACTTGAATGCACCGAATATAAGATATTGAACAGAAGATGAGGGAAATGGAGGTATCCTTACGCCAGAGGCCTGAGAAGAGTATCAAATTCTTCAGGATCCAGAGATGTGACTTCAGCAGGGAGTTTCTTCAGCAGGGAAAGATACTACACAAGTAATGGATGATAAAGACTTGCGTTAGATGCAAGATGTGCTAGTATAAGATGTGGACCATATTTCATGACAATAGTCAAGAGTCTGTCTACATGTAGTCTCAGCCTCAGACGTCACGCCCATGGACCGCTGGCTGAACGTCTGATGCTTAAGGCACACAAAATGGGAAACACTTTAGGAGTTTCAAAGTCGTCATCTGATTGTTTGAATTCTACAGGTTTTCGGGGAGACGAGTGTGTTGCGTTCTTTAACTGTCCGCCTGGAAACAAAGATGCCATGACGCCAAACTCCCTCATGGAAGAAGAACGCCGTCATGTTTACAACTGTGACAATGAGCGCTTACCAGGATCAACTAAACGCTGGATTTTCAAAAGTATGTGAAGCTCACAGCAGCATGTTGCGGTAAACTTGGAAAATAAACGAACAAATAATCTATTAGGTGCACGCCGGTCTGTTATCGTAGGGACATCGCCCCTAAACATGATACGGAACAAAACAAACTGTGATTGGTTGCTTTACATGTTGGTCTCTGGGCGGTCCTTCGCCAATGAAAGCTGTGATGGAGTCCAGACCTTCTGCCGTCAGTCTGAAGGTCTGGCTACATGAGACTACTTTACTAGATGACCCCATGAACAATCTTTAACATAATTCAGTGTTTCAAGTATATAAGTGTCAGTACATTAAGAAATCATAATCACCGTGTGGAGGTGAAGCATCTGAGAGAAGTCTGTGAGGTCCAGTAGTTTGAGCAATTTGCGTTGTGTGTCCAGAGGTTTGAAGGAGAATCCACCGTTGAGCTCTGAGGATGCACAGAGCGACAGGAATCCAAGCACAGACAGGAAGGCCAAGTCTTGTCTAGATAAATGCTCCTCAGATAATGCACTCTTGGTCCCTATGATCGAAAATGAAGGGGAAAAAAATAAATTTTGTCATCTTAACAGCTGTGAAATATTAAATCCCATCCCTGATTATATATTCGAGTCCTCCAGTCTCTCTGAGCACCTGTGCTGAATTTTGAATCACCAGCTTCATCATTGGACTGGTGAGGTCTGGAAGTGCTTTGTTGCGTCCCAGCTCCATCTTCAAACAGATCAATCTCCTCCTGATTGTCTGTTTGGTTTTTGCTCATATCCATATCTTCATCCATAGGGTCGTTCTCAATGACTGTGTGGTCCTTTTTACTCGAGTTGCTCAACTGCAAATGTAAAAGGTGCACTTTAGATGAGTGTCATTCTGGAACAGATAAATAACAGAAGGCTGTAGGGGTGTGCGATATTACGATTTTAGATCATGAAGCGATAAAATGTCTCCACGATCTGCCATTGAAGAAAGATCGTAGTATCGTGCTTAGGGCTGGGTGGTATATCGAGTTTGTACATTATATCAATATATTTTTAGTAGTGCTGTCAAGCGATTTATTGCATCCAAAATAAAAGTTTGTGTTTATATAATATATATATATATATATATGTGTGTACTGTGTATAATTATTATGTATATATAAATACACATAACACAAAATTATATTTATATATAAAATGTTTATATTTATATAATATAAATGATATAAATATATATATACAGTATATACATCCAAATATTTCTTAAATATATACACATGTATGTGTGTGTATTTACATATCTGTGGGTAACACTTTATAATAACGTTCAGTTATAAGTCACTTATAAGTTATTAGTTAATGATGAACTAATCATTTACTTGACTATACATTCATAAATGATTAATAAGTGATATGCTAACATTTTATGAATGTTTTGTTAATTCAGTTATAAGTCATTTATAAATTATTAATGCAATTATTAATAAGTGGTATGCTATACCGTATATCCGTATATATAAGTGATGAATAGTTTACACTTTAGATTAGTGGATGCAGAAAGTGTTGTAAATGACTTGTATACACGTACACACAATGTAAGAAAGATCTACAAATGATATGTAACACATTCACAAGTGATGAATGGTTTACACTTTAGATTAGGGGGATGCAGAAAGCTTTGTAAATGATTTATTCATGCGTTTACACATCATCTATAACAGGTGTTGAACACTGTAGTGTGTACTGCAATGTAAGTGCTGACTGGTGAGGGTATAGACCGCTGTCTTCTCTGACACACATGGAGTCTTTAAACACTGTGCACCTGATGTGAGCTTCAGTGGAAGATAAAACCGGTTCACATTATCACAGATCCCACACAGAACACAAGTCTGTGCTGATGAGTGAAGGAATTTATCATAACCCACTGCAATCCCCTGACTGTAAGTCATTTATAAATGTTTATCCCCTTGAAAACAAATAAATTACTCTTCTTAAAAAGACTGTTTTAGCATCCTGCATGTTTGTGCTTTTGAACACAGGCCAGATTACAACTTAAAGAAATCAATAAATTATATACTGATCATTTACTAATGGTTTGTTCATCATTTGTTCAAGATTAATAAATGCTTTATTAGTGCAGCTCATTATTAGTTCATGTTAACTAATGTAGTTAACTAATGTTAACTAATGAACCTTATTGTAAAGTGTTACCAACAACTTCAATGATTTATAAGTGATAAATAATGTATTAACTAATAACTCATCAAACATCTACTATTGATCTGTTTTGATTTATTTCATGATTTACAATTTTTTTAAGATAACTTACAGCACATTTGTAAATCGTTAGCATACCATTTATTAATAGGTTATAAAAAATAGTCATGTTTTGTAAATGATTAGTTCATCATTGACTAATAATTTATAAATAATAATAATAATAATACATTTTATTTAATGGCGCCTCTCTGGGCACTCGAGGACACCGTACAAAAAAATAAAAAACAGTAAAAAAAAACAGATAAGAAAAAACAATGTAGATGGTTAAATGGGGTATGCAATTCTGAATAGGTGAGTTTTTAGTGTTGATTTGAACAGTGTGAGAGAGTCCAGGTTCCTAAGGTCCGGTGGGAGTGAGTTCCAGAGTTGAGGGGAAGAGCGGCTGAAAGCCCTGCTCCCCATTGCTCCCCATGGGGTGGCAATGTGGAGGAGTTGGGACAGATAAGGAGAAGAAAGGTTGTGGATGGCCTTGACCGTAAACAGGAGGATTTTGAAGTCTATGCGGAGTTTAACCGGGAGCCAGTGGAGTTGCTGCAAAACAGGGGTGATGTGGTGAATGGAGGGGGTTCTGGTGATGATTCGAGTTGCAGAGTTCTGAACCAGTTGAAGTTTATGGAGGTATTTGTTAGATAGACCAAAGAGAAGAGAGTTATAGTAGTCGATGCGGGAGGTGGCAAGGCTGTGTACAAGAATAGCAGTGGAGTGGGGAGAAAGGGAGGGCCGGAGGCGAAATATGCAGTGGAAATATGCAGACCGGGTGATGTTATTGATATGGGATTGAAAAGATAATGTGCTGTCGAGGATGACACCCAGACTCTTAACCTGGGGGGAGGGGGAGACAGAGGAGTGGTCGATGGTGAGGGAAAAACTGTCAGCTTTTGAGAGGGTTGGTTTAGTGCCAATAAAAAGAAATTCTGTTTTATCACTGTTTAGTTTGAGGAAGTTGGAGGAGAACCAGAATTTGAGCTCGGTGAGGCAGTCGGTAAGGGAGGAAGGTGGGAGGGTGGAATTGGGTTTGCTGGAGAGGTAGAGCTGGGTGTCATCCGCGTAGCAATGGAAGTGGATATTGTATTTGCGGAAGATATTGGCAAGGGGAAGGAGGTAGATGATGAAGAGAAGGGGCCCCAGGACAGAGCCCTGGGGCACACCAGTGGTAACGGAGGACGGGTTGGAACTGCAGGATTGGAGTTGGATGAACTGAAAGCGGCCTGAGAGGTAGGATTTAAACCAGTCAAGGGGTGTATGTGAAATACCAATGGAAATCTATTGAGGAGGATAGTGTGAGAGACGGTATCGAAGGCCGCACTCATATCAAGGAGGATGAGAATAGTGAGTAAACCAGAATCGGCTGCCAGGAGGAGGTCATTTGTGATTTTAATTAGTGCAGATTCAGTGCTATGGAAGGGGCAGAAACCAGACTGGAATTGTTCGTACAAGTTATTAAGGATTAAATGAGAATGAATTTGGGAAGCAACAGTTTTTTCAAGGATTTTGGAGAGGAAAGGTAGATTGGAGATGGGACGAAGATTACTATAATTATTAGGGTCAGCACCAGGTTTTTTCAATATTGGAGTGATGGCAGCAGTTTTGAAGAGTGTGGAAACAATTCCAGTGGAGAGTGAGGAATGGATAATGGCAGAGATGAGGGGGAGGAGAGAAGGGAGGCAGGCTTTCACCAGAACTGTGGGGAGGAGATCTAACTGACAGGTGGGCTTGGACTTTAGGATGAGGTCTGAGATATCTGAGTCAGAGGGGAGCTGAAAGAAGGAGAATGAGTGAGACGTCAGACAGGGTTCAGGGGAGGTGCTGAGGGAGGAGCTTGAGCCTAGGTGTAAGTGGATCTGATGAATTTTCTGATTGAAAAAGGACATCAGGGAGTTACAGAAAGCAGTTGAGTACAGATAGGGAGGGAGAGAGGCCGGGGGTCTGAGAATATTGTTGAGAAGAGAAAACAATGACTTGGAATTACCTTCATTTGAACAGATTATGCCAGAGTAGTAACTGAGTTCGGTTTGAGAAATGCAGTGTAAAATGTAAATAATGTAAAATGTGATTTTTGTGCATGTCTTCGTGAACAATAAGACCAGTTTTCTTGTACAGTCGCTGTCGACCTTTGGCTTTCATCTGCCGTAGTTCTGAAGTGAACCATGGGGCAGAGGTTGGAGAAGAAGACAGACCTGGTTTTCATAGGAGCGAGAGAAATAAGAATGGCGTTGAGGCCATTGTTGTAGTGGGAAACCAAGTCGTCGGGGGTGAATGAATTGTAAGTGTTCAGAAGACAGCTGATACCAGAGGAAAGTGCATCAGGATTAATTTTTTTAATGTTACAGAATGAGATAACGCGTGGGGGCTTTGTTGAGGACAAAGTGAGATTGACATTGAACGACAGAAGCAAATGATCAGTTATAGGAAGTTCATCTGCAGTCCAGTTGGAGGGAATGAGACCAGAACAACAAACTAAATCCAGAATGTGACCCTTTGAATGAGTAGGAAAGTCAATATGCTGCTGAAAGCCAAAGCTGTCAAGACAGGATGCAAAGTCACGGGTGAGAGGGAGATTGATATTGTCCATATGTATGTTGAAGTCCCCCAGCAGTATTACATTTGGGGAAAGTGTGGCTAGGCGGGTAAGTAGAGCAGCAAAATCATTAATGAAGTTATTGTTTGCTTTAGGGGGGCGGTAAACAATTGCAATGATGGTGGGAACTGGTCCAGAAAGTTGACACACAGTTGATTCAAACGAGTTGAAAGTAGGAGCAGATACCAGTAGGACTTTCCACTTCTCGCGGTGAATTATCGCGAGACCTCCACCACGCCTGGAGCCACGAGGTTGACAGGTGTAAACAAACCCAGGGGGGCGTGGACTCGTTGAGTTGGGAAAGTCGTTAGGTTGTTGCCATGTCTCGGTCAAGCGAAGAAAGTCAAACTTACGGTCAATGAGGAGATCCTGGATAAGATGCCCCTTGCTCGTAAGTGAGCGGATGTTTAGTAGACCGAAATGGACCGGGATACTGTCGCATTTTCCAGTAGCGTTAGCCGACCAAGCAAGGCTGGCTAACACTGTGTGGTCAGCAACCCGGCCGGTATTACGCGGAGGGCGTCGTGTGGAGGACCAGATGGATTTTATTGGTTTGGAGTTGTCAAAGTGGAAGCTTCGACGAGATCCACGATGGATGTATCTCCGACGAGGCAGGAAAGCTATGTCCGGATGAAGGAGGAGAATTGCCGGCGGAGGCTTGAGCAGTTGAAGACGGATCCGATGGAGTTCAGCAGCTGAGTACTGAAGGAGTCCTGTCACGGGTTGATGGAGGAGCGACAGGAGAGACCCGGCGAGAGTGATCCAGATAGAAAGCCTACCAGCCCACATTGTAGACGAGGACCCAGATGACTTAGGCCGTCAAGTGAACAAACCAGGTAAAGGACTCGAAGCCGAGGCAGTAGGCTAATGTTAGCCAAATCACGCAGATGCACAGAAATGTCAAATGAATCATCGATGATGCGGAGAGATGAAGGATCAGTCTCTCACTTGAGAGTTGAGAACAGTTGCACAGTCCAACAGTAGAAAAGCTTAAAAGTTTCAAAGTTTCAAAAGTTAAAAGTTATCTGCGAGCAGCGGCAGCATATCGTGCCAGCGTCCACTCGTGCAGCGGCAGCCAAATAAATGACATAACTGAATTAAGAAAACATTTATAAAATGTTAGCTTATCACTTATTAATCATTTATGAACATATAGTCATGTTTTGTAAATGATTAGTTCATCATTAACTAATTACTTATAAGTGACTTATAACTGAACGTTATTATAAACATGGGTAATAAGGTGAAATGTATAATTTATGTGTTTTCAAAAAGGTTTAAAAAAAAAAAAAAAGGGGATCAAATGTACTTTTTTGATACTTATTCATGAACAAACATGTCTCCCGTAACTTCCTGTAGACTCATTCAGGAGACATGGAGTCATCTGTAATGAAGTGTTGGGGTGCCCGTAAGTCTCACCAATTGCTTAGATATGTCACACAGGTCATTCAGCAACCTCACAGGCAGTGTCTTCATGAATAAAATGCGAGAGATGGTAGAAACTTTGTCATCCTAGAAAAAAAAAAATCAAATCAGTGGAATTATTCTGAGGTTACTGGATAAGGATTTTTAAAAATTAATCATTCAGACCAATCTATGAACCTGTTTGACCAAAACATTGAAAATAACTGACTTGAAAGAACAATTTGAATCACCTTGGTTCACAAGGAAGTTTTACTCTACCAGTTTTACTGAGCCAATGACATATTTTAAAGCAGAAAAATATGTACATTCACTGTGCAATTCCTTAGCTCAAACAACAGAGCAGGGCATTAGCAATGGCAAGGTCATAGGTTTGATTCCCAGAGACTGCAGTGATTGGACTGATTAAATATGTATTTTGAATGCAACATAAGTTGCTTTAGATAAAAGCTTATGCCAAATGCATAAATGAAAGTCCACCCAAAAATGAAAACTTTGTTAGTGTTTTTTGTCCATACAACAGAAGTTAATAGGCTCCAATGTTCAGTTTCCAACATTCTTCAAAATGTTTTTTTTTTTTTTTTTGCAGAAGAATGAACGTCAACCAGGTTTTGAACAACTTGAGGGAGAGTAAATTATGACAGAATTTACATTTTTGGGGGAACTATCCCTTTAAGAAACATTGGGTTTTTGACTGAACTGAAAATATATTTAAAGTGCCCCTATTATACTATTTTAAAGTTTCCTAATTTAGTTTTGGAGGTCTCCAACAACAGGTTTACATGCATAAAAGGCCAAAAAACATTTTCATGTTTCATTTTCTCATAATATACATTGCACATCACCACAATGTTCAATGATTCTCAAACAACTCGATGGATGAATCCGTCTCTCTAAATCCCTCCTTTCCGCGAGCCTACTGTGCTCTGATTGGTCTACCGCGTACAGCGCATATTTTAGAAACAAACGCCCATTAGCATAACTGAACTCCAGCTCCATCTGGCGTCCGAGGCGATAGTACACACTGTAAAGACAGCAACGAGGACGTTGATTTTACACCAATCCCAGTCTGAATCGATGAAACATTGGAAGAACTAGTTATTCAAGCCGAACCTTGAGCAGGACGTTTCTCAGTGATGCTACTCAGTTTGAGGTACATTATGAGATGTTTCAACTGTAATTCCTCACCATCAGCATGTGTGTGTGTGTGTGTGTGTGTGTGTGTGTGTGTGTGTGTGTGTGTGTGTGTGTGTGTGTTTCTAATTTATTGCGGTGCACATGTGGGAACTGTATCAATAACAGCACATGCGTTAGCCGAGCACTAACGTGAATGACTGATGTAACATTAAAGTTTGCGAAACAAATCTTGCTCCATCCTTTATCTTTACTCAAAGAAGTAAGAATGACAGACAATCTGCGTTAATAGAATCAGTTTTAGGTAATACTGCAGCCCACAGCTGATGAGCAGAAGTATTTCAGTAAGACAGTAATAACGTGAGTTAGCCAGATACCTACACAATATGAAACACAATAAACACATTGTAGAGCACAGCGTCTTCTCGACATGATGCTATCCAGTACAGGGGCTTTAAATAAAATTGTATGCATAATTTGATAACTTAATACAGTATTTGTAAAATACAAAACTATAGATATTGAACAAGAACATATTTATTAGAAATAACAGTCATACCTTGTATTTGGCGATATACTGCAGCTTACCTTTTCTCTTCTACTAATACTATCAGAGCACAACAGCATCACTGACTGAATTGATGTGATGGTATCATTCTCAGCCAATCTGCTCTTTGCCGTTGATAAGTAATGACTAAATTCCTGAACCAATGCCTGCAAAGGAAGGAAAAAGTCATTCATTACCAGGGTCTAGAGTAATGAGTTGTTTACATGCATTTAAATAAAATAATTAAGGCCTTCTATTGTAATCATAAATACATTTTCAATTAAAGCTCCAAATAATTCAGGAAACAACAGAAATACAGTATTTTAAAATTTTGATATTTAAAATGTTTGAGTAATGGCATTTTTTACTAGTGCTATGAATGAAGGCCAATACTGCTACTGATGCCTCTATTAAAGGGATAGTTCACCCAAAAATGAAAATTGTCATCATTTACTCTCCCTCGAGTTGTTTCTAAACCTGTATGAACACAAAAGAAGATATTTTGTGGAATGTGGGTAACCAAAGAGTTTTTTCCCATATTATGGGAAAAAAAGAGTATTTTTTTTCCCATAATATGTAAGTCAGTGGGGCCCATCAACTGTTTGGTTACCCACATTCCTCAAAATATCTTCTTTTGTGTTCAACACAAGAAAGAAATTCATACAGGTTTGGAACAACTTGAGGGAGAGTATTATTTATTATTAGAATATTATTTTTAAATTTCTGGTAATTCTAGTAATTATAGCAATTATATCTTTTAAATTAAGTACCAAGGCTGCTTCACCTCTCAACAAAAATTTCTTTGCGAACTCTCCATTGTGCCTCATTTACAAAACAATCTGCAGTCAAATGCCCCAAACAAACCTCCATCGCGATTCGGGAAGCCATTAAAATAAAATGAACAGGTCAAAAGCATTCTTTAACTCTTCATTTGTCCTGTTGTTGACAGACTCAAGCGTGTGGATACATCAGAAACTGAACGCACATCTGTATACTGTATCAGTGTAGACAGCGTCACTGATTATAATGGCTTCTGTTTGTTTTAGACTCGACACGACACGACACTCACATCCAGTGTAGGTAAATGTCAGCCGTTAAGCGACTGAACATAAGTGGGCAGGGCCTATGGTGCGATGATGTTAAACTATTTGTTGATGTCTTGCTCTGGAGGCAGGCATATGCAAATGTATCGTGTGACGTCACAAATCCCGCGATATC
The DNA here is from genome assembly GCA_039654105.1 of Coreius guichenoti. NCBI lineage: Eukaryota > Metazoa > Chordata > Actinopteri > Cypriniformes > Gobionidae > Coreius > Coreius guichenoti. The sequence continues at coordinate 8,436,076 of CM077174.1, read as the reverse complement.
AAAACAAGCCATTTTTGGAGCTTGATTACATAAATGCTTTGTTTATAATGAGGAGGACGTTTTAAGCTATGAACAAACAAAGTACAAAGACCTTTTATATGTCAAAAGATCAAGGCAAATATGATTTCTCATGTCATGACATCTTTAAAACAATACTGATGAAAATAAATGGATGTCATAGATGGAAAATCCCACCTTGGCTTTTAGGAAGAGGGGAGAGTGACAGGCCTGTTCTTCTGTGAGGAGTCCGATACACACGTCAGCAGCCAGAACTCCAGTGAGCAGCGAAACACAGTGCAGCACACACTTGTGAGGAGTGTTTGAACTCTGTGGAGTGAGTGAAGGAAACATTTTGCAAGACATAAATGAAGACACCACAAATCAGATCGAACTGCAATAAAGATTTCATATTTTACACAGTGTGAATCAAATCTTTATTGATTAGTTTCAGCCCTCAGTTTTGTCATTTGTGACGCAAAATGAGTCTATTATAGTATAACGGTACTTAAACATTTTTTTTATTTTTACTTTTTTGTCAATGTTGTTATCGGCATGCTACCAAAGTACCAGTGCTTTTGACATTCATATTCTATAACTCAGCCTACTATACTTACATCAGGAGAGTAGCAGTTAAAGAGCTGCTCAGCGACAGACAGGAGACTGTGGTCTAGTTTGCTTCTGAGAGCTTGAATCACAGTGAACTGTGGTTTCTCTGAGTAAACACTGTCTCTACCAACTGTAACTTCAGTACTGGGAGGTGTAACATCAAAACTGAACTGCAGGAAGAGACTCTCAACCTCCCCAAAAGTGTCTTTTCCCTCAGTGAAGGAAGAACTCTGGGAAGAGAAACTGTATAGGACACAAAGACATAATATCAGATATAACCATTAATATTATTAGACATTAGTAACAATTCTTAACGACTTTTGAAATCACCATGAAATCAGTATTGACCATTTTTTTAAATGGAATATTGCAGTATTTATTATAAATTATTTATCCATGCGCATCTTTTTTTTTAAATGCATGTTCCCTCGTAATCTTTAATCAAAATAACTTCCCCTTCCTCTTGCAGCAAGATCTCTTCTCTTCTCTGATGACGGGTTTACTGACCCGAGGGGGGGCAAACTGTCACTCACATGAGATCCACCAATAGCAAACCACAACCACCCAATCAATTCCCCATGGACAAAATCAAGCCCCGTCCTACATTTGTTCTTGTTCGAGAAGCAATTCACTCAGATATACAAACCCGATTCCAAAAAAGTTGTGACACTGTACAAATTGTGAAGAAAAAAGGAATGCAATAATTTACAAATCTCATAAACTTATATTTTATTCACATTAGAATATAGATAACATATCAAATGTTGAAAGTGAGACATTTTGAAATGTCATGCCAAATATTGGCTCATTTTGGATTTCATGAGAGCTACACATTCCAAAAAAGTTGGGACAGGTAGCAATAAGAGGCCGGAAAAGTTAAATGTACATATAAGGAACAGTTGGAGGACCAATTTGCAACTTATTATGTCAATTGGCAACATGATTGGGTATAAAAAGAGCCTCTCAGAGTGGCAGTGTCTCTCAGAAGTCAAGATGGGCAGAGGATCACCAATTCCCCCAATGCTGTGGCGAAAAATAGTGGAGCAATATCAGAAAGGAGTTTCTCAGAGAAAAATTGCAAAGAGTTTGAAGTTATCATCATCTACAGTGCATAATATCATCCAAAGATTCAGAGAATCTGGAACAATCTCTGTGCGTAAGGGTCAAGGCCGGAAAACCATACTGGATGCCCGTGATCTTCGGGCCCTTAGACGGCACTGCATCACATACAGGAATGCTACTGTAATGGAAATCACAACATGGGCTCAGGAATACTTCCAGAAAACATTGTCGGTGAACACAATCCACCGTGCCATTCGCTGTTGCCAGCTAAAACTCTATAGGTCAAAAAAGAAGCCATATCTAAACATGATCCAGAAGCGCAGGCGTTTTCTCTGGGCCAAGGCTCATTTAAAATGGACTGTGGCAAAGTGGAAAACTGTTCTGTGGTCAGACGAATCAAAATTTGAAGTTCTTTTTGGAAAACTGGGACGCCATGTCATCCGGACTAAAGAGGACAAGGTCAACCCAAGTTGTCATCAGCGCTCAGTTCAGAAGCCTGCATCTCTGATGGTATGGGGTTGCATGAGTGCGTGTGGCATGGGCAGCTTACACATCTGGAAAGGCACCATCAATGCTGAAAGGTATATCCAAGTTCTAGAACAACATATGCTCCCATCCAGACGTCATCTCTTTCAGGAAAGACCTTGCATTTTCTAACATGACAACGCCAGACCACATACTGCATCAATTACAACATCATGGCTGCGTAGAAGAAGTATCCGGGTACTGAAATGGCCAGCCTGCAGTCCAGATCTTTCACCCATAGAAAACATTTGGCGCATCATAAAGAGGAAGATGCGACAAAGAAGACCTAAGACAGTTGAGCAACTAGAAGCCTGTATTAGACAAGACTGGGACAACATTCCTATTCCTAAACTTGAGCAACTTGTCTCCTCAGTCCCCAGACGTTTGCAGACTGTTATAAAAAGAAGAGGGGATGCCACACAGTGGTAAACATGGCCTTGTCCCAACTTTTTTGAGATGTGTTGATGCCATGAAATTTAAAAACTTATTTTTCCCTTAAAATGATACATTTTCTCAGTTTAAACATATGATATGTCATCTATGTTGTATTCTAAATAAAATATTGAAATTTGAAACTTCCACATCATTGCATTCTGTTTTTATTCACAATTTGTACAGTGTCCCAACTTTTTTGGAATCGGGTTTGTACATCACAATAGGGATCTTCCGTTTCATGCCGACTTTAAGTGGCTAAAATCTCAAATTGGAATAATGAATAAGAAACAGTTGAAAACTGAATTTACATTTATGCATTTGGAAAACGTTACTTGAACACTGTTATCCAGTGTTATCCACACTGTTATCCAAAGCGACTTACAGCACATTTTCTATAAATAGGTCAATAACATGACACTTGTTTTTTTGTCCTATTAATTTATTCAAAAACACATTACAAATGTTATGTATCTATACACTGACTTGAATACACATCTTCTATGATATGTATGCTTTTTACTAACTCGATATTTTGGGTTTGTTTAGGTTGTAAAATGTAATGTGGTGTGACTCCCCAAACACTTAAAGGGGGGGTCTAATGCTATTTCATGCATTCTGACTTATTTACACTGTTAAAGAGTTCGATGCTCATGCTAAACATGGCCAAAATTTCAAAAAACGAGTTGGACGTATGACAGAGTATTTCTGTGCCAAATACACTCCTTCAGGATTCAAACAAGTTTTGGAAAGTTTTTTTCGGGTATGGCCCTGTATGATGTCATAAAGGGCGGAATTGCTTGTATGGGCACTTCTCCCGGATGAGCGCGTGCACACATCAACCAGAGCGAGAGCAAGAGCACGCCCATCAACGAGCTTCGTTCGGGTTACGGGAGCCGTCGGCAGCGCTGTCATTTTGTTTTTAGACCACGAAATCAACAATGCCACTAAAGAAGTGTGTTTCTGGTTGTGAGGGAAAGATAACCTTATCAGTGGATGCAGGAAACAGTGGATGCAGTTTGTTTTTCCGGAGCAGCAAAGGAGTTCTGCAAGTGTGTTTGTTTGTTCCCGGTCATGAGTCGAAACTGCATCAAATGTCTGTGTTTTGTTGGTAATCGGCGTAAGTGCATATAATGTAAACAACACGAACGTATAGTGAATCAAAAGTTATCCAGGGATAATGCCATGATGTATTTTGTGTGTGTGTGTGTGTGCTCGTATCTCTTTAGCTCCGCCCACTGCACGCCTCCATGAGCTCGGCTGTTTTCGGAAAGAATCTGTACAGCGTATCTGTCTTTTATAAATATGATAAAACTAAAGACTCTTCGGAGAAATGAAGGATGCAATACTGCTCTATAGGTACTCAAGATTAACATGAGACTGGCAGAAACTGTGTGTTATGTACCCTTTAATGATATTTAAGAATTATTCATTCATGATTTGTAAAAACATTACTTGGTAACACTTTACAATAAGGTCTCATTTGTTAACATTAGTTAATGTATTAACTAACATGAACTAACAATGAACAATACATTTTTTGCAGTATTAATGTTTTATTAATGTTATCAATTAATGTTATGTTACTTAATAAAAATAGAGTTGTTCATTGTTAATGTTAGATCACAGTGCATTAATGTTAACAAATACAACTTTTGATTTTAATAATGTATTAGTAAATGCTGAAATTAACATTAACTAAGATTAATAAATGCTGTAGAAGTATTGTTCATTCTTAGTTCATGCTAACTAAAGTAATTAACTATGGTTAACTAATGAAACCTTGTAGTAAAGTGTTATTAATTATTTACCTACTTACAATTTTAAAAGTTTAAGTATATACTATAAGTATATTTATACGTTTTTTTAAAAAATATTTAAAAATGTTTAAGAAAATCATAAGATGGTTGTATTCGCATGAATTAAAAGGAAAATAATTCTTACACCACATGCAGCATTAAATTACAAATGTACATTTACATTAATTAATTTAGCAGACACTTTAATCCAAAGAAATTTTCTTTATCATGGACACTCTTACATGACATTGCCTCACATGTATTTCCTGGAAATAGTGATTCCGACATTGCAAAAAAAAAAATTTACTAATTCCAGTTCTTCACACTGGACTCACACATCACACATTAGCTATGTTTCCATCCACCTATTTTATGCATAATGGGAAATCGCATTAAAAAATAAAAATGAAAACGCTGGATCAAAATGCCAATATGAGCTGTGCATAAAAAAAACTTGCGTGGATACATTTTTTATCCGATAAGAAGACATGCGCATAAACTACGATGGAAAAACATTTAACAGATAAATCTCTATATACAACGACAAAAATCGTGTGACAACAGAGGATGTGATTGGATAACTGGACCAACCAGCGGACCAATCACATCGCACAGCATCTCAAATGTTGGTTCGGTCAATCTGAAATGCCTGAGCCAAAGTCTGGCATCAAAATGACTTGGTTTAATTCCCACCCAGGAACGTCTCGCGCGATTGAGTTCCCAAACATCTCCAACCGAACGCAAGATAACATGACAGTTTATTGTGTTTCGTCTACCGCTCTGAGATGCAAGTCATTTATGATGGAGGAAAAAGAGCCTCGGTGGCTTCCCTGATTACAGCAACTTCCATTTTTATTACAGATATTTTGCGCCAATTTTCCAGGAAGTGTCGATTTTGTAGAATAGTATGAGTAGTGTAAGCCACTTTTGTTACAGCGGGTCTGTGAGTGCAACACACTCACCTCTCTGGCTTCAGGCTGCCCATCAGAAACATTAGTCCGGCCCTGCTGTCTTTCAATGTCAAAGACACTAGAATTCTAGGAATGAGGTTCAATGGAAAATCCCTACAAAGACAAAAAATATTATTTACAAAGATTGAAATTCAAAGGTGAAATGTGACCTTTCTGCACCACTAGTGGCATCCAACTAGAATTAGAGAAACAGAATAAAATGACTAATCACTAAACTACATTTTTGAAGAAAACCAGAGTGGTGCTTTCCCATGCGAAACTCGCCACTATGCTATGCTAACTGGTGATCTAGAGATGCTGGACCTGGTGATAATGAGGTGAGGTCTGCAGTTCTCCTCCTTCTCCTCATTGTGTTCGTTCATGACCAGCCAGCTGATGATGGAGTCTCTCAGAGTGGGCGGCTCTCCACCCGTCTCCATCAGCACTCCACTGATGACGTCAAGACTGTGAACACTTTTAGGGACGGAGCACTTCAACAAGGCCTGGGCCAAGCTGAGGGTGCTATCGCTAAGGAGAAACAATAAGAAGTGAACATTACTGAGAGTTTTTAACGTTAAACATTAAATAAATATTCCAAGTTAAATGCAAATAGAAGCTCTATCAACACCATCTATTGCATGTTACTCCTGGAGAAAATAATTCTGACATCCTTCAGTTTGGATAAACAAACTAAAATTGATTGACAGTAATGCACTTATAATGGGGCAAGTCTATGGGGCAAATGTAGCAGAAGGTTTAAAAGTAGTGATGTATTAAACTGTTTTTCAAAATTTCTGCTCATTTAAACTTTTCGACAATGTTAATTGTCGAAATTGTTAAAATGATTTGTGATCATTTTGGAAACATTGAACATGGGTTGAAAATTATACATTTATAAACCTATTCCTATGGAATATAATTTATAATCAAAAACCTGGTATTTTTACTGATTTATTTGTTGTAAACAAAACTCAATGTAATGATGCATATATTTATAAACATAAAAATGACACTGCCAAAAAAGTCACAATAATATACTATATCCTTCAGTATATTACTGTAAATGATTTCTTTTTTATAAACTGAGAGATGAGTGCAAATTATTTTCTGCATAAGAGATTAAGTTGCTTTTAAATTCATGGAATAAGGAACTCAAGCTAAGCTTGTAATGCTGAACACTGTGCAAAGAAACTCACAGAGAGGGCTTGCAAACAGCACCAGAGAAGACTTTCCAGAACTCTCTATCAACAGGCACCAGAGATTCTTGCATTATTGTGCGCAACAGTTCCAGACACAAACTGCCGGTCTGGTCTGAGCTGACTCCACGCAGAGCCAGAGCCCAAACTCTGGCCCACAGACGGCCCAGCTCAACTGTGTGAGCCGAGGAGTTCACTGAGCTCTTGGCATGGCAAAGTGCCACCTCCCTCAGGCAGCGCAGGACGTACGGTCCCCTCTCGCCCCGACGCTGTTGTTCACCCTGAAGCTGGCAGAGCAGCCCCAGCAGAAGAACAAGATCATCAGCCGGCAGGATGGAGGGGTATTTGGATATCAGAGCGGCTGTGACCTGTAACCTGTCGATGGACATAAAGAGTTGCTACATTGCAAACAAACAATATTAAGATACTACGGGCCAGATATACTAAAGAAGGAAAATTAGTGTGAGAGCGCAATTCCAAAAAAGTGCAGATGGGAGTGGAAAGTTCAGCACGTGATCTACTGACGACGTCCAAATTAAAGACACAGCCGGATCATTTCCATAATGACCAACGCAATCTATCAAGAACATCGCAAATTAGCATTGGTTTAAGACATGCTTATTTTGGGCGTTAAATAATGCAGCAAATACCAGTAAATTGACGAGCGCAAACCTTAGTAAATCACCTTTCGTGATTCATTTAATACTCTCCTCTCATAAATTTTAAGTCTGAAAGGGAAACTCCAACAAGTGCATATGCAAAAATAACTCTGTCCACTCCTTTTCAGCACTAATTTTTCCCTGCGTGTCTTTAGTAAGTCTAAATCAAAAGTTTTTTAAAGCCAAAAGAGGGTTTGCGCTCGTGCAAGCTTTCAGTAAATCTGGCCCTAAGGTTGTCAAATGTACCTGTACTTCCAGTTACCAGTCGGTACTAAAAAAAAGTTGGCGGTAGCAGCATTTCTGCCGTACCAGTAGTACAGAGTACCATGTATATTCGGTACCCGCTGATAGACGCTGCTTTCAAACACTCTCGTTCTTGTTTGTTTGAGTGCAAAGGTTTCTATTTACAGCCTGTTTTTACAAGCGTTAAGCACTGTAGCCAATCACAATCATATCTGTTGAGCACATGAACGCAATGGTCAATCAGAGGTGCTAGTCAGTAAGTTAGTCAGAATCTGCTGAAAACGCACAAGGTTTTGTTTTGTTCAATGCTCCGCATACTTGTGAATCCTTTTATTTTAATCAGCAGTGTAAACATGATGTAAATAAGAGATTTATTGTACAAACTGTGATGATTGACAGTGATAACCAACAGACAAGACAAAATGGGACAACATTTTTAAAGTACTCCATTCAACGGTTTTTGCTCTGGTACAGAGAACAGCGAAATTTTACTGGTATTGTTACTGACTAGAGATGCACAATTCTGGATAAATTGAGAATTGTTTAAAATAGTGATCACTATAATCCCACGATTTTGAATAGACAACTAAACAAAATAACATGGAATAAAGGGGTTGACAAAATGATAATTGCTGCACTCTATTTAAAGAATATTTCATTCATTTGAATTTTTTTTTTAATCAGTTTGAATGAATGATTCACTAATAAAGACTTCACTTGTTTCATTACTGGATAAATCAGCGTTTTTTTAATGAATGATTCAATAACAAATACCTTTTTTTAGTCACTTACTGGCGTAACAATGTAATTGATACAATCTTTATTTGAAGCGTCAAGTTAGTTTCAAAAGGTGATGCTCTATTTTAATCACTACCGTTGACAGCAGTGTTTATATCCCAACTATGAACTTTTATCCCAGTACTTCTGTGATCAACTGAATTATTGTAACAGAAATAATTATACAGTGTGGCTGAAAAGACATATCTAAACATGACAACTGCTCTCTCTGGATCAGCAGCAGCGCAAACACAGATCTGAATGTTCGCTGTGATCGTACTTGTCAAAGGTTTAATAGACGCGAATAGAGGCGAATCGTAGTCATTTAGGAATAAAATTGTGTGTGTGTTTGAATTGAGATCGCGATCTTTTACCGATTAATCGTGCAGCTCTAGTACCGACTACTGAAATTTTGGTACCGTGACAACCCTGTAAGATACAGTACTTCAACACTTTCCATGAAAGGGTACAAATAAAAGCTTGAAACTTTGATAAAACATATATACAATTTATTATTATTAGATCAACCGTTTTACTTTCTATTAATTTTATATGAATTAAAAATTGGGACATCTGAATAAGGCTTAAAATACTAATGTAGCAAAACCAATTTAATAAAATGTATTGAAAAAAATAAAAGTTATATAAATAAATAATACAAATAATTAAAAAACAAGGTTACAAGTTGGTTTTAGTTGAGTTTAGTGGACAATACAAAGCTGGTTATCCTTTAATTGAATATATATTTAACAGTTTACGTCAAAATTATGACATTCTTATATGATTTTAACTGGATACAGTCAATAACAAATTGTAATACTGCCAAAATGACATCCCTTCAATCAATGCTGAAAGGATTTAAGATTTTTTATTTTTTTTATTAAGGATAATTTGTGCTTTAATTCTCAAATAAAACTGTACCAGGGTATAATGTCGAAGTCGCTGTGGTGGGGCTGAAGTTTGGATCGTATCACCTCCCAATTTGTCAGCGGTTGCTCGATACGTCTGCGTTTGCAGCTCTGCGGACTGTCCCGCTGAGTATCCCGACAGACTGATGACGTCACTTTCTGAACATGAGTGCTTTGACTGAACAACTAGAGAAACACGGCACATTCGTGAATACTGTAAGCAATTAGAAATCAACAATGTGCTTTGTTATTTTAAAAAAGCACTGGTACGTATCATGGTACAGTGATGATGGTAATACTATGAACCCTTAACATATTCATATATCATGGTATTTGCATCGTAATTCAAAGTACCTAATTAATATTAACAAGGGGAATAATGATAATTGAGCAGCAACAGCATTAAAACACCCATGAATCACCTGGTGGCAGACGTCAGCTGTCAGTTCAATGAGATTTTCTTTCACAGCAATATGACGAGAGCCAGTGGCATATTTCCCTCTGCTGCCGATCTGACTGATCTCACTGACGAGGGCATCATAGAGGGTGCAGAGCTCACTCTGCCATCTGACCCAGTCTCCCGCATGGGCACCTGTACAAGCAAGGTGTCATGATAAAGACTTCATTAAATATACTCCGATCAGGCATAACATTATGACCACTGACAGGTGAAGTGAATAACACTGATAATCTCTTCATCACAGCACCTGTGAGTGGGTGGGCAGCAAGTGAACATTTTGCCCTCAAAGTTGATGTGTTAGAAGCAGGAAAAATGGGCAAGCGTAAGGATTTGAGCAAGTTTAACAAGGGCCAAATTGTGATGGCTAGACGACTGGGTCAGAGCATCTCCAAAACTGCAGCTCTTGTGGGGTGTTCCCGGTCTGCAGTGGTCAGTATCTATCAAAAGTGGTCCAAGGAACAAACAGTGGTGAACCGGCGACAGGGTCATGGGCGGCCAAGGCTCATTGATGCATGTGGGGAGCAAAGGCTGGCCCGTGTGGTCCGATCAAACAGACGAGCTACTGTAGCTCAAATTGCTCAAGAAGTTAATGCTGGTTCTGATAGCTGGTTCTTTGCTGCGTATGGGGCTGCAAAGCAACAGACCAGTCAGGGTGCCCATGCTGACCCCTGTCCACTGCCGAAGGCGCCAACAGTGAGCATCAGAACTGGACCATGGAGCAATGGAAGAAGGTGGCCTGGTCTGATGAATTATGCTTTCTTTTCCATCACGTGGATGGGCGGGGGCATGTGCGTTGCTTACCTGGGGAACACATGGCACTAGGATGCACTATGGGAAGAAGGCAAGCCAGCGGAGGCAGTGTGATGCTTTGGGCAATGTTCTGCTGGGAAACCTTGGGTCCTGCCATCCATGTGGATGTTACTTTGACACGTACCACCTACCTAAGCATTGTTGCAGACTATATACACCCTTTTCATGGAAACGGTATTCCCCGGTGGCTGTGGCCTCTTTCAGCAGGATAATGCGCCCTGCCACAAAGCAAAAATGGTTCAGGAATGGTTTGAGGAGCACAACAACGAGTTTGAGGTGTTGACTTGGCCTCCAAATTCCCCAGATCTCAATTCAATCGAGCATCTGTGGGATGTGCTGAACAAACAAGTCTGATCCATGGAGGCCCCACCTCGCAACTTACAGGACTTAAAGGATCTGCTGCTAACATCTTGGTGTCAGACACCACAGCACACCTTCAGGGGTCTAGTGGAGTCCATGCCTCGATGGGTCAGGGCTGTTTTGGCAGCAAAAGGGGGACCAACACAATATTAGGAAGGTGGTCATGCTATGCCTGATCAGTGTATATTACTGTTCAAAAGTTTGAGGTGTGTAAACTTTTCATTTTTAATGTTTTTGAAAAAAAGTTTCTTATGCTCGCCAAAGCTGCATTTATGTATTATTAATTATCAATGTTGAAAACAGCTGTGCTGCTTAATATTTTGTGGAAAGCATGATACATTTTGTGGAATATTGAAGAATATTTATTTAGCATTTATTTGACATTTTTGTAACAATGTATAAGTCTTTACTGTAACTTTAGATCAATTTAACGCTGAGTAAAAGTATTAAAGGGGTCATGAAATGCCGTTTCAAATTTTTATATTATGTTTCTCAAGATTAGTTTATTAAAGTTTTCAAAGTTTTTGCATTTTCCATCCTCTGCACACTCAATTTGAGGGCTTTGCCTCTTGCACAAACGAAAGAAAAACGGCCACTGCTGTGACTGGCTAACTTCATCGTTCCCAACAGTAAACGGATGCCTCTTTTTATTTCTGATATACTCCAAGCGCTCGTACAAATGGACAAATTTTGATCTGGTATGTTTGCTTTAGCGCAGTCCAGTGACACGGTGAGATTAAAAGTAAGTGTACTTACCTGCATTTCCGCCGAGGACAAAATGCTTGGCACTGCCATATCTTTCAATAAAATATATTTTTTTTAAAACAGCAGCATGTTGAGAATAATTCACAAAGCAGTCCATTGTGAAATGTGAAGAAAAAATGAAAACTTTATCTTTCAGTCGCTCAGGCACAGCATTAAAAATGAAACCAAACTTCAGCCATGTGTTTGTAATGCTTGGCTTTTTAGGAAGGCTATGCAAAGTTTTTGGAGGTGCAGTTTCTTTACATCCACTGACAGAACAACGTTTGAGTTTGACGGTCTTACTCGACATCTTTATCCAACAGCAGTATCGCTCTTATGACTGATGGACAGACATGAGTTGTTCAGAACGCACCTACTTGATTACATACGACGATGACGCATGTTAAAGGGATAGTTCACCCAAAAATTTTAATTATCCCATAATTTACTCACCCGTAAGCCATCCTAGGTGTATATGGCTTTCTTCTTTCAGCCGGAAACACTCTTGAGTTATATTAAAAATATCCTCGCTCTTTCAAAGCTTTATAATGGGAGTGAATGGTACCCTAGATTTTGAAGCCTAAAAAAGTGCATCCATCCATCATAAAAGTAATCCATATAATACTTATAAATAATATTATATTATTATTTAATATTAAATAATAATATTTAATTATATATATTATAAACATTAACATGGTGTTAATAAAGGTCTTCTGAAGCAAAGCCATGCATTTTTGTAAGAAAAATATCCTTATTTATAACTTTATAAACTATAATCACTGGCTTCCGGTAACGTCCGTACATGAGTCAAGTTCTGGCCAAAGAGTGACCTCGTTATAGATTCTCGTTTTACACTTCTAATTAGTGACCGGTGTTTTGTATCGTTCTATCCGCGTTCATCAATACATCATGTGTCGGGTCAGAGGTCACTCTTCCGCCAGAAATAGACACGTGTACGGACATTACCGGAAGCCAGTGATTGATTATAGTTTATAAAGTTATAAATATGGATATTTTTCTCACACAAACGCATCGCTTCACTTCAGAAGGCCTTTATTAACCCCCCGGAGCCATGTGGAGTACGTTTATGATGGATGGATGCACTTTTTTGGGCTACAAAATCCAAAATTACTCTGTGTTCATCTGAAAGAAGATAGTCATATACACGTAGGATGGCTTGAGGGTGAGTAAATTATGGGGTAATTTTCATTTTTGGGTGAACTAACCCTTTAAGGGCCGTGTCAAGCCCAATTTCATATCCAGCCATTTCAGAAGGATGGAAAAGAATAATTAATATTTTAAACTGTGTAATTAGTTTTGAGTACTAAAGTTGCAGTATGTTTTTATTATAGTGAAACATCTTATGTGTGTAAATATCAAGAACATTTTGATTGTCCATTTCATAACCCTTTTAATTACTTTTAAAAAATATTTGTTTGTACATAAATATATGATTGGTTTAAATACCTGTTTGTCATATATTGTTTTTAAAATGTTTGAAGAAGGTCTTTAACAGAATTTTCACACTATTTAAAAAAGTTACAATGGTGTGTTTGATAAACAACTGCAAGAGCAAAAATCCTAAAATGTAGTACATTTTAAATAATTGTTTTATCATTACCTGTCTCTAAAGTCTTTGCCCCTTTGGGGTGATGAACGCAAAGCTGGAGGTGGAAAAACTTCACAAGCTCCTCTTTCAGCACGGAGCTGGGTCTCATCTGAGTATAAACATACAGCATAGCAGACAGAACCTCCTCCCCCAGAGCACACACCCTCTTCCTGCAGGACAGAAGCACTGAGCGCAGAAACACGTTCACTGCAGATACCAGGTTCTCCAGAACCATCAGCTGTCTTTCTGCCCTGAGGAAGAACATCACAACACAAGTTAAGCATATATGATTTTTTTATTAGGAAAAAAAACACATTTGGCATGCTTTAAACGATACCTGGTGTTGCTCAGAGCCTTCAGGAAGAAGCTGAAGAGAGTGTGGGATAATCCCTCCGTTTGGACACAACAGCCCCAAACAACCGTGTAGATGATGCGACTCACTTGGACTCTGTTGATTGACTTGGATCCCCTGTTGAACAGCCCACAGTACAGATCCAACAGACCTGCACAACAAAAAAAAACAACAACAGCAGTGCTGATTAACATTATTAACTAAATAAAATTGAACATTATTAGCAAAAAACAAAAAAGTATGGATAATGCACGTCATTATTGCAAAATAAACACTGGGTTATTTTAAAGGAGGGGTCTAATGCTATTTCATGCATTCTGACTTATTTACACTGTTAAAGAGTTCGATGCTCATGCTAAACATGGCCAAAATTTTAAAAAACAAGTTGGACGTATGACAGAGTATTTGTGTGCCAAATACACTCCTTCAGGATTCTAATAAGTTTTGAAAAGTTTTTTTTCGAGTATGTGCCTGTATGACTTCATAAAGGGTGGAATTGCTTGTATGGGCACTGCTCCCGGATGAGCGTGTGCGCACATCAACCAGAGCGAGAGCAAGAGCACACCCATCAACGAGCTTCGTTCGGGTTACTAGAGCCGTCGCCAGAGCTGTCATTTTGTTTTTAGACCACGAAATCAACCATGCCACTAAAGAAGTGTGTTTCTGGTTGTGAGGGAAAGATCACCTTTTCAGCTTCCCAAATAACCCAGCGTTAAGGAAACAGTGAATGCAGTTTGTTTTTCCGGAGCAGCAACGGAGTTCTGCAAGTGTGTTTGTTTGTTCCCGGTCACGAGTTGAAACCGCAGGCGGTGAGTGAAACTGCATCAAATGTCTGTGTTTTGTTGGCAATCGGCGCGTAAGTGCATATAATGTAAACAACACGAACGTATAGTGAATCGAAAGTTATCCAGGGATAAGGCCATGATGTATTTCGTGTGTGTGTGTGTGTGCTCGTATCTCTTTAGCTCCGCCACTGCACGCCTCCACGAGTTCGGCTGTTTTCAGAAAATATCGGTACAGCGTATCTGTCTTTTATAAATATGATAAAACTAAAGACTCTTCGGAGAAATGAAGGATGCAATACTACTCTATAGGTACTCAAGATTAACATGGGATTGGCAGAAACTGTGTGTGTTATGTACCCTTTAATGTTTCAGTTAAAAACAAGAAACTCAGGAAAAATGTTAAAGGGAAGTTCACCCAAAAATGAAAATTCACATTAAAAAAAAAAAAATACACACAAATGGAGATGGTACACTGGTCTTGCACTCACTGTGCCACTGCTGCTGGCTCATCTCACACCAGTATTTACGGACAGACAGGATGTTCTTGAGCAGAATGCTGCTGTAGTCCTCGCCGTATGCCGCACAGCTGAACGGACTCTGTAAGACCTCCACCACATGAGACAGCAGCTCAGCACATTTTAACTTTGGACCGCCTGCAGAACAGAAGTGTGATTTTCTGTAATGGATTTACTACATGTATCTAATGTACAGTAATAAACAACCACATAGATATCTACAACGGATACAGAGCAAACTCTCTTGCACTGTCACAAACAGCAACTGTAATATTAGTAGCTCAGACGTTACGTTGGTTGGCGCATCTGATGAAATACTTCATTAGGCTGCTAATTTCCTGCATCTTTTTCTGCCGGTTTGCATGTGTGGTGGCAGAAACATTGGCTTTTCCTGACTGCAGAAGTTCTGTCTCTTTCTGAAGAAACTTTTGTAAAAATCTGTAAGGAAAAATCAGTATGAGCGCAC
This sequence comes from Coreius guichenoti, assembly GCA_039654105.1. Classification (NCBI taxonomy): domain Eukaryota; kingdom Metazoa; phylum Chordata; class Actinopteri; order Cypriniformes; family Gobionidae; genus Coreius; species Coreius guichenoti. Next base: position 8,420,815 of record CM077174.1, on the reverse strand, counting down.
CGTCAGCTCGCATCATAGAATGACAATGGACAGAATGGAAAAAGAAAAACAGAAATAGACCGGAAAACAGCATCCCAGGTGAGCTGCTTGGAGCCTTTGCATCCTGACGTACGATCAAGTTCCTCCACCGTGTCTGGTGAACGGATGAGTCTCCTGAAGCGATCCACCTCTTTCTGGAAAAAAAAACAAAACAAAAACATCAGTCAAGTTTTATTTCTATATCAATTTCTAAAATACAGATTGTTTCAAAGCAACCTTACAGTCTGAATTTGCAACATTCGCCTATTATTAAATGACTTCAATTTCAGCTGCAAAGCAGCTCTACGGAAAACTCAGCTCAATTCAGTTCATCAATGCAAAGTTCATCAATTAGGAAACGAATTTGATTCAACTATAAAGCAGCTCTTCAGAAGGTAATAGTGTCATTATTCGGCTCAATTTACTTAAAGCCACAATATGTAATTTGTGCTAGAGGTAGCTTATTCAAAACAAAGGCGTAGCTTGATGACGCCTTGATTTTGTGGAGCTTTTATTATGCCGCAGACGAGCGCTTCCGCTTCCGCTCATGTGTATGTGGGGGAACGCAGTGCTGATTTATAATATTAGATACATTGGAGTGTGTTGAAAGTTATGTTATAATGCGTTATGTTATGAGGAGTTTTAATGCTACTCTGTGCATTCGCTCAGCGGCTACTATGAGACACTTGTTCACACTGCAGTAGATCAATATTAGTCATGGTAAAACATGGTACTCGCGGTAAATCAAGAAAACGAGATTTAAACATTAAGATTAACTGTGTTGAGCTGTATAACAATGATTCATTTTCTGTCGATAAATGTATCCAAACAGATGCTCACCTGTCTAATAAAACACAACATATATTAAAGTGTCTTTGGTGTTTCCATGGCTTCTACAAAATAAAACCGGAAATCGAGGATAACGCGGGTATGATGTTATTGATAGGCGACGCACAGACACGGTCCGTGTCCTGGTTAAAATTGCTTATTTCTCTGGATTTAAACATTCTTGGAAACATTTGGGATAATGTAAGTACACAAGTCAACAAAAAAATATTTTAATCCAAAAATCTTACATATTGTGCCTTTAAATGGACAAATAAAAAACATTAAAAATATTTTCTACATTTAATGACTTGAAAACACCTGTATGATGAACAGGTTTTACATTTCTGAAGTTTTAGGAGTGGGCTTCATGTCAAAATGACAATGCAATGCAAATGGTCTCCAAGAAAATTGTTTGTTATTTCGATTAATTTAGACTAGTCACTGATAAGCAGGATATATTTTTTATTTGATTATACATTGTTCAACATTGCCAAAACAAGCAATGTACCATAGACATCAAAAGTTATTATGATAGAGCACAACATTATCAGATAACTACAAAAATAAATATTTAACATAAAAATGTGGGGTAAATTACAGCATTCTGAGATATGAAGTGACTGTCCACTAAATATAAAGAAAACATACACATATACAAGTTAAATCTAAATTTCTATAGGTATCATTGTCAAATATTGATCATTAATATCATCCAGGGTTTCTGAAAGTACCTCATATGTAGCTTTATAACATGGATGGGTAATTCATACTCACAAAATAAATGTATTATTAATATCTTATAATGATTAGTCCGTTTAAATCTGCCTCCTAGCATTCAAATTCCTTCATCAATCAATATTCTGAAATTGAATTTCTCAATTTAAAGCTGATGTTTTACTGACTGATAATAAAATGATTTAGCATTGCTGAAGTTGAGGTGAATGTCAATCATCAGGTCATTGATTTATGCATAAGAAAAGATGTTTCACACACCTTCCTCTCTGTGGCTTTCTCATTTTCAAGTCCTCGGCAGCAGACTAACAGCTCGTGCAGCGCCAGACTCATTGTCTTTTCAGATGAAACTCATCGGTTGTATTTTGGATTATGTACAGTGTGACAAGTGTCTATTTCACTTTGCATCCTGCTGATATCTGCTCACGAGAGCGCCATCACATCACGCAATAATCCGGTGTACAGATTTAATCTATTCAATACAGAAAGCTTGCTTCACTGTTATATGTCTGCTTATAGTACTTTATTTATCATCCGCGTTTTCAACTTTCTAGCCCTCTTTTCCATGCGTCTCAAAATCAGTACCGCCTTCCAGCTCTTCTTCACTCACGCTGCCTGAGCTTCGCTACTGCCATCTGAGGGATGGAGAAAGTACTAGCTCATGAATATCAATTACATCGTGCTGATTTTTGCAACTTGTAGACCTCATTATGTTGGCTAGAGAAAGCCAACATACTGAAATGCTATGTAAACTTAGTATTATTCTTCTGAGGCTAAATTTTCTGACTGCTACTCCTCCTAGAGCTTTAATGCTAGCCTAGTCTAGTCTCGCGTAGCCAGCTAGACCTTCAGACTGACGGCAGACCAACGGTCTAAATTAACTGACTTCAAACATTGTCTTATATTCGTCTTTTGTTAATAAAAAAAACAAACATTGTCTTACATTCTCAATACTGCTTTCATATTCTCATTACATTTACAGTTTGATGTAGGTCCACAGGCCTACTATCCTTAAGTTTCAGGACATTTGATCTGATTATCTGATTTTTTTTTAATTAGATTTAAAGCAACACTATGTAACTTTCTTGTGCTCAAAATTTACTTTTTTTAATTTATATAATGAGCGAGTACATCATGAATCCATCCTGAATCACTACGGTACACATATAAGTGTTTATACTCAGACTATTTTAGTCCGGTTCGGGTCGGCACCGCTGCGGAGTAGCACATCATAGACATAAACAGAGAGAAGTAGCTCTGGCTACAATGTTCTTCCGCAAGACGCATGCAGTTTTGTTTATTAACCGCTAGAGTGCCAAAAGTTACCTAGTGTAGCTTTAAAGAAATACAAATAGGTATGACATCACTTTGTAGGACAAACGCGGAAGCGAGTTAGCATTTTAGCACTTCCGGTTCCCTCGTCTCAAAGTCAATCCTTGTCCAACTTGCAATGGGTTGTGGGCAATATCAGCCGTTAGAGTGCGCGTCGATCTGCACTTCGGATTCTGACCGGAAATAGTAGACCATCCGGGTATGGGTTTTTTGAGTGGGGTTTTGGTTAAATGGCTGAAATAAGGTCTGTGGTGAACAAGTGGCTAAATGGGACTACAGAGGCTGTCGAGGAGATTAAACGTGATCACGCCGAGCAGGTAACCTCAGTCTGCTTTTACAGCCACGTTATGCTCATAATTAATAAGTGTACAGATTTAATCTATTCAATACAGAAAGCTTGCTTCACTGTTATATGTCTGCTTATAGTACTTTATTTATCATCCGCGTTTTCAACTTTCTAGCCCTCTTTTCCATGCGTCTCAAAATCAGTACCGCCTTCCAGCTCTTCTTCACTCACGCTGCCTGAGCTTCGCTACTGCCATCTGAGGGATGGAGAAAGTACTAGCTCATGAATATCAATTACATCGTGCTGATTTTTGCAACTTGTAGACCTCATTATGTTGGCTAGAGAAAGCCAACATACTGAAATGCTATGTAAACTTAGTATTATTCTTCTGAGGCTAAATTTTCTGACTGCTACTCCTCCTAGAGCTTTAATGCTAGCCTAGTCTAGTCTCGCGTAGCCAGCTAGACCTTCAGACTGACGGCAGACCAACGGTCTAAATTAACTGACTTCAAACATTGTCTTATATTCGTCTTTTGTTAATAAAAAAAACAAACATTGTCTTACATTCTCAATACTGCTTTCATATTCTCATTACATTTACAGTTTGATGTAGGTCCACAGGCCTACTATCCTTAAGTTTCAGGACATTTGATCTGATTATCTGATTTTTTTTTAATTAGATTTAAAGCAACACTATGTAACTTTCTTGTGCTCAAAATTTACTTTTTTTAATTTATATAATGAGCGAGTACATCATGAATCCATCCTGAATCACTACGGTACACATATAAGTGTTTATACTCAGACTATTTTAGTCCGGTTCGGGTCGGCACCGCTGCGGAGTAGCACATCATAGACATAAACAGAGAGAAGTAGCTCTGGCTACAATGTTCTTCCGCAAGACGCATGCAGTTTTGTTTATTAACCGCTAGAGTGCCAAAAGTTACCTAGTGTAGCTTTAAAGAAATACAAATAGGTATGACATCACTTTGTAGGACAAACGCGGAAGCGAGTTAGCATTTTAGCACTTCCGGTTCCCTCGTCTCAAAGTCAATCCTTGTCCAACTTGCAATGGGTTGTGGGCAATATCAGCCGTTAGAGTGCGCGTCGATCTGCACTTCGGATTCTGACCGGAAATAGTAGACCATCCGGGTATGGGTTTTTTGAGTGGGGTTTTGGTTAAATGGCTGAAATAAGGTCTGTGGTGAACAAGTGGCTAAATGGGACTACAGAGGCTGTCGAGGAGATTAAACGTGATCACGCCGAGCAGGTAACCTCAGTCTGCTTTTACAGCCACGTTATGCTCATAATTGTGCTCTTCTAAACTATTCTAACTCAAACTTTCTGGGAAAATATTTTGAGATAAAAACTGAAGGAGTTGTCGGAAGCTTAGTGATGATGACGTTGAAATCACGGGACTGTGGTGTAGTCCGTTTATCACCAGTCTGTTCCTGTGTAGTGGACAGCACTTTCCAGGGCCCAGTTTATGGCCGAGCCCCTCTTTGCCCATAACAGTGGACAAAGTTTTGCTACATTTTGATTGGATCTTGGTAGACTAACACAAACAAACTGTCCAACGCCATCAGATAAAGATGCTAGAACAGCCAGACATCTCTTAGAGGGCAAGTAGAAGACCTCTGGTACCAAATGCAAAATGCTGAGATTCAAGCCTAGATTATTGTAATGCTCTACTGGGTGGTTGCCCTGCTCGCTTAATAAATAAACTGCAGCTGGTCCAAAACGCAGCAGCTCGAGTTCTTACTAGAACTGGAAGTATGACCATATTAGCCCGGTTCTGTCAACACTGCACTGGCTCCCTATTAAACATTGCATACATTTTAAAATCTTGCTTATTACTTACAAAGCACTAAATGGTTTAGCTCCCCAGTACTTGACCGAGCTCTTAACACATTATACTCCATCACGTCTATTGCGGTCTCAAAATTCTGTCCAGTTGATAATACCTAGAATATCAAAATCAACTGCAGGCGGTCGATCCTTTTCCTATTTAGCACCTAAACTCTGGAACAGTCTTCCTAGCATTGTTTGGGAAGCAGACACACTCTGTCAGTTTAAATCTAGACTAAAAACACATCTCTTTACTATGGCATACACATAAAACATTTTTAATTTATACTATTGAAATCAGTTAAATGATTTTTAGGCTGCATTAACTAGGTCAGCCGGAACCGGGAACACTTCCCATAACACCTGATGTACTCGTTACATCATAAAAAGAATGGCATCTACGCTAATGTTAGTCTCTGTTTATCCCGAGGTTTACTGCAGTCAGCTGGATCCGGGCCGTATCAAGATCAGATGGTGGACTTGCGCCCAGACATGACCAACGCATCCCTGAAGTGTCTGCAGAGACTGAAATTGCCTCATCGACACAGCATCCTCAATAAACCCGTCCCCAGCGTGAAGACTCTGATCTTTTCGAATATTCCTATCTAATAAATTGCCTCACCGAAACGGCAATAAACCTGTCTCCGGCGTGATGACTCCGATCTTTCGAATATTCCTATCTAATAATTGCCTCACCGACACGGCATGATGGCCAGAGGAGAACTGGCACCCCGACTGAGCCTGGTTTCTCCCAAGGTTTATTTTTCTCCATTATGCCACCTGATGGAGTTTTGGTTCCTTGCCACTGTCGCCTTTGGATTGGCTTGCTCAGTTGGGGACACTAAAATTTTAAACTAAATATTCAAATACATTTTCAACTAAATTACTGATCTGCCCGCATGGTCACTATGGTCAAATGAGCTGGATAACATCAACGTTTTCTCCAGAGCAGCTGTACAGCCAAATCAAATTCTGCTGCATTATTTTCCTGTTAACACTGTGAAGCTGCTTTGAAACAATCAGCATTGTAAAAAGCGCTATATAAATAAAGGTGACTTAGTCAAGTCACCTTTATTTATATAGCGCTTTTTACAAGCGCCTTGACCAAGCCCAGGAAGGACACTACTTCTCTTTGGTCCACATGCAGTTTCTGCCCTTCACCCATCTAGAGACTAATCCCTAATGTCCTGGTCTGTGACTGCCATAAAAATTCCTCAGGACCTCAGCAGTAGTGTGTGAAACAAAGAAAAAACACAATTATCCATCCAAATCCATTCATAACTATGTTTGGAAACCTTAAAACTGATGTAAACTACACACATCTATTTCATACTTATTCAGGGAAACAAATATTCTCAGTGACAGCTATTTGTAATGCAACATCTTACACAAATTCAGCTGTTAATTAACAAATGAATGAACGCATGACAGTTTAATCTTTTTCCATCATGTTTGGTGTGTATTTGTTTAGAATATTGCCAAGGGTATTCTGGTGGTGGTTTGGAAAGTGAGAAATGCATTAGTAAACTTTAAAGACACTTTAAAGACTTCTAACTGTGTACATTATGCAAATTAGTTCCACAGAGTAAAGAAGGGTGGGCCACACTGTGTGCCCCCTCTGATGCCAGCGGCCAATCACAGCACTGAAATGGAGAAGCCCCAAATTGCAATCTCCTCCTCATCGGAAGGGGATATAGGTACCCTTTCAACAGACACTCCTTGTTCTGAGTCTCCCCTCGAGAGAGAGACAAACAGTTCACCAAGGATGAGACATAACAGATACACCGTAACATTCTGAGCCTCTGGTTCATCCAGAGTGACAACAAAAGATCCGAGGATCTGAGTCTACAGCTTGTGAGGCAGCAACAGATACGACCACGTTCTGAGCCTTCAGCCTGCGAGGAAAGAGACATTAACAAACACTACGTTCAGAGTTTTAGTCCAGCGAGACAGTGATGACTACAGTACGTCCCAAGTTTCCATGGCAGAGAGACCAAAGCGGATTGACCAAGTTCTGTGTGTCTGGCCCAGAGAGGCAGAAGACACACAGAGACATTTGCAACAAGGTTAAGCTCAGGAGAGCGAACCTTCACTTCAAGGTTCCTTCGTCTGCGTGTTTCAGATTAAGGATCTTCTGCACCTACTTCAGGGCCTCATCTGCGTGTTCCAGATTTTAGGACCCTTTGGTGCTCCAGGAGATCAGCATCCCACAGATCTTCATGTTCAAGGCTGTTGAAACGGATTCCAGCTTTTCCCCACTGCATTGTTACCCAGCACAACCAGTGGAAGAAGTCATCGCCATCGGACTGCTTACTCAACCACGTGGAACGTAAATATCACTTAACCAAACCTCTTTCCAGAGACCTTGGCATTGTTGTATATTATCAGTATATGATTTTCTAATTTACATTAGAGGTAATATAACTGATGCTAGTTAATAACAAATAATCTTTCGTTTATTTGTTTGATGCATAATAAGGTTCTTCGCCTTAGTTTCAGAGAAACAACAGTTTATCTTTCCATAAGATAATGTAACTCTTCCATAGCCACACTCAACTTAATCACATGTATTTTATGCATCTTATGCACTTTATTCCTTTATCATTCATTGTATTCATTTAGTAGTTGTGTTAGTTATTCTTGTTTATCTTTTGTTAATAAAATGTATTTTATTACAATTGTGTCTTCCTTGTGCTGATAATATTAATCAGCTGACCAACTTACCCCATTTTACATTCATTCTAAATGATTGAACAGCCTCCTGTTTGGAGTGTTCTTATACAGCCAAGGTAAAAGACCTTGATTAGTTTCCCAAACTAAGAGAGGGGAAGGGTGGTCATCTGATGTACTCATAACCACACCTTAAGTGACGTGTGATCCAAAAATCACAACGTCAGTGGTGACATGAGTACCAATCACTACCTTACTTAGCGTCCTTGGATGGACAATAGTAAAATCACTACACCTGTGAGAGAGATTCACCAGTCTGTTCCAATTAGAGAAATTTGCCAGTCTGTTCCTGTGAGAGAGATTCACCAGTCTGTTCCTGTGAGAGAGATTCGCCAGTCTGTTCCAGTGAGAGAGATTCACCAGTCTGTTCCTGTGAGAAAGATTCACCAGTCTGTTCCAGTGAGAGAGATTCACCAGTCTGTTCCTGTGAGAAAGATTCACCAGTCTGTTCCTGTGAGAGAGATTCACCAGTCTGTTCCTGTGAGAGAGATTCACCAGTCTGTTCCTGTGAGAAAGATTCACCAGTCTGTTCCTGTGAGAGAGATTCACCAGTCTGTTCCTGTGAGAGAGATTCACCAGTCTGTTCCTGTGAGAGAGATTCACCAGTCTGTTCCTGTGAGAGAGATTCGCCAGTCTGTTCCAGTGAGAGAGATTCACCAGTCTGTTCCAGTGAGAGAGATTCGCCTGTCTGTTCCAGTGAGAGAGATTCGCCAGTCTGTTCCAGTGAGAGATATTCACCATATAGAGGGTATGCACGTGACGTCACCGCTGGCCGAAGTGACTGCGGTTACACCCATTGAGTGGCAAAAAGACTGGGCGGCAGCATTGGTTTACAGCGTGAATGCCGCGAAAAACACACAAAACACATCTAAAATGGGAAAGAGCTTTGATATTGTACAAGTAGATTTGACAAGAAATCTGAGGTATATTTTTATAGACTGCCGAAAGCTACAGAAAAGAGAAGCAAATGGATCACTGCAAGTCACAGAAAAAACTGGACTCCAGGCAGCGAAACGTGGATTTGCAGTTATCATTTTGTGTCAATATGTTGAATTTTGTGGTAAAATCATACTCTATATATTGTATTGTTATATATTGTATTGACAACTCATCAATTAAATATTTACCATCTTATATTCTGCATTATTGGATGTTTTTAAATAAACACTGACAAAAACTATACATTTTAGGGCTGGACGAAATGACGATATATACAGTGGGGAGAACAAGTATTTGATACACTGCCGATTTTGCAGGTTTTCCTACTTACAAAGCATGTAGAGGTCTGTAATTTTTATCATAGGTACACTTCAACTGTGAGAGACAGAATCTAAAAAGAATCCAGAAAATCACATTGTATGATTTTTAAATAATTAATTTGCATTTTATTGCATGACATAAGTATTTGATCACCTACCAACCAGTAAAAATTCCGGCTCTCACAGACCTATTAGTTTTTCTTTAAAAAGCCCTCCTGTTCTCCACTCATTACCTGTATTAACTGCACCTGTTTGAACTTGTTACCTGTATAAAAGACACCTGCCCACACACTCAATCAAACAGACTCCAACCTCTCCACAATGGCCAAGACCAGAGAGCTGTGTAAGGACATCAGGGATAAAATTGTAGACCTGCACAAGGCTGGGATGGGCTACAGGACAATAGGCAAGCAGCTTGGTGAGAAGGCAACAACTGTTGGCGCAATTATTAGAAAATGGAAGAAGTTCAAGATGACGGTCAATCTCCCTCGGTCTGGGGCACCATGCAAGATCTCACCTCGTGGGGCATCAATGATCATGAGGAAGGTGTGGGATCAGCCCAGAACTACACGGCAGGACCTGGTCAATGACCTGAAGAGAGCTGGGACCACAGTCTCAAAGAAAACCATTAGTAACACACTACGCCGTCATGGATTAAAATCCTGCAGCGCATGCAAGGTCCCCCTGCTCAAGCCAGCGCATGTCCAGGCCCGTCTGAAGTTTGCCAGTGACCATCTGGATGATCCAGAGGAGGAATGGGAGAAGGTCATGTGGTCTAATGAGACAAAAATAGAGCTTTTTGGTCTAAACTCCACTTGCCGTGTTTGGAGGAAGAAGAAGGATGAGTACAACCCCAAGAACACTATCCCAACCGTGAAGCATGGAGGTGGAAACATCATTCTTTGGGGATGCTTTTCTGCAAAGGGGACAGGACGACTGCACCGTATTGAGCGGAGGATGGATGGGGCCATGTATCGCGAGATCTTGGCCAACAACCTCCTTCCCTCGGTAAGAGCATTGAAGATGGGTCGTGGTTGGGTCTTCCAGCATGACAACGACCCGAAACACACAGCCAGGGCAACTAAGGAGTGGCTCCGTAAGAAGCATCTCAAAGTCCTGGAGTGGCCTAGCCAGTCTCCAGACCTGAACCCAATAGAAAATCTTTGGAGGGAGCTGAAAGTCCGTATTGCCCAGCGACAGCCCCGAAACCTGAAGGATCTGGAGAAGGTCTATATGGAGGAGTGGGCCAAAATCCCTGCTGCAGTGTGTGCAAACCTGGTCAAGAACTACAGGAAACATATGATCTCTGTAATTGCAAACAAAGGTTTCTGTACCAAATATTAAGTTCTGCTTTTCTGATGTATCAAATACTTATGTCATGCAATAAAATGCAAATTGATTACTTAAAAATCATACAATGTGATTTTTTGGATTTTCTGGACAGACTTCTACATGCTTTGTAAGTGGGCAAACCTGCAAAATCGGCAGTGTATCAAATACTTGTTCTCCCCACTGTATATAACATTGATATAAGTGATCACCCGAATTTAGACTTACCTATATTGTATTTAGGCTATATAAAGCCTTCACAAGCAAATTGCTTTATGTATTTCCCCGCCATCGAAATCAGGCACATATAAATGTCAGGAAACATGATTCCAGGCTGCATGTAAATATCCATGGATCACTGGATCTTTGGTAAGTTGTAAGGAACACTATATCGAGTCCAACCTTTAGTTTAAACTGATAATCGTTTGTTTTACCTGTGTTTTTGCATTAAATCCAGTCATGCAGCAGCTCTTCTGCCACTCAGCCTGCCTGAGGGGGGTGTGTTCCGGCGGGAAAGTGACGTCAATGCATACCCTCAAATAACACCAAATAACACCTTTCATTTTCTTCTTAAGAAAATATTTACGAACTTCTTAGAATTTATCTTAAGGATTTTTTAAACTTCCTTCTTAAGCAGATTTTCGTGAATCCGGCCCCTGAAAGCTGATTTGTTTGTGCTATTGCTTGTACTTAGCTTATTGTGAATTTTAACTTGTATGTATACTTTTGCTGAAATAATAAGCTTATTTATTAGAATACAAAACAATATGGGTAAAAAAACAAACAAACAAACAAACAAAAACAAAAAAATACACGAAAACTCATTTACTGTCTGTAAATGGCTGTAGCTGGGTTTAGAAATGGTAAATATAATATTGCCTGACAGAAACAAATAAATAATGTGCATTTAACTTTGTGAAATACCATGAATACAGTAAAATCCAGTTTATATAAATTGTACTACATTAACTTTGATTTTTATATACGGAAAAAATATATTTCAAGCCAGTAGGAAGAACATTCAAAAAATATTCAAAGCATTTACCTAATTTAGTGTTGTATTTATTCTATTGATATGGATATAACTGTGTGGGGTGGAAAAAGAAAATTTCCATTGAATGTGTGAACCTGAAATGGGAAGGGTAGCAGCCCATTGTCCACTGTTTAGGTACAATAGGCCTAAATAATAACTTTTATAATGTAACTTTTTACTGTGTATTTTTAATTAATTTCTGTGTACATTACCACTTAGACTGCAAATAGATGGTGTTACAAGTGATAGCTGTTTGTTTTCTAAGCGTACATTAGAATAGACCAAACACAGCCGTTTGAAATTAAAGGGTAAAGGTTTTTAAAACAAATCTTACAGAAAATATCTAAGGTAAATCAACATTTTTATATGAGATACTATCACCCAATGGATATGGGCCACATTTTGGATTTCCCGCCCCCACTTTGTAGAGCTCCCGTCACGTGACCTAATTTAATATTCATGAGTGAAATCCACAAACGTGTCGTCCCCCTCCCTCGTTACCCTCCTCCTTCTTACCATCATGGCGGCCGCCAGGAAGAACAAGCGCATGGCGGCGTCTCAGCCGGGGTTTTTGGCTTTTAAATCGGGTCTGGATGGTAACAGTTCGGATATCAAACGGCGAAAGCGCGTGAACAAAAATAAGAAAAAGAACTGGAACAAATTCAGTGATATCCAGGATGTGGAGGAGTTTCTGGATGATGTGCGGCTTCAGGAGAAAGCAGTAGGGTAAGTCATGGGTAAATATGGGTTATCATAAAAAAAAACTACATTTATGGAAAAGATTTGCCTTCTATATATATATATATATATATATATATATATATATATATATATACATATTAGTCTGCTTTATTCCAGTAGACTATATACAAAACATTGATGTAGGTTATATGTGGCTGTGCGTTATAAAGAGTTGATAAGCGTCACGTGGCTGTTACTTTGTGTGGTACGTTACCATCGAGTCATTAAGTTTATTATTATTATAGCTATATGCTCATGTCTTTATATGTTTGTATTCGCATTTATATATTCGCATACGTTTTAATGTACGAATTGTCCTGTGTATATTTTGCTGCATATTGTCTCATTTATTTGTTGTGTTGTTGTTTTTTTGTCATTCACTATTCTGTGTAACTGACCAGTTTAACTTTATTATTTGTTTATTTTGTTACTATTGTTTTGATTTCCACTTACTGTTGCAGGGCTGATTGTTTGTCTACGACATTATATATGTTAAAAAGATGAGAGAATAATAAAATTGATTAAAGTTTATTTTGCATTAATATTATTGCCATGTAAGTTAGTACAGAGTACGTTTTATAACACAACCTTTCAATTAACAATGGAAGCTTGTTTCTGCCACAGAATAAAAAATAAGGTAATTGCGACTTTTTATCTCCCAATTCTGACTTTTTATCTCAGAATTGCATGGTATAAAGTCACAATTGCGTGATATAAAGTCACAATTGTGAGAAGTCAGTCTTTTTATCCCTTAGAATTGGACTTTATATTTTGCAATTCTTTCTCACAATTGCAAGTTTATATCTCGCAATTCTGAGTCAGAACAAGTCAGAATAGCGAGATGTAAACTTGCAAATGTGAGATGAAAAAGTTGCAATTATCTTTTAAATTGTTTTACTCTGGCAGAAACAAGCTAACATAGTTAACAGCGCAACGGTTCATGATACAAGATATTCTGAACAAACACTGATTCTTCTTCTTTCTTCATTCATAGGGGTTTGATAGCTGAAAAACCCGATGACAGTCTCTTCTTTGTGGACACTGGTGAAAAAGACAAAGATACACAACCACGTGAGTATAAAAAGTCCTCTCTTTATATACTGTCTTTTTTCTTTCTTTTTTTTTGTTCTGCGCAATCCAAAACTGTTTTTCTTGTTATTAGAGACGACAGTCAAGAAAGGTAAACGATCGAAACCTTTGCGGATAGATCTAATTCTTCAGCCAGATTCCCGCATACCTGCCCCCAAAAAGTGAGTACAGTACGACTAAGATTTACTTTCAAAATGACCCGCAATCTGCATCCTCTTCTGCCCGCTGATGATCTCATCCTTGCGCTCCCAGTATTTCTTTGGGAATGTGAAGATAACACAATGGAACTTGGAGGGCTGTTGTGTGAACAGCCTTCCAGGATCTGAGGGCATATTGTGAGGATTCAGTTATTGAGCTTTTATTATTTGCTGTTTGTTTCATCATTTTTTTCTCTCTTGCCCAATGCCATTATATATAGAGAACAGGGTAATGATATAATAGTGAAATAACATATTATATAATTTCACTGTTATATCAGAAATGTATGATTTACTAATATTTGCTTAAAATTCACCTTAAAAGTGGCTCAGACAAGTTGTAATGCTGCAGCTCAAATCAAATATGGCACTATTAAACATGTTTCAGGTTTCAGATTTGGCCATAAAACATAACAGATGAAAAACTATGAGCCGAACGGCTAAAGATGTTATGCTGATTTGAGGATTTATATTTAGTTTTTTAGCAAATCATGCCTTCGCTGTAGATTTAGTAGAAGTCAGTATTGTTTTTATAGCGCTTTTCACACCACAATACACATTTTAAAGCAGCTTTACAGAAAATATTGATGTTAATGTTTGCAATATCTTAGAGATGGATGATATAGTTTAGATTTTGCAATTCATATAAACAATCATGCAGTTGAGACTTTCTATTTAGTATATATTGGATTATGTGAGTGTATGTGAATAAAGTTATTTATATATCCAGCTTTATACACTGATCAGGCATAACATTATGACCACTGACAGGTGAAGTGAATAACACTGATTATCTCTTCATCACGGCACCTGTCAGTGGGTGGGATATATTAGGCAGCAAGTGAACATTTTGTCCTCAAAGTTGATGTGTTAGAAGCAGGAAAAATGGGCAAGCGTAAGGATTTAATCGAGTTTGACAAGGGCCAAATTGTGATGGCTAGACGACTGGGTCAGATCATCTCCAAAACTGCAGCTCTTGTGGGGTGTTCCTGTCTGCAGTGGTCAGTATCTATCAAAAGTGCTCCAAGGAAGGAACAGTGGTGAACCGGCGACAGGGTCATGGGCGGCCAAGGCTCATTGATGCATGTGGGGAGCGAAGGCTGGCCCGTGTGGTCCGATCAAACAGACGAGCTACTGTAGCTCAAATTGCTCAAGAAGTTAATGCTGGTTCTGATAGAAAGGTGTCAGAATACACAGTGCATCACAGTTTGTTGCGTATGGGGCTGCATAGCCGCAGACCAGTCAGGGTGCCCATGCTGACCCCTGTCCACCGCTGAAAGCACCAACAGTGGGCACGTAAGCATCAGAACTGGACCACGGAGCAATGGAAGAAGGTGGCCTGGTCTGATGAATCACGTTTTCTTTTACATCACGTGGATGGCCGGGGGCGTGTGCGTCACTTACCTGGGGAACACATGGCACCAGGATGCATTATGGGAAGAAGGCAAGCCGGCAGAGGCAGTGTGATGCTTTGGGCAATGTTCTGCTGGGAAACCTTGGGTCCTGCCGTCCATGTGGATGTTACTTTGACACGTACCACCTACATAAGCGTTGTTTTAGACCATGTACACCTTTTCATGGAAACGGTATTCCCCGGTGGCTGTGGCCTCTTTCAGCAGGATAATGTGCCCTGCCACAAAGCAAAAATGGTTCAGGAATGGTTTGAGGAGCACAACAACAAGTTTGAGGTGTTGACATGGCTTCCAAATTCCCCAGATCTCAATCCAGTCGAGCATCTGTGGGATGTGCTGAACAAACAAGTCCGATCCATGGAGGCCCCACCTCGCAACTTACAGGACTTAAAGGATCTGCTGCTAACATCTTGGTGCCAGATACCACAGCACACCTTCAGGGGTCTAGTGGAGTCCATGCCTCAACAGGTCAGGGCTGTTTTAGCAGCAAAATGGGGACCAACACAATATTAGGATGATTATACAGATTATGCCTGATCGGTGTGTATATAACATATTTTACATTTTGTGATGACATAAACAATCATGCAGCCTAGATTTGCTATATAGTGGCGTTAAGTATTAAAGTAAATGCCAGGTTAATCTGATCGTCTCCAAACCTTTTTTATCCCCAAATTTTCATGACCCTGATTCTCCTGATGTTCTTTTAGTGTATTGGTGTTCCAGCAGCCCAATGCTAAAAAGCAGCGCCGCATGGCAGAGAAAGCAGCTAAGTTGGCGGCCATGGGAGTGTTGCCCCGAAGAGAAAAGCTTCTTCAACTCCGAATGGCTGCAGCTGCCGCTGGGGTGTCCGTTAAAGAAAATCCAGTGGCCAATAATAATCCAGAAAGAGGGTTTTATGACCTGTGGAGTGCAGGCAGTGAGTATCTTTACACTTTCTCTTATATGTCAGTAATGTATACAAGTGTCGATATGTATACTCAATGTCTTTGTCCAACAGCACCAGAGACGGCTGATCCCTTCTACCTCGAACAGACTAAGAAAAAGCTTGTCAAGGTGAGAGCACTGTGTTCATTTGTGGTCTTTTGTTATCAACATTGTCTTCTGAAAAATATTCACAGTAATTTTGGACAATGGATGTAGCTATTGGTCAACCAATATATCAGCCAATATTTGGCATGTTTTAATTATTGGCATCATCTGGTAAGTTTTTCAGTTTGATCGATAAATGTTGTAATGTTGAGAACTACAGTGCCTGAGATCTGACTCCTACAAAACAAAAATACTATGGACCATTTTGGTCTTTGTAAATGTTTTGTGGGTGGAGCCTACCTCGTGACAGTTCTGCAGTAGCAGTCTATGGAAACCATGTAATAGTTAATTGCGAGTTTATATCCCCAGTATTTATATCTACCATTGTTTTGGGGGGGCGGCCTGCCCCCCTGAAAGAATGACAAAAATTATTTGTCATTAAGATCGACAATAAGGACTGCCCGATGGCCCGGGGCCAGTGTGAAAGACACTCGGGCCAGTTGACGGAACTGTCACTTGCCCGCTCAGGCCAGTGCTGCATCTTCATGGAAGTTGATAATGTGTGCATTTTTAAGCCTTGCCAATTTAAATATTCAAGCGCACATAGACGAGAAAGTGTCTCATGTTGGTACTCGTGAAGCGCAGCAGCACACATCCTAAGCGCACCCACATGTCTCACAGCGCGCGAATATTCACACAATATTGTCAAAATGCCTGTCTTGTCGAGTATCATCTTAAACATAGTCGGTTATGTCTTAAGTGAACGTAAACATGAAATTTGCCCGTCACTGCCAGTGTTTTGGCAAGTTTCATGGCCCACAGAATATCTTGTATGAATATCTGAACATGCAAATATATCAAAAGAAAGAACAGACCCTCTGCTTTGTTCTAGCTTCATGCATTCTTTTTTTTAATCAACACTTGAATGTTGCAAGTTTCATGAAAAAGCTACATTTTGAGCATAAAGATGAGAAAATCACATTTTTGTAAAATACTAACGTTACGTCCGGATGTGATTTCAGAACGATGATCAAAACACAGATGGAGTAGATCGATTCCATCAACTCCTCAAAGCTTCACAGTCCTATAGCTCGTCCTGGGTCGACATTTCATTCAGTAACATTAGGCAGTTTTGATTTATACGCTGTTTAATGTTGATAATTGCGTTTTTACATATACATCTCCTTACATATTAGTGATGTCCAGTTCGTGAACAAATCGTTCTTTTGAACCGGTTCTTTTTAGTGATCCGGTCGAACCAGTTCACCAAATCGAACTGAATCGTTCTAAACCGTTCGCGTCTCGAGTCAGCTCTGATCCACAAGTTCTCGAGTTAACAGTTCTCGAATCCAAACTGAGAACTGTTTCTTCGGACACGTTCAACATACTGAGAACGGATGAGCTGAGCATGCGTGTCATTTGTTCAGAGGGACGAAATGTACGTTTCTTAAGTATTTTGTTGAACATCAAATAAAACATGTTGGAAACATGTTCATCACATAATTACTCTTATCACTGTATTATTTCAAAGTTTGGAAACAGAATGAATGAATCAAACTAAACATTTATTTGTTTTATCAATAATGCATGATATTTTCAGGAACAGCTTATTTAATTTAAAATAGGTTTATATAAATCTTGATGTAAACTTTTGCCAGGGTTTTTTAAGGGTGCAAAGTAAATGTTTAAAATGTATTAATCAAAACAGTAGAAACGTATTTAACATACAGTGGGGAGAACAAGTATTTGATACACTGCCGATTTTGCAGGTTTTCCTACTTACAAAGCATGTAGAGGTCTGTAATTTTTATCATAGGTACACTTCAACTGTGAGAGACGGAATCTAAAACAAAAATCCAGAAAATTACATTGTATGATTTTTAAATAATTAATTTGCATTTTATTGCATGACATAAGTATTTGATCACCTACCAACCAGTAAGAATTCGGGCTCTCACAGACCTGTTAGTTTTTCTTTAAGAAGCCCTCCTGTTCTCCACTCATTACCTGTATTAACTGCACCTGTTTGATTCTGTCACTCCCCGTTGAAGAGTACCTATGATAAAAATTACAGACTTCTACATGCTTTGTAAGTAGGAAAACCTGCAAATCGGCAGTGTGTCAAATACTTGTTCTCCCCACTGTAGTGGAGAGACATTTGACTTTTTAGTTTTGTCGACTGTATATTCAGGTTGCAGCAGTTCTCAGCTCAGCACACATACACTGCTACAGCGGTTCTCGAGTCAAGAACGGGTTGCAGCAGTTCTCGAATCACCAGTACAGAATCGAGTTTCTTTTGGACACGTTCAATACTGAGAACCGATGAGCTGGAAATACTGAGCATGCGTGATAGCACTGTCTGAACCGAACTGTTTCTCTCAGACAGCTGATGCTGTGCTGACACTGAGCACGGGTGAACCGAGGACTTGAATGAGGGGCGAATTTGGCGCAATTTAAATTTTATTTAATCTGTGTAAAACATCTGCGTTTGCACATGGCTGTAGTGGGTGCTTTTGCAAAACGTAGCCTAAATGTAAGAAACTTATGCAAGATGATGATGACGGTTGTTGTTGTTGTTATTATTATTATTATTATTATTATAATAATTTATGATTACAAATTACTTTATTTGAATGTGTTTAAATGTATTTTCATCCACCGGGATGATAGTATTGACGTCATTATGTGAGGACGTAAAAGAACTGTTTTTTTGAGCCGGTTCATTGAAACTGTCCGAAAGAACCGGT
The DNA here is from genome assembly GCA_039654105.1 of Coreius guichenoti. Lineage (NCBI taxonomy): Eukaryota > Metazoa > Chordata > Actinopteri > Cypriniformes > Gobionidae > Coreius > Coreius guichenoti. The sequence goes on along the minus strand of CM077174.1, from coordinate 8,402,202 downwards.
TTGCGGAAAAGAACCGGGCTTCCCATCACTATTACATATGATATCGGTTGTTTCTGCTGTTGCTTCGCCTCTGTTTTGGTAAGGAGATTCTGTACTCTTTCAGGAGATGCGTAATAGCGCCCCCTATCGTATAACAGTGAAAACATGGAAAGCCGGAAAATATCAGATAACAAAGACAGAAAAAAAATCACTCACTGCTTTTGACTGAATAACATTTAATAAGGGTTAATCTATATTTATATGCAGTGATATATAATTTTATGCAGTGATTTTACATTTGATTACTATTTTTGTACCTGACAATCTAGTTTAGACCTACATGAAAAACCTGAAAACAACTGTTTTTCATTTGTATATGTTTGTTCCATTGTATTTATTTGTGCTATTGCTTGTAATTTGATTTTGTTCTTATTTTAATACTGACTGTCTTTAAAAATATTTAAAATTTAAATGAGTTAGGCTAATAGTTTTTAGAGTCATAACCTTATTTATTAAGGTTACATGCATCAAAAACAACAAAAACAATACTAGGCCTATTTTATTTTATTTATTACTTTTGTGGTGAGGCCAGTGAAAATTTTTAAAAAAATTTAACTAGATAAAAATCCTTAGCATTGAGCTCTGATATATTCCATCAAAAAAAACAAACCGACACGCAAGCTCCATGTAGTAACTTTAGCAGTAAAAATGACACTAGTAGTTTCGGGAGGTCTACCTTATAAACTCTCAATTGTGTAAAAAGTCAGAATTGTGAGATTTTTAAAAAAAGGTTTAAATGTTATCTGTGTGAAATGTTATAGGTTTAAATATGTCATGCTGTAACTGTAGGGCTAATACATTTTGCCCTCTATGAACTGCATATGTGAATATTATGTACAGCTGTTTACATCAAATTCATGCTTTTATAGTAGGGTAATCGTTGCAGGTTTCATCAGTCCAGTCTTTGCGACTATAAATGTTTGCATTTAGCTTTAAAAGTCCTTTTCAAAGGAAGTCTGTTCACTCTGTGGCCATATTAGTCATCAATATTAGCCACAGAGTGAATAGACTTTCCTTGAAAGGGACTTTAAACGGCCTTTTAAAGCTAAATGCAGATGTATATGGTTGCAAAGACTGGACTGATGAAACCTGCGACGATAGTTTTTGATAAAACCTGGGACTAGTTTTTGAGGTTTCAGGAATCCTGATATCTCAAAAACTGCCTGAACTTACAATTAAATCAGCATCAAAATCTGACATGAACTGTCTCATAAATGTTGTTTCTTTGGCTTAAATAGCATTAAAAAAAGCTTATTTGTTAGGCTGGACCAGTCAGTGCGCATGTGCAGTCATAAGTGTGAGTGTCAGAACACTGTTTTTATAGCAACCGGCTGCAGTGATGCAATGACTTTATCAATCAGCGATTGGCTCTTTTATTTACAAGGCGGGACTTGCGCATTGCACTTATCCCATTCATAGTAATGCGAGTGTGCCGTCTTTGACGATAGTCTATAAAAATAGAGACCATCTTTGCTTGCATTCCGATTCTGGCATACAAAGCCACAAGACATTTTCCACCTTATTCCGTGGATCTTGCCTGTTTTCTTCCTCTTGTTACCACCGTTTTTCTGCCACCACAATGCACGTGCAACTGCAGTGACGTAACTGTGACGTCTGCTTCCAAGTGGTCTATACTAGGATAACAGAATAAAAAAATCAGTTTATTTTAGGTTTTTTTTTTTTTTTTTTCTTTATTTCTCATTAATTTATTAAATGATGTAAAATGGCTATAAATTTAATTTCAGCAGTTATTATGCTTATTTACTATCTTTAAATTAAATGGTGAGATGTCATGAATATTGGCTTTATATGAACCATCAGCCACATCGGTTGACTGCTAGGTTTAGCCATTGTTGTGTTCATGTGCTGAATTCATTCATTTCCCTCTTTTAGAGACCAGATAGACTGAATGAGAAACCCTCAGTTCTTCCTGCGATTGAGGTCGTCGCTCCTGGAGGCTCATACAACCCAGACTTCTTTTCTCACCAGGTAAAACGCAGCCTGTTTCTGCTGCACAAAGCTCTTTGCGTCACAAAATATTGATTTGCTCGTTTTATGTCGCATCTGTTTGTTTTGAACTCAATGTGTGTGTTTCTAGGACCTGCTTCGTGAAGCCCATGAAGTGGAGGTCAAGAAGCTGAAAGCAGAGAAAAAGTTGGCTCGTCAGCTGGCTGTGAATGAGGACATCGCCACTAAGGTACAACCTCAAACTTTATGCTAACACCTTAAGTAAGTGGTTCCCAAACTGGGCTACATGAGGTGCTATTCATTTAATTCTGCCCCACCTTAAATGCACAATATGTAAGATTTTTGCATTAAAACCACTAGCACAGTGTTATACATTTTGTTGACTTGTGTACTTGAATTATCCCAAATGTTTCCAACAATGTTTAAATGCAGAGAAATTAGCAATTTTTACTCGATTTCCACTGGTACTACCTTAGAAACCATGGCAAGGCAGTAATTCTCATGTAAAAATGCGGAAATAATAGGTGTAGGGCCTAGTATACCACTCTGTTGTTGCATGGTGTTGATACATCCATCGACAGAAAACGAATCATTGTTATACAGCTCAACACAGTTAGTCTTATTGTTTAAATCTGGTTTTCTTGATTTACCGCGAGTACCATGTTTTACCATGCCTAATATCGATCTAGCTTACTGCAGTGTGAACAAGTGTCTCATAGTAGCCGCCGAACGAACGCATAGAGTAGCATTATAACATAACTTACACACCCAAATGTATCTAATATGATAAAACAGCTCTGCGTAACCTCACATACGCATGAGCGGAAGAAGCAGCGCTCGTCTGCGGCTTAATAAAAGCTCTGCGAAATCAAGGCTACCTTTAGTGGCAAAAAATTACACATTGTGCTTTAATCATGGAGTGAATTATTATTTTTTTTTTTAAATAGTAAGCATTATACAGTGTTGTTGTCAGTACATTCTGTTTTCACTTCAGGTTTAGATGGGAATGTGTACACATGCTGTTCTAAATCTAGATTTGTTTATGTAGGAGAGCACCTTTAAAGAGCAGGTGGAGGGGTTGATTGAAGAAGGGGATATTGAACCAGAAGAGCCAGAAGGGGGCACTGAAGACACAGTCATTGGGCCGACTGCAACACAGGAAAAGAAAACTGAGAAACAGAGGAAGAAAGAGAAGGCTCAAAGGATCAAGGTAAGGAAGCAGCCTCTTAACCAAGTCGTGCATGAATCTCTTGATTCACATTCAAACCTTTAATTTATTAAACAGGAGTTGCGGAGGAAGGCAGAGCGTCAGATGATTGACAAGCAGCAGCAGTTGTTCCAATTGCGATCCATCCGTACCAAACTGAAGGAGCAGGAACAGAGGACCAAGAAGAGGCAGGCTCAACGCAAGGCCAATCAAGAGGCGCAGAAGAGCATGCCTCGCCGACTGGGCAGACTCAAGTCAGTTTCTTTAACTTTGTGTCTTGTTCTCCAGCTGTCTCTTCTATGACATCATGGTGGAAGAGTTGAGATTTTCTATTTAGTATACATTGGATTATGTGTGTATGTGGATAGTTATTTATATATCCAGCTTTATATATGTAAAGCTGTGCAATAATATATTTTACATTGACGATATAAACAATCACGCAGCTGAGATTTGCTATATAGGATGGAGACCCACTGCCCTGTTCATATCCATTCATAGTTCATATCCAACCTGATTCAGCTTGTGATTTATTTATTTTATTTAAATGTCAAGCTTAAGTGTTTTGGCTGGTTTAGGTGTGTTTAATTAGGGTTGGAGCTAAAATTTGCAGGACAAATTTTTCTCATTTTACAAATAATGTTCTACGAGTTTTCACACATCGACTGAAAAAATCAATGAGATTAAATTCAACAATTATTTAGCCTATCCAGATGAGCTATTTTCTGATGTGTTAGATACTTTGTTGAAAAAGAGCATATTTTGGCATTAGGGTGTGTTAAAGATGGTCAAGCCCAGTTTTGTAACATTCATCGAAAGTGCCCTAAACACAAAGGCTGGTGAAGATGTGACATCTTGTTTTTTGATTGTAATTAAAACGGTGTTGTATTTACCGCAGGTTTCAGGAACCTGATCTAGATGTTCAGCTCAGCAATGAGCTTGCCGGCTCTCTTCGCAGTCTGAAGGTATGTGTTTAACTCTGTCTGCGTTGAGCTCTTACTGACTTCCAGTTGCATGTTGTTTGTAATAACGTGTGGTTCTTGTCATGCAGCCAGAGGGCAGCATCCTAAAAGATCGATTTAAGAGCTTACAGAAGAGAAACCTTATTGAACCCAGAGAAAGAGCAAAGTAAGTTCAATGTTTTACTGCTTTATTTGTATAAAATGGATGAAGATGTTAAGATGTTTTTTTTTTTTTTTTTTTTTTTTTTTTTTTTTATAAGAGGTGTTCGTGTGGAATTGCAGGATAAAGCTAAAGCAATTAACTAAAAATGTTAATTGAATAATTTTTGGACATCTTATAAATCATTATTGCATTGACAATGTTTTCTCTTTAATATCGTGTATCGTCATTTGTGTCCATTTTTTAAAAAAAAAAATCGTTCCTGTTCTCTTTTCAGGTTTAAGAGGAAGCACAAGGTGAAGTACTCAGAGAAGAGAGCCTTCAGGGAGATACAGTGACCGCAGAGTTGTTTCTCAGTCCTCCAACAAATTATGGTGTGCTATTCATATTGCTATAAGAAAATAAAGCTGTTATATTCCAACAACCTCTTGCCTCAGCAGTGTTTCTGAAAATGTCATGTCAATTTTTATTTCAGGTTTTTTCTTTTTCCTTTTCAATGTGCTCTTTTTTTTTTTTTTTTTTTTTTTTTTTTTTTTAAGCCAAAGGTCACTGTCAAGGGGGAAAAAAATCCATAAGATGTGAGGATTGTAGGGGGAAAAAAACCCTTGACAGGATCCAGACTCATCTAGGGGGGCCCATCCCCCTCTAGAAAGCCACACGTTGCAATAAATGAACTGCATATGCCAAATATTTTCTAATTAGTTACATAGTATGTGCAATACTAATCATATGATAATTGAATAATTTTTGGACATCTTATAAATCATTATTGTATTGATTGTGTTGTGATGTGTTTTTGTTCATTGTAGTTCTAGTGAATGTGGTCAGTTAAAACTAAACGGTACACTCATACACAAACAGCTGCAGATTGAGGTCGTTCTCGGCGTTGCCTAATCCAGGTCTACTGCCTGCCAAACAGGCTCAAATTAAGACCAGTAATGTCTATTCAATTGTGAATGTAACTAACTATTGTGACCCATTTGTGGATGTTAAATTTTTTTAAAAGATATTGAAGTAGCTATTTCTCCACTGCAGCAGATCATGTTGTGTGGAATTGAGAATCTCACAACACAATGCATTCGACTTGACCTTTCATTTGCATTTACATTTTTAGAGACTTTCTGTGGCGTTATGGAAACTAACCATATTATTATTTTCAGTCTTAAAGGGTATAGTTTACCTCAAAATAAAAATTCTGCCTCTTGTCATTCCAAACCTGTATGCCTTTCTTTTGTGGAACACGAAGATGTTTTGAAGTTGGAAACCAAACCATTTTGTTGACTATTGACTTCCATTGTATGGATGGGGAAACAAAACTGAAACGTATCTCAAAATACCTTCTTTTATGTTTCACAGAAGAAAGAAGTCAAACACTTTTGGAAAGATATGAAGGTGAGCAAATGATGACAGAATTTTCATTTTTGGGTGAACAGTATTTTTAAAGCAATGTGATGCTATTAAAACATCTCAAGACAGCCAGCATATGGAACTGCTGAAATATGTTATAAAGATCTTCAGAGAATGGGCATGCTTGCATACTTCCATACTTGTTCTGATCTTTGTATTATGCAGTTTGTGCAAAGTTTCAGAATTTAGAATTTCTTACATACTTTTAAAGTGGTGTAAGAATTAGTTTATTTTACTATTTGTCTTTGTATTTTAAGCTGTTCTGTTGTCCCTACTGAGATAAAATGACATTAAAAGTATACTTTAAAATACATTTCTTGACTCTAATAATTCTGTTGTAATAGAATAAAAAATGCTGAATGTTTATTTTTGTGATAACTACAGTTCTCACTGCATTAAACATGCAATATAATGAGGTCATTTGACAGCAGCATAGCACACTATATTGTAAAAAATGCTTATCCAGTATGTTTTGAGTTTCTTTAGTATCAAGTACAGTAAGAAGTGCACTTTGTAATGCATTTCTAATATAACCACTGCCTCACTTTTGACTCGGGTGGGGGGAGTGTTTTAGTCCCATTATCTTAAGCTTTAATTAAAGCCCCTTCCGGGGAAACAAGGGCTTTTCCCCATTGCTTCTCCTCTGGTAGCAGTGCGCAGGCAAAGCTGATTATCATGCAGTCATGGGTGGTAATCTTACCTAAAGAGACGCCCATCCTGGTCATCATCTCTGATCCTTGCTGTCCGGTGGAACGTCAGTAATCCTGTTCTGTTGCACACGCCAGATTCACCTCAGCAAGTTCCTATTAATATTTTCACATCTGTTAAGGATGTTAATGACACAGTAATTGAATCTTGTGTTGTAGGGTTGTAATAATACATTTATAGAGGTGTTATAAGTCATTAAAGTCTCAAGTATTGTTTAAGTAATTCTAGATTTCCAGTTTTAGATTTTGACAGAAATATCAAACCACACCTGGAACAAAGTAAACTCAAAAATGCCGGAGCCTTCACTGCTTTTTGTTTTAATCAAACTTCTTGCAGTACTGAGCACCCTTATGCCCGACAACTACATCTATACTACCCATAATCCTGAAAAAGAGAACCACAAATCAGTGTTGTTTCCATAGGTAATGACTGAGAGAACTTCAAAGCCCATAAACATCAGTGTGAATCGTTAAAACAGGATTAGGGAAAGTGGACAGTGTCACAAGAGGATTGAACAGAAACAACAGGATAACAAGCCAACAAAGTTATGTTGTGAAAGATACTCTGTTGTGTAAAACTGCTCTAACGTGTAAAAGTAATCTGTTTTGTAAATGTGTTATAAATCTGCTCCGTTTTAACTGATCTGTTGTGTAAAGCCACTCTGTTGTGTAAACTTGCTCTGTTGTGTAAACTTGCTCTTCTACACACAGGTGGTGTAAAGTTGTCCTGTTTTGTAAAGGTGTTGTAAATTGGCTCTGTTTTGGTAAAACCGATCTGTTGAGTAAAGCTGCTCTGACATTTACTGTAAATGAGATGTAAAGCTACTCTGTTTTGTAAAACTGATCTCTTGTGTAAAGGTGGTGTAAACGTTGTGTAAAGCTGTCCTGTCATGTAAATGTAGTGTAAAGCTATTCTGTTGTGTAAAACTGCTCTGTTACATAAAGCTGGTGTAAAGTTGTCCTGCTGTGTAAAGGTATTGTAAATCTGCTCTCTTTTTTAAAACATATCTGTTGTGTAAAGCTGCTCTGTTGTGTAGACATGCTCTTCTACATAAAGGTGGTGTAAAGTTGTTCTGCTGTATAGAGGTTTGTAGAGTTGTTCTGGTCTGTAAAGTTGTTGTAAATCTGCTCTGTTTTGGTCAAACTGATCTGTTGTGTAAATGAGTAACTGTTGAGTAAAGCTGTTCTGACATTTAAATGAGGTGTACAGCTAAGTCTGTTTTGTACAACTATGTTGTTAAGGTGGTGTAACTTGTGTAAAGCTGATCTGTCATGTAAATGTGGTGTATGTCTTGCTCCTGCTGATCGATTGCTCCTGTCTGCCTCCTGTTTGTCCTGCTGCCTGCTGTGCTTGCGTGTGCTTTGCTTGCTTTTGAATCTTTATTTGATATCATTCCCTGTTGTTTAAACTGCTAAATATAACTTACCCATCACCATATATTGTCTAATATTGCCTACCACATTAAATCTGACATCGCTAGCTTTTAATCTAAATCACTATCACGCGTTAGCATTTCGCTAGCCTGTTAGCTTGCCATCTCTGCACTCGGGTCTCTTGTTTTCTGAGTTCATTAAACAACTGTGGTGAGTTGGATTAGTAAATAGACTCCATCAAACAACTGTGGTAAGTTGGATTAATCAACAAATACGGTAAGCCATCACTTCTTCTCCTGTCATTGTCACTTGCACTGCATGTTTCATGTTTAGTATATCTTTCTCCGTTGGCGAACAGGGCTTCACATGTGATAAATGTAAGGAAATAGTCAGGCTGACGGAGAAGATTTCAGAATTAGAGACACGCATCCAGACTTTATTTGAGAGTAGTGAGAATGTAACAGCTTTAGACACTGCTTTGGATGCGAATAGCTTAGTGAACTCTGTACACTGTTCGGTTCCGGCTGTAGAGCCCGTGCAGCAGGGCAACTGGGTGACGGTGAGACGGCATAGTCGCGGATCAAAAAACCATTCTTCCGTTCCGATTAGAACATCAAACAGGTTCTCCCCACTCAGTGACGCACCCACTGAGAATCCTGTTGAAAGTGCCCTAGTTGTTGGCGATTCTATTACACGGAACGTGAAAATAGAGACACCAGCCACCATAGTCACATGTTTACCGGGAGCCAGAGCGCCTGACATCAAAGCAAATTTAAAAGTGCTGGCTACTGCTATTCGTAAATTCTCTAAGATTATTATTCACGTCGGCACAAATGATGTTCGACTTCGCCAGTCGGAGATCACCAAAATTAACATTAAAGAGGTGTGTAAACTCGCAAGTACGATGGCAGTTGACGTTTTTTTGCTCTGGTCCCCTCCCCGTTAAAAGGAGTGATGAGATACTTAGCAGACTATCATCACTCAATGGCTGGTTGTCTAAGTGGTGTCCGCAAAATAACATAGGGTTCATAGATAATTGGAAAAGCTTTTGGGGCAGACCTGACCTGTTGAAAAAAGATGGCATCCATCCTTCCTGGTATAGTGCCGCTCTTCTCTCTAGTAATTTGGCACATAGTCTTAGAGCTAAACCTTGACTAAGGTCAGGAAGCAGACAGACTGGCTTACCTGACCGCCTGCTAGCTGTCTCACGTAACAGAAGTCAGATAAATCCCAGCACATAGAGACTCTTTCACCTAGATATTATCACATAGAGACTGTGTCTGTTCCATGAATTAGTAAATACAAAAAACCATCAAAACCATTCAACGGTAAAAATTGAATTGATGTCCAACAAATAAACAACAGATATAATACAGATGATCAAATGATAAAGCTCGGGCTGCTGAATATTCGATCCCTTTCCTCAAAAGCGCTTATTGTTAATGATATGATTACAGATCATAACCTAGATGTGCTGTGTTTGACAGAAACCTGGCTAAAACCTGACGATTACATTACTTTAAATGAGTCCACCCCCCAAGATTATTGTTATAAACATGAGCCGCGTCTGAAAGGTAAAGGGGGAGGTGTTGCTGTAATTTATAATAATATCTTCGGTATTACTCAGAAGTCTAGTTTCAAATATAATTCCTTTGAAGTTTTGGTGCTTTATGTAACGTTATGTAGTGAAATTGATAAATCCCGTTTGATATTTGTGTTGACTACTGTATACAGGCCACCAGGGCACCATACAGACTTTACCAGAGAATTTGCTGATTTTCTATCAGAGTTAGTACTGGCTGCAGATAAAGTCCTAATTGTTGGTGATTTTAATATCCATGTAGATAATGAAAAAGACGCATTCTGATTGGAATTTAGAGACATTCTAAACTCTATTGGAGTAAGACAACACGTGTCAGGACCCACTCATCGCCGTAATCATACGTTAGACCTAATACTGTCACATACCATTGAAATTCTGCAGCAGAGCGATGACATCTCAGATCATTATCTAGTATCATGTACACTTAATTTAGCAAAGGCTGCAAAGCCGTCCCCTCGCTTCAAATATGGCAGGACTATCACTGCTGCGACTAAAGATTTCTTTGTAAATAATCTTCCTCATCAGTTTCATCTCCTCAGCATCCCAGATAGCCTAGAGGAACTTGATGTTGCAACAGAAACTATTGACTCTCTCTTTTCCAGCACTTTAGACACAGTTGCTCCCCGGCGCTTAAAGAAGATTAAAGAAAATAGTCCAACGCCATGGTACAACGAGCACACCCGGGCCCTTAAAACAGCAGCCAGAAAAATGGAGCGCAGCTGGAAGAAAACAAAACTAGAAGTTTTTCGCATTTCGTGAAAAAAGAGCATGATTGCATACAGAAAGGCCGTAAAAACTGCTAGATCTGCTTATTTCTCGACTCTCTTAGAAGAAAACAAACATAACCCTAGGTATTTATTCGATACAGTGGCTAAATTAACCAAAGATAAAGCTTCAGCTTCTGATGTTTGTTAACAGCACAGCAGTAATGACTTTATGAAGTTCTTTACTTGTAAGATTGATAATATTAGGAAAAAAAATTATAACCATGCAGCCGTCTACTACAGTATCACATCAGACAGTGCATTGTAGTGTATCTGAGGAAAAATTACATTCATTCACTGCTATAGGAGAAGAAGAATTGGCTAAACTCGTTAAATCATCAAAATCAACAACATGTATGCTCGACCCTATACCGACTAAACTACTAAAAGAGATGCTTCCAGAGGTCATAGATCCTCTTCTTAATATCATTAATTCATCCTTGACATTAGGATATGTACCGAAAACTTTTAAGTTGGCTATTATTAAACCACTTATTAAAAAAACGCAACTTGATCCTACAGAATTAGTCAATTACAGGCCAATCTCAAATCTACCCTTTCTGTCAAAAATACAAAAATAAAAATAAAGGCAGTGTCCTCACAATTATGCTCCTTTTTTTAGAAAGAAATGGTATCTGTGAGGATTTCCAGTCAGGATTTAGACCGTATCATAGTACTGAGACTGCTCTCATTAGGGTTACAAATGATTTACTCTTATCATCCGATCGTGGTTGTATCTCTCTGTTAGTGTTACTCGATCTTAGCGCTGCATTCGATACTATCGACCACAACATTCTTTTGAATAGACTCGAAAATTATGTTGGCATTAGTGGAATTTCATTGGCATGGTTTAAATCATACTTATCTGACCGTTATCAGTTTGTAGCAGTAAATGAAGAGATGTCACACCGATCACAAGTTCAGTATGGAGTACCACAAGGCTCAGTGCTAGGACCGTTGCTTTTCACCCTGTACATGCTACCACTGGGAGATATTATTAGGAAGCATGGCGTTAGTTTTCATTGTTATGCTGACGATACTCAGCTCTATATTTCTTCACGCCCTGACGAAACTTAACAATTCACAAGATTAACGGAATGCATAACTGATATAAAAAATTGGATGACTAGTAATTTCCTGCAACTTAATGCAGAAAAAACTGAATTTTTAATCATTGGACAAAAAAACTCCACAAGTAGTAACCTAGAATACTGTCTAACACTCGATGGCTGCTCTGTCAAGTCCTCGTCGTCAGTTAGGAACCTGGGTGTGCTCTTTGATACCAATCTCTCATTTGAAAGCCACGTTTCTAGCATCTGTAAAACCGCATTCTACCATCTTAAAAATATATCAAAATTACGGCACATGCTTTCAATGCAAAATGCTGAACAGTTAGTTCATGTGTTCATGACCTCAAGGCTAGATTATTGTAATGCTCTACTGGGTGGTTGCCCTGGTCGCTTAATAAATAAACTGCAGCTTGTCCAAAACGCAGCAGCTAGAGTTCTTACTAGAACCAGGAAGTATGACCATATTAGCCCGGTTCTGGCAACACTGCATTGGCTCCCTATTAAACATCGTATACATTTTAAAATCTTGCTGATTACTTACAAAGCGCTAAATGGTTTAGCTCCCCAGTACTTGAGCGAGCTCTTAACGCATTATACTCCATCACGTCTATTGCGGTCTCAAAATTCTGGCCAGTTGATAATACCTAGAATATCAAAATCAACTGCAGGCGGTCGATCCTTTTCCTATTTAGCACCTAAACTCTGGAACAGTCTTCCTAGCATTGTTCGGGAAGCAGACACACTCTGTCAGTTTAAATCTTAGACTAAAAACACATCTCTTTACTATGGCATACACATAAAACATTTTTAATTTCTATTATTCAAATCAGTTAAATGATTGTTTTAGGCTGCATTAACTAGGTCAGCCGGAACCGGGAACACTTCCCATAACACCTGATGTACTCGTTACATCATAAGAAGAATGGCATCTACGCTAATGTTAGTCTCTCTGTTTATCCCGAGGTTTACTGCAGTCGGCCGGATCCGGGCCGTATCCGGACCAGATGGTGGACCTTAGCCTGGACATGACGAACGCATCCCTGAAGTGTCTGCAGAGACCATGTCAATTAAACTCCCCCCTGTAAATGCTGCATCGACAGAGGAGAACTGGCACCCCGACTGAGCCTGGTTTCTCCCAAGGTTTTTTTCTCCATTCTGGCCCTGAAGGAGTTTTGGTTCCTCGCCACCGTCGCCTTTGGCTTTTGGCTTGCTCAGTTGGGGACACTTAAATTTCAACTATATTACTGATCTGTCCGCATTGACACTATATGATAATTGAAATGAGCTGGATGACATCACCGTTTTCACCAGAGCGGCTGTACAGCCTAATCAAATTCCATTGCATTATTTTCCTGTTACCACTGTGAAGCTGCTTTGAAACAATTTGCATTGTAAAAGGCGCTATATAAATAAAGGTGACATATTGATTTATAGCTACTTTGTGTAAAACTGCTGCTACGCAAAAGTCTTGTAAAGTTGTTCTGCTGTGTAGAGGTTTGTAGAGCTGTTCTGTTTTGTAAAGGTGTTGTAAATCTGCTCTGTTTTGTAAAACTGATCTGTTGTGTAAAGCTGTACTGTCATGTAAATGTGGTGTAAAGCTGCTCTGTTGTGTAAACTTGCTCTTCTGCAGTGGGGAGAACAAGTATTTGATACACTGCCGATTTTGCAGGTTTTCCTACTTACAAAGCATGTAGAAGTCTATAATTTTTATCATAGGTACACTTCAACTGTGAGAGATGGAATCTAAAACAAAAATCCAGAAAATCACATTGTATGATTTTTAAATAATTAATTTGCATTTTATTGCATGACATAAGTATTTGATCACCTACCAACCAGTAAGAATTCGGGCTCTCACAGACCTGTTAGTTTTTCTTTAAGAAGCCCTCCTGTTCTCCACTCATTACCTGTATTAACTGCACCTCTTTGAACTCGTTACCTGTATAAAGACACCTGTCCACACACTCAATCAAACAGACTCCAACCTCTCCACAATGGCCAAGACCAGAGAGCTGTGTAAGGGCCTGATGTAAGGACATCAGGGATAAAATTGTAGACCTGCACAAGGCTGGGATGGGCTACAGGACAATAGGCAAGCAGCTTGGTGAGAAGGCAACAACTGTTGGCGCAGTTATTAGAAAATGGAAGAAGTCAAGACGATCAATCTCCCTTGGCCTGGGGCACCATGCAAGATCTCACCTCGTGGGGCATGATCATGAGGAAGGTGGGGGGTCAGCCCAGAACTACACGGCAGAACCTGGTCAATGACCTGAAGAGAGCTGGGACAACATTCTCAAAGAAAACCATTAGTAACACCCTACGCCGTCATGGATTAAAATTCTGCAGCGCACGCAAGGTCCCCCTGCTCAATCCGGCCCGTCTGAAGTTTGCCAATGACCATCTGGATAATCCAGAGGAGGAATGGGAGAAGGTCATGTGGTCTGATGAGACAATAATAGAGCTTTTTGGTCTAAACTCCACTCGCCGTGTTTGGAGGAAGAAGAAGGATGAGTACAACCCCAAGAACACCATCCCAACCGTGAAGCATGGAGGTGGAAACATCATTCTTTGGGGATGCTTTTCTGCAGTGGGGACAGGACGACTGCACCGTATTGAGGGGAGGATGGATGGAGCCATGTATCGCGAGATCTTGGCCAACAACCTCCTTCCCTCAGTAAGAGCATTGAAGATGGGTCGTGGCTGGGTCTTCCAGCATGACAACGACCCGAAACACACAGCCAGGGCAACTAAGCAGTGGCTCCGTAAGAAGCATATCAAGGTCCTGGAGTGGCCTAGCCAGTCTCCAGACCTGAACCAAATAGAAAATCTTTGGAGGGAGCTGAAAGTCCGTATTGCCCAGCAACAGCCCCGAAACCTGAAGGATCTGGAGAAGGTCTGTATGGAGGAGTGGGCCAAAATCTCTGCTGCAGTGTGTGCAAACTTGGTCAAGAACTACAGGAAACGTATGATCTCTGTAATTGCAAACAAAGGTTTCTGTACCAAATATTAAGTTCTGCTTTTCTGATGTATCAAATACTTATGTCATGCAATAAAATGCAAATTAATTACTTAAAAATCATACAATGTGATTTTCTGGATTTTTGTTTTAGATTCCGTCACTCACAGTTGAAGAGTACCTATGATAAAAATTACAGACTTCTACATGCTTTGTAAGTGGGCAAACCTGCAAAATCGGCAGTGTATCAAATACTTGTTCTCCCCACTGTACATAAAGGGGGTGTAAAGTTGTTCTGGTGTGTAATGGTTTTGTAAATTTGCTCTGTTTAGGTAAAACTGGTCTGTTGTGTAAAGGAGTAACTTTTGAATAAAGCTGTTCTGACATTTAAATGAGATGTAAAGCTATGTCTGTTTTGTAAAACTGTGTTGTGTTAAGGTGGTGTAACTTGTGTAAAGCTGTTCTGTCATGTAAATGTGGTGTATAGCTACTTTGTTGTGTAAAACTTGCTCTTCTACATAAATGTGGTGTAAAGTTGTTCTGTTTTGTAAAGGTGTTGTAAGTTTTGTAAAACTGATCTGTTATGTAAAAGTTGTGTAAAGTTGTTCTGCCGTGCAGAGGTTTGTAGAGCTGTTCTGTTGTGTAAAGGTGTTGTAAATCTGCTCTGTTTTGTAAAACATCTGTTTAAAGGTGGTGTAACTGTTGTGTAAAGGTGCTCTGTCTTGTAATTGTCCTGATTAATTGTAATTGTCCTGTCTTGTAAAGTCCTGTTGCGTAAAATGTACTGTTACAAAAATGTTATTCTATTGTGTAGAGGTCTGTAAAGTTTCACCTGTTGTGTAAAGCTGCTCTATTGTTTAATGTTGCTTTGTTGTGTAAAGATGCTGTTTTTTGTAATTTTCATTATTTTCCAATTTAATCCTTTCTGTCTTTAGATTATCAGCCTTCAAAATGTGTCCCACTAATTAGATGATTTCTCCCACTAATCCTCTGGACACACGCACAAGCCAGGTGCCAACAAGAGAAACAGAAAGAGGCTTGTAGAGTGAAAGGTGAATGAACAGGGTTCATTCAAAGAAATACAGTTTAAATAAAGAATGTTATCAGTTAGCAACACCGCTTGAAGAGACTTGTGCAACAGTTCAAGAGCACTGACTATTGTGTGTGTGTGTGTGTGTGTGCGAGAGAGAGAGAGAGAGAGAGAGAGAGAGAGAGAGAGAGAGAGAGAGAGAGAGAGAGAGAGAGAGATGGCGGGAGGCGGCACACTTATAAAGAGTGACAGAGAGAACGTCAGGCAAACAGAGTGGAGGGAGGGAGAGCAGAAAACGAGAGTGTGGCAAGGCAGCGGCTCATAGTGACAGCAGGGGCAGAGGGAAGCAGAGCGAGAGAGCAAGCAGGGGAAGAGAAAACTGACAGTGGGGGGAAAATGCAGGAAAGACACTGAAGCTGGGATGGTAGAGGAGAAAACAGGAGAATGCAGACTGCTTGCCAAGGCTAGGTAGAAACATTAGGAAGCAACAGTGAGGAAGCAGAGAGAAAGTGTGGAAATTGAGTGATTTGTTAAAATGTGTGTGTGATGTGCAACTGGCGGTGCTTTAATCGTAACGTGGAGTGTGTTTGTGTGAGCGGGTCTGGATTTTCTGTGCTACCAATACTGCCAGGAAAACGTGCTTGGTGGATTATGAGAGATCAAGAAGAGGACGATTGTGTGTGTGTGTCAGAGTGTGTGTGTTTAATGGTGAACAAAAGGGCTAGGTGCAGCTTGTCCACGAGTGTGCGTGTTTAGATAGGAAAACCGTGCAGCTGGAGAGCTGCTTGAGGAACGGGGAAAGATAGTCCAGATAGTTGAAGCACTTGAGGATGCCAGGGCATTCAGGGACAGGCACAGCTCTCCGATTCTGCACTCTTACTGTAACTGCTGTCTGACTACTTCAAACCCAACAAGGGAAAGCAAACCAATAAACAGAGACTGTTGAAGGCAGATAAGGAGAAACCATGGGCGCACGTGTCTTCTCGAGCCATCGGCGGAACTATTTGTAGGACCGAAGCATCTCTGTTGCTGTTGACTACCTCAAAGAGAAGAAAAGGAGACTGTAGGGTTTCTTCGGAGGTCTACGTGAAGGATCGGTGGGGGTCCAGTATAGTGTCCAGTGATCTCTGGATGTCTTCAGCACCCAGCCATGGGGGAGTGGACCATTTTAGAGCGCCTCCTGGAGGCCGCTGTGCAGCAGCACTCTACAATGATTGGAAGGTAAGAAATGCAAAATCAATGCAATGATCGGCTTCAGTCGTCTCAAAAAAATGATTATAAACTGCGACCTTTGCTACGGTTCTAATGATTAAAATGATTAAATGTTTAAAATGCTGCATTCTCCTCTCATGGTTTGATATGCAGAGGCAACTGCAAGAAAGCCATTGATGGGCTGGAGTATAAACACTGTTACTTTGTTTAAGCAGCAACTAACGTCAACTTCTGTCTACGTTATTTTGGAGCAGAATTACCTGTTTGTTCTCAGCCCAACACAATCTCATTGCACTTCGTAATTACGTTTTGACAAATTGGTGGCTAATTCGTATGAATCTGTAATTTGTACATGTTTGTGCAATCTGCTTATGCACCAGTGACGGTTTTATCCAGGGGTGCAGTTAGGGGTGGACATACATTTTTTGCATAATACAAAATCGCCACCTTGTAAAATAGTCATATTTTTCTATGAGATCAGGTTGTCTAAATCCCTAACCTTATATACAGAGTGCAGAGTGACTCGTCCCATACCATGAATGAACTATGTGGTTTATTAAGTAGTAATAAGATGTGCTATTACTTTTCTAAATGATTTTCATATGGCAAATGATACAAGAAAAACCATGTAATACTTAAAATAATAATAATAATAATATATATATATATATATATATATATATATATATATATATGTATATAAATGACATGAATTGGTGGATTATGAGAATTACTGTGCAGTGGTTCTTAATCCTGTTCCCAGGAACCACAGCAGAGAACATTTTGTTTTTCTTATCTGACGCACCCAGTTTGGTTCATGAAGCTCTCTGTTAATGAGCTTACAATTTGATTCAGGTGCATTAAATAAGGGAGACATACACAATGTGCAGTCCTGTGGGTCCCCAGGACCAGGATTAAGAAGCTCTACTCTATGGTGTTATCGGTCCATAACGGTGGCTTATGGTGAAGAGAGAATGACCTCCCAGCTGAGCTTTCAACTAATCCTGCGGGCACCGCAAGCTCCTATTGGTCGATCTCAAGCTTCAGTAGATCCAATGTTTGAACCACTGAAGCTTGCGAGACCTCAAGTGACATCGCCTGCTTGGGTGATGCTATTTTCTCTTCCAGTTTAGCCCCTCACATTCTCTTCTTCGTTTGTAATTTGGATATAAATGTCCTGCCAGGTTTAGCTCGAACAAGCATTGCATATATATTTTATAAAAAGACATATTGCTTGATGCTTGTTTAAGCTACATGTGCTTTTAGCTTGTCATTTTTCTGTGTGCAGCGCTTTGTCTGCTGTGCCCTGTACAATCTCTGATGCAGTTTTCTCAGAAACACACTAATTTATCTTAGCCTGTCATCTGAATTCATCTTGAAGGCAATCATTGTCAAGCAGTGTATTGGAGAGCGGGGCACAACCTAACACTTTTTGACTTTCTCAGTTTGTGTAAATCCACTTGGGTTCAGAGTATTTATTTTTTCCCACATTAATTTCACACGTCTAGTACAATTATTATTATTTTTATACAGTGTATACTTTTATTCTTGATTTACCCTGAAAGAATGGAAGTGAAATGTGACAACATGCCCCATAGGTGGGGTACATTGTAACATGTGAGGGGCACATTGTAACATGACCAAATGACAGCTTAAAATGTTATCTGATATAATAAAAAAAATATCCAAAACAAACTAAAACATTTTGTCAATAAAATACAATTATTAGCTTTTTTAAATAAAATAATGGCATTTTTTAATCATTAAAAATATACAAATTTTTCAGTTTGACAACAAACACCGCAAAACACAGCTTATACAGCATAGTTAAAAACATGATAATAATTAATAATTTCTGAACATTGACTCTCTGTCATTATTCACCTTTTTCTCATGGTTTCTCAAAAGAATTCATAAAAGTATAGAATATAATAGCATAGTTCTAATAGGGGTTTATTGTAACGCAGTGTGACAACATGCCCCACCTGCACAACTGGGATTTAAACGTCTTCTGCTGGTTAGATCAGAATTAAAGAACTATCTCAACTGTTAAATAACAGATATAAGATTAAAATAATATCAGATTTGTCTCATTTTAAATAAACACAAAAAACAGAGATGAAAAATTATCTTAAGAAATTTACTTTTGCTGTGGTTAAATAAATGTTCAGTGATATCTTCCAAAGATTTTTTAATTTTGGCGCAATTTTTTCTCTATATAGTGTTGATATGGCAATGAGTAAATACACTAAGTTTCGTCATGCTGGCATGTGTGGAAAGTTTTAAACCATGTGTGTTACAACTAACCCCGCGTTAGGTTGTGCCCCGCTCTCCCCTACATTAAGGCAGTCAGCCAGAAGACATTGGGTGTGAAATGATTTAGACATCCAAACAGCCATCTACCAATGCTTAGCATTCAGGTTATTGGTGACTCACCCACTGACAGTGTGTCATTTATTAAAGGACCATCTAAAGCTATGATGTAATGGATGACTCCACCTCATCCAGCAGGGTCTGACACATAATAATAGACTCAAATTTCGCTCAATCTGCAGTTCATTGCTACGCTAGAACCCAGAATACACATTGATTCCATGGCAGCAGATGCTTGAATTTGTCTTTCTCCGTTCCATTCACAAGACAAAATAATCGGAGGTTGCCAGGTTTTTCTCTTGCCATTGTCAGCTCTGGCATCGATTTGGCTGGTCAGACATTGAGCGACATTTTCATAGAGGTGCCAATGTGCTAAATATGAACAATTACCCTGATCAAATCTCATTCACCAGTCACTGCCCCCACACTCACACTTCCGTGAGCACAGGCTACTGGCAGTCAATGGTGAATTACTCTACGCCTGACAGGGTATGCCTCAGTCTCAAGGGACTGTTTCATTCATTATGTTTGGCATTACTGAGGGGATGTGGGTAGTTTTCTGTATTTTTCTGATGTGAGCTGTTACGAGGAGGTTAATGAATTTGTGTAATTATGGAAGCTGTTGCCAAAGAATGTTCTTTGACGCAAGGCTCTTTCTTTTGTGCTTCTGACATGCATGATACCTCGAATCGTGCGACATGTTAAGGAGAGAAAAACGTTTATGTTTTTAAAGGCTAGGACACACCAAGCCATGTCGGGCCATTTTTGAGTGACGGTCGGCTTAGTTTTTCCAGTGTGTTCCACACCATTGGTTCTAGTATGACGCCGGCAGGGTTTTTGGGCCGATTCATCATGTTGAATCGGCTTCGGGACGTCTGTGAGTTCTGTTCAGCTTAGCGAACGAGTCTAACGAGAATAAAAGCGAAAAAGCAAGCGAAAGCGATGAAAGAAAGCAAAGAAGTCAAGACAGTACAGACAGATGATTGTTATAATTTCACGTCATCTTACTTGAGCATTCGAATGCATGAATGACATAACAACATGAGCCAACTGGAATGAAGAAAGTGATCAGTGTGATTGATATTCAAAATGGTAAGCAAGCGCTGCTTTGTTTACTTTTTGTATACCTGCAGTCCTAGTTTCATTTTTTTTGAATGACGAAAATAGACTATTGATAACTGCTGATATAGACAGTTATTTCCTTACACGCAGGCGCAGAACGCACGTGCTTGTTGACAGTCGCCTTTAGTCCTTTTGGTGTGTTCAAGCGCAGCTTTTTGACGCAGCCGACGAGAGGCGACAATCACAGTCAGGCTTGGTGTGTCCCAGGCTTAAGAGATTAGACTTCCAATTTTTACCCAAAGATGATAAAGCAGGTGAAAATCCCATAGGCTTCCAGAATCCAGAATATCACCTCATCACCAACATCTTCCCTCTCAGACGTACCTGAGCTCTGGGGGCGGGTACTCGGGATTGAACTTTACAGTCTCTCGACTAATTATAAGGGACCTCTCTTAAAGGGTTAGTTCACCCAAAAATGAAAATCCTGTCATTAATTACTTCCCCCTCATGTCATTCCAAACCCGTAAGACCTTCGTTCATTTTCGGAACACAAATTAAGATATTTTTGATGAAATCCGAGAGCTTTCTGAACCAGCCATAGACAGCTATTTAATTACCACTTTCAAGGCCCAGAGATCATTAAAATAGTCCATGTGACTACAGTGGTTCAACCTTAATGTTATGAAGCAACAAGAATACTTTTTGTGTGCATAAAACAAACAAAAATAACAACTTTTTTCAACAATTTCTTCTCTTCCATGCCAGTCTCCTACGCTGTTCACGCAGTAAACACAGTGCAGCGCTTCCGGGTTCTACGTCAGAACAACGTTGCTGCCTATGGCTGGTTCAGAAACCTCTTGGATTTCACCCTTTAACACATACAGCGGTGCGCTTCCGCACTTACACCTTTCTGCATTCGCCTCCTCTCTCTCCCTTCGCCCCTCCCCTAAACTCACAAGATAATGGAGGGTATGCACGTGAAGTCACCGTCGGCTGGAGTGACTGCGGTTACGCCCACTGAGTGGCAAAAAGACTGAGCGGCAGCATTGGTTTTCAGCGTGAATGCCGCAAAAAACACACACAAAACACATCTAAAATGGGAAAGAGCTTTGAGATTGACTGTACAAATAGATTTGACAAGAAACCTGAGGTATATTTTTATAGACTGCCGAAAGCTACAGAAAAGAGAAGCAAATGGATCACTGCAAGTCACAGAAAAAACTGGACTCCAGGCAGCGAAATGTGGATTTGCAGTTATCATTTTGTTGAATTTTGTGGTAAAAATAAAATCATACCCTATATATTCTGCATAATTGGATGTTTTTAAATAAACACGGACAAAAACTATACAAGTTTTAGGGCTGGGCGATATGACGAATATAAAACAGTGATATAAGTGATCACCTGGATTTAGACCTATATTGTATTTATATAAAACATGCAGACAAATATGTATTTCCACTCTGCGTCGAAATCAGGCTCATATAAATGTCAGGAAACATGATTCCAGGCTGCATGTAAATATCCATGGATCACTGGATCTTTGGTAAATTGTAAGGAACACTATATGGAGTCCAAACTTTAGTTTAAACTGATAATCGTTTGTTTTACTCACGTTTTCGCAGTTTCCCCTATTAACTCCAGTCATGCAGCAGCTCTTCTGCCACTCAGTCCCAGCTGAGGGGGCGTGTTCCGGCGGAAAAGTGACGTCAGTGCATACCCTCTATACATAACCTCTACCTAGGTATCAGGTGGGCTTATGAAATTATACACCTATGAATAAAGGATGAACTCTAATTTGTTTGTAAAAACCCACATTTTCCACATGTAAATTACAGTCAAACATTACTACAGAATGACAAGGGCAGATAACCATATACACAAAGTAAGGAATTATGAATTCAGTACTCAAGAAACATTGTTAGAAAGTGTTTTTAAATAGTCCCTGTTAACTTTGGGGGAAAAAATCCCTGGGTTACATTAAAACGGTTCCATTTACACTTGGCAACATAAATGTGTCTCCGCAAAACGAATATGAATTCGATCTTCAATTCCCGCGCTATATGCAAATTTAACAGAGTTCACGTCAACAAAAGCAACAGATATGAACTGCATTTTATTTATCATCTGCTAATTTCAAAATAGGATGATAGGAGGGATAGGAGGGATAGCGGCATCAGCACTGGTAAGATCATTTAGTCTCACTACTTTTAATGAAGGTGATCGTGTTTTAAGCAACTTACTTTCGGTTTCATTTGCTGCAGTTTGCCGATCTGCGGCGATGCGTGTTATATCTGGCCATAACGTCATACAGCCTATAACACGCTCTTATACATTTAATATTTAACATTTTGGAAGGAGTAAAATTAACATATGTGGTTTAAAAAAACAGATGCATTTACACTCTGAATGCATCTCAGACCTCCTCCTGAAGTGGTTTGAATGATTGGATTTAAATCTGTCTTTAAAGCATTTCAGAGGGAGTTTTTACACCTATAGTCTTTTCACAATTGGATAGATATCAATCAGAGAAAACACATGAAGTGACCAGGTGTAAACATGCCCTTCAAAAATAAGGTCTGTGGTTAACATAAGCACAAGATATTTTCATGGTTTATTCTATGACATCAAAAATTGTCTTGAAAAGGCCAATTGGCTTAGAACTGAGTCTACAGCAGTTGTCTGAACCTGGTAATTCTTGTAGTAGACAAGAGAGTTTCTTGCAACAAAAGACAATTACACAGCTTGTGTTACATACATCAGAAGGGCATGATGGATACCAGCACTGATGCACGTGTCTTCACATCGCAGGAAAATATCACACACAGCAGGATGATACCTTGGTTTGTTGCAATTGTGCTTGCCACCAAGCAATTACCCATAACTTCCTAGCAACCACCTAGCAATGCTCTAGCAACCACTCAGAACACATAGTGAAATGCTAAAAAATACCTTGGTAACCACATGAAAACATTGCTGGCAATCGTAAAACAAAACCTTAGGCAACATCCAGTTTAGATTCATGTACTTCCAAATGCTCCAGATAGGTTTATAGCCATTGAGCCAATATAATCACCTAATAAACCCTTCCATAATTAATAGATGATTTATTTTGCTGCACTCAGAGGTTTATGGGAGGCAGTTTTCAATTAAATTCTCATGTAGGGAAGGGGGTGGAGGAATGTGGGCGACTGCTGCTTGTTCTAAACAGCTGCATCATTTACAAGCTATTATTCAGTAAAGGGAACAATAGGATAAAAACGACAAATTATTTCCATGTTTTTTGCCACAAAATTACGTTTTATTATATACGGAAAGCACATACTTTCTTTCTCCCACTCGCTCTCTTAGTCACACACACACACACACACATACACCACGGACACACACTCGCACAGAAACGTGTTGTCAGCGCTACTCTGACGATTTTATCAGTAAAATAGTTTAACAACTTAAAAGCTACATGGCATTTCTCACTAGCGAGGTAATAATGGCGCTGTTCTTATAGTTTCGTATTAGTAGACGCTGCTTCCGAACACTGTTGAGACTTGAGAGATGCACAGACTGAGGTAATTCACATACGCTCTCTCTCTCTCTCTCTCTCTCTCTCTCTCTCTCTCTCTCTCTCTCTCTCTCTCTCTCTCTCTCTCTCTCTCTCTCTTTCTTTCTTTCTTTCTTTCTTTCTTTCTCTTACTGCATTAATAACTGCATTAGTCTGCTATCAGTGGCTCAAGCCTCCGTTACTAGCTGTAAAATGACGTTTCGGAATAAGTAACGGAGGCTTGGGTTTAGATGCGTAAGAAATTAGTCCTGCACACATGAGCGTTTTAAAGGACAAAAACCTGACAAATGTATTGAAATAAATCATCTGAACAAAGTTTTGAGGTGTGGTAACTGTAGTATAAGCGGAATATTTGACTCCGGGCCATTGAAATGCCACCCAAGGTGGTAATGCGGTCACGACGCGAATGCGGCCCGTCGTCAATTATTCCTATACTCTTAAAAATAAAAGTTCCAAAAGGAGGTTTTTCACAGTGATTTCATAGAAGATCCATTTTTGGTTCCCCAAAGAACCTTTCAGTGAACAGTTCTTAAAAGAACCATTTTTGTCTTAGTGTGAAGAACATTTTAATCATTTGAAGAACCCTTTTCCATTATAAAGAACCTTTTGCCCAATAGAAAGCTTCCATGGATGTTAAAGGTTTGCAAAGAACCTTTATTTTTAAGAGTGCAGGGCAAATTCCATGGCATTTCTGCATTCTTGAAGGAGAACTACACATACTGTAGAGCCGAGAGGAACTAATCCCTTCAGGAAGGAAAGGGATCACAAAATATGAGCAAGTCATGCCCAGCATCCCCCGAGAGTGCTCACTTCAATTGTTCTGCACTACAGAGTGAGTAGGGCATGAGGGATGCTCACTTTCGAGGTATTTATAGCTGCACAGTTTATCGGTATCATGTGTGCTTCTCGGCGTGCATCCGTGTGTATTTTTAGAGAGTGACACCTTAATCACAGGATTTGACTTTCCATTCCACATGTCTATCATACCATCCAGTCATATTTGACTCTTCATCATTCATTCATGCAATGTCATTTCTATATATATATATATATATATATATATTTAAACACCCATTTACAGATTCATTACAGCTCTGTTCACTCACACACACTCGTGCGTGACTCGAGTCACACTGTGACTTCCTGAACCACAGGCTGTTGGCTGTTGTCCGTCCTGCTTTTCCAATTCCTCTCTCTGCCCTCCAGCCATGTTTTCATCTCTTCGCCGGTTTTAGCCCTTGGAGTATATCGGTTATGCATTAGATTCTGTGCAGGGAAATAACATGACGCCTCAGAGGAGATTTGTCATGACACACATTTCAAATCATCAATCCGTTTGCCACTCAACATCAAAATGCATTTCATCCAGATTAGAGACCACAAATGTATATTGTAGACACAATCGTCTTCAATCTCTGTTACGCCAAGATTATACACAGACGTTATGCCAAACTGCGATTAGGAGTTCAAAGAAGGGATAGAGTAGAACGAGAGGCATTTATCACAGAAGAAAAAGACGTCTCTAGATAGAAACCAAAGCTGAAGCTGTTAAAAGAGTTCACTCAAAAATGAAAATTCTGCCATCATGTCCTTGTTTGTTCCAAACCTGATGACTTTTGTTCATATTGTATAGCATTTAGTGAGACTAAAGGTTTTTTTCTCCATTCTGGCCCTGAAGGTGTTTTGGTTCCTCGCCTTTGGCTTTTGGCTTGCTCAGTTGGGGACACTTAAATTTCAACTATATTACTGATCTGCCCGCATTGACACTATATGATAATTGAAATGAGCTGGATGACATCACCGTTTTCACCAGAGCGGCTGTACAGCCGAATCAAATTCTGTTGCATTATTTTCCTGTTACCACTGTGAAGCTGCTTTGAAACAATTGGCATTGTAAAAAGCGCTACATAAATAAAGGTGACTTGATTTGATTTTGACTAAAAGTTCCAAGACACAGGAAAAAACCCACCATGAAAAAATAGGAATTCTGTGATATTTTTCATCTCTCCTAAATCTATATTTCTGAAAAACTTCCTTATCCTGTCAAATCTTGCTTCAATGGATAGTTCAACCAAAAAAGAAAATTACTCACCCTCATGTCATTTCAAAACTGAATGACTTTCTTTCTTATGCAGAACACAAAAGAAGATATTTTGAAGAATCTTGATAACCAAACAGCTTTGGTGACCATTGATAATTCTCAAAATATCTTCTTTATGTTCAACATACCATGATGTATGCCACAGATCTATTACACTTTATTTCGATGATCCACTTTAGACATTCTACCAACTATATGTAACTTTGCAACTACATGTCAACTAACTCTCATCAGAGTATTAGTAGGTTAGGGCTAGTAAAATAAATTTACGTACTTTAAAAGTTATAGTTATCAGATGTTAAGCAGACAGTCTAACTCTAATGAGAGTTAGTTGACATGCAGTTGCAAAGTTACTTACCGTTAGCAGAATGTCTAAAGTGGACCATCGAATTAAAGTGTTACAGAATTTAAAATTTTGGGAGAACTATCCTTTTAATTCAAGTCAAGCCAGTTTTAATGTCAATTATGCAAAATGCCTTTGGTTCTCATGTACACTATATTGCCAAAAGTATTGGGACACCACTCCAAATCATTTAATTCAGGTGTTCCAATCTCTTCCATGGCCACAGGTGTATAAAATCAAGCACCTTGGCATGCAGGCGCTTCTACAAACATTTGTGAAAGAATGGGTCGCTCTCAGGAGCTCAGTGAATTCAAGCGTGGTACCGTGATAGGTTGCCATCTGTGCGATGTCTATTTGAGAAATTTCCTCACTACTAAATATTCCACGGTCAACTGTTAGTGGTATTATAACAAAGTGGAAGCAATTGGGAACAACAGCAACTCAGCCACAAAGTGGTAGGCTACGTAAAATCACAGAGTGGGGTCAGTACATGCTGAGGCGCACAGTGCGCAGAAGTCGCCAACTTTCTGCAGAGTCAATAGACCTACAGACCTCCAAACTTCATATGGCCTTCAGAATAGCTCAAGAACAGTGCGTAGAGCTTCATGGAATGGGTTTCCATGGCCGAGCAGCTGCATCCAAGCCTTACATCACCAAGTGCAATGCAAAGCGTGGGATGCAGTGGTGTAAAGCACGCTACCACTGGACTCTAGAGCAGTGGAGACATGTTCTCTGGGGTGACGAATCACGCTTCTCTGTCTGGAAATCTGATGGACGAGTCTGGGTTTGGCGGTTGCCAGGAGAATGGTACTTGCCTGACTGAATTGTGCCAAGTGTAAAGTTTAGTGGAGGGGGGATTATGGTGTGGGGTTGTTTTTCAGGGGTTGGGCTTGGACCCTTACGTCCAGTGAAAGGAAGTCTTAATGCTTCAGCATACCAAGACATTTTGGACAATTTTATGCTCCCAACTTTGTGGGAAGAGTTTGGGGATGGCCCCTTCCGTTCCAACATGACTGTGCACCAGTGCACAAAGCAAGGTCCATAAAGACATGGATGAGCGAGTTTGGTGTGGAGGAACTTGACTGGCCTGCACAGAGTCCTGACCTCAACCCGATAGAACACCTTTGGGATAAATTAGAGTGGAGACTGCGAGCCAGGCCTTCTCGTCCAACATCAGTGCCTGACCTCACAAATGCGCTTCTAGAAAAATGGTCAAAAATTCCCATAAACACACTCCTAAACCTTGTGGAAAGCCTTCCCAGAAGAGTTGAAGCTGCAAAGAGTGGGCCAACTCCATATTAAACCCTACGGATTAAGAATGGGATGTCATTAAAATTCATGTGCATTAGGGATGTAACTTAATTAATTTAATGAAAGTGTCCTTTTATTTCTCAGACAAAATTCTGCATATTTCTTTGTCAAATTTAAATATATATTTTATGTCAAATAATAACTCAAATAATAACTCAATTTTGAAAACAAATCCTCAAAAAGTCCCTTCAAGGAGATCTTCCAATGGTGTTTTCCTGGG
This sequence comes from Coreius guichenoti, assembly GCA_039654105.1. NCBI lineage: Eukaryota > Metazoa > Chordata > Actinopteri > Cypriniformes > Gobionidae > Coreius > Coreius guichenoti. Next base: position 8,374,771 of record CM077174.1, on the reverse strand, counting down.
AGGAGGTTGTTTCAGCTTCTTCACCCTCATTCTGCACTGAGGAATAGCAGAAATAAAAAGACTAGGTAAAATTTAAGTACAACAGTGACAGGGGTTTCTTTGTTATAAAGGCAAGATTTTAATTATAATTTTTATCATTACACTTGCAAGAGTTAGAAAAACAGAACACATTTAGATAAATATGCCATAATAATCAACAAATTATTGAAAAAAAATCCATGTACACATTTAGAGAAAGAGAGTGTAAAATAAATACAACACCTGGTTTTGCAACAGTTCTCCTTCAGTCTGTGGAATACATCCTCGCGCTGGTCTTTCTCTTGATGCGGAAGAGCCTGGAATCCATTTACTACGGCAGAAAACAACCTTGTATCTTTCGCTGTGAAAACACTGATGCACCTTGTGATCTCCATGGCAATCGCCCTCGACGCTGCGAGTGGGGCTGCAAATCCGCCATTCAGTGTGGTTTGGCCTATTATCTTTTTACAAGCAGACGGAGGTGACTGGAGCCTCTCACTGTGGTGATTATTAGTCTTCGGAAAGTCAAAATGCCGCCACACCTCCGATTTGAATGAGTCAACGTCAACTACGCTCTTGCTGTCGCCATGCTTCTGTTTGACGGCGCGTATAAATTAATTTCTATATGAATGAACTGAAAACAACTCACTGATTTCACTCTTCTTCGCGCCAGTGTGCACGCACAGTCCGTAACGCTAGCTACAACTTGCTTGTTGCTATCGTGCCTGTAAAGCGAGGTGACAGTATATGGTTTCAGCGTCCCTGCTGTTTAAAACGTGTATCGCGATTCGTTTAACATCTCAACCGACTTGAATCGTCACAGATTTGTATCGATTTTCAACCGGCTCCGACTGAAACGTTACATCCTTAATGTGCATGTAAAGGCAGGCGTCCCAAAACTTTTGGCAATAGCCTATAGTGTATCTCAAAACCAAATTCTAATGTTGAATTTGTGCAAATGAGATTTGAATACTGTCTTTAATTCATAATAAACATGTTAATGTGGCATCTTTACAGACTCTTTGCACAGTTAAATAAAAGACAAACACATGCCACCTCTGACCCACCTCAGTATCAAAGGAGGATTTAATGGGCCTTTAGTTCTGTGTAAATGAAATCCGTAAACTTGAAATTGTTGTTGCTTACAGCACTCTTTATTATTAAGCATACCAGTTCAGAAGTGGCTTCTGCACTGCGTTTATAGTGTAAAAACAGCTTTATGTTGAATGGTACCACATCACCAAATGTCTTCAAGGGAATTAAATCACAGCTTTTATGCAGACACACTCATAATAAAGAAGACCATGCAGTTTCACCGTCAGATTTTGAAGTTGTGTGAAGATGTGTGGCAGTTTACCACAGAGGATTTTGGGATGACATTTAACTGCCTCTCTCCTGTGCAAATAAAGCATAAATCACTGTCTTCCCGCTCTGAACTGCATCAAAACCTCAAGCTTCTCGATGGAAGACGAGATGAGAAGGGTAAAAGGGTCCTGTGAGGATGCACATGATGGTTGTCAGTACCAATATACCACAAAATGAGGTTTAGGGCTGATACTGTGCGATTGTGTGTATATCTAGAGTACGTCCCTGAAGACTGAGGCTAAACAACGACTCTGAGAAGAAGAAAAAATCTGTTAAAAAACATACTTTACAGACCACTAACCATTACTAACTGATCTGTACAACACCACGAAAAAAAGAAACAGTCCACAATGTTTAAAAATTTCTACCCAACAAACACACAAAATGAAAACAAATAGTAGATCACACACACACATTCATCATCAGCCACACAGATATTCGGACACACATGCACACCACCAGAGGCGTCTGTATGAACAGTATGTCACCATAACACATTATATTAGCAAGACAAGCGTTCTTTCAGGGGCACGTCAACCTCCTGCTGCACTATATACGTAATTTCACACACACATTCACACATGTGGCAAATATGTAGGAGGGCTGGCATAAATATTGCTGCTTAGCAACAATCACATGCACCCAACATACTACTTACAACTTCATTCAGACATTTCTACTAAAATTCCTTGGAGAAATAAAAAATAGAAGCAAATGAGAATTTTTTTGACATACAGCTTTGAAATTAATGTGGTAGTCTTTATATTGAAACCTCTTTTTGGGTTAGGGTTAGGAAGATGTTTGTCTTGGCAATTCTGAGCACAGTTTAACAATTTGAGACCTTTTATTAAACTGGAAAGAAGACATTTGATTTGTGAGTTTATTGGGGTCTTTTTCTCAAGAGAAAAATCTGAGAAGCAAAACCCTTTTTAAGTCTCACTTTGCTCTCCATTAATCTCTGTGCTGTTCAAGAAGATACAACTGAGCTACTACTGAGATTCATTTGCAATTTCTGTTCTTACACGTGTACAAAAATGTGTGAAAAACAGAAAAGCTCTATGATCCATGAATGAAACCTCTACATGAAACTACTTTTAACTGACTGGACTGGGTCATCTTGGTTTAATATGTATTGACACAGATTTAAAAAAAGCTGGGCTTTCTTGGTGAGCTGATGAGTTGAGTCTAGGTTATAAATAATGCCAATGAAAGTAACGATTCAATGATGCAAACAGACAGACAAAGCTCTAAAAAGACAAAAGTGTCATTGTTCAGCTGAGGTCAGTTCAGTGTTCAGTTCCATTGTAAAGATCACCAGTTATTAAATTAGTTAAATTTGGCTATAAAGCATCTCTAATGTCATCATCCAGCTCAGTTCAGTTCTCATCCAATAGTGTCAGTACAGTCAGATCAATAATATTGCTGAATATTAAGTGTCCCCAACTAAGCAAGCCAGAGGTAGCAGTGGCAAGGAACCCAAACTCCATCAGTGACAGAATGGAGCAAAAACCTTGGGAGAAACCAGGCTTAGTCGGAGGGGCCAAATGAAGCAACACTGTGTGATTATGATTCAGGCTGCATCACAAGGCAGATTGTGGACTGATACCATTCAAAATGATTGAAGATCAGATTTATCACATCAGTATGGAGACGAAGCTGGTAATAGGGTCTGTGCAGAGGACCTGTCTGGTTCTTGTGGTCTTTGAACCAAAGAATGGGTGTTATAGGACGTGATCCTGGTTCCGGTTGACCAACTTTATGCAGCCTAACAATCATTTAACAGATACACGATACATGGCTTACGATACCGATAATATCACGATACAGCAATTCTGCGATAATCAATATATTGCTAGACAATCCTATAACGATACATCACAATATATGTCTAACTATGAAAACAAAATGCCTGTGAAAATGTTAAGTGCAGGTTTTCCAGACTTTGGATTTGAACGTGGCTGGGGCATCTATTATTTTACTCACACTGATGTCCGCCATCCCGTTAAAAACCTCTTTTTCTTAGGCTAGTTAACTTATGTTCACGTTTCCCTCATTCATGTGTTGAGCGCCACCTCGAGGAGCCATGAAGTAGCGACGCTGGGAGCAGGAAAATCTATTTAGAGCGCCTTATTTTATTATTTAAAGAATCGATATTTGGCACCAGTGTATCGATTCTCGTATCGCACGGAGAAGGACAACGATATATTGCCCTATCGATTGTCCACCCCTATTTAACAGATATGAATTACTGAAATGTGATAATGTGTTATGTGTATGCTAGGTTAAAGAGATGCGTTTTTAATCTAGATTTAAACTGACAGAGTGTGTCTGCTTCCCGAACAAGGCTAGGAATACTGTTCCAAAGAAAAAATTATCTACCGCCTGCAGTCGATTTTGATATTCTAGCTACCCATTCTAACCTTCCTTCTAAGATCAATATTAGTATTGGAATCCTGCCTTGAAAAATCTCTGATCTGTGTTAGCTTCATTAGATGTTGACAAATCCATCTCCATTCATTACAGACAGACACATTGACTATAGTAAGTGAAAAACTGTGTGAAAAGAGTAGGATGTACTAGTACTTAGTACATGGCAAATCTGGATTAAATTCACTAAACACTACACACAATCATACTAAATAGAGCATACCTTTTTAACAGTCACAAAGTCATTACTTTTTCAAAAGAAGTACCTACGCGCATTATTTTTTTCTCGTACCAGTTCAGCGCAAACTCCTCTCCACAGCCGAATCTAATTCATTGGTCACGTCAATCCAACGGCTGATTGCCTACACAATGCAACAACAAATCATAACCCCTAACCCTACCATACACCTTAACCCATGAAATTGGCTACAGGGCAGGATTTGCACTGAACTGGTGGGGGGGAAAAAATCACGCTACTCAGAGAGTATGCGATTTCAGATGGCAGCCATTTCCAACTTGGAAGGTTGGAATTTCCACCCGAGTACTTCCAACTTGCAAACTCTGGCGGAAATTGTAAACCACCAACTATGCTGAGATGTGGATGTACATGGCTCACCCCAAGGAGATGTACAATAATTTAGTATTTATCATTCACTTTGTAAACATCAGATAATTGAAGCATTGTTTATCCCCATCAGTTTGGTTGTTAAGAGAATTCTTTGTAGACAAGGATAGGGTTAGGGTAGCGTTGTTATTTCGTTTTTTTGCATGTCATCTTCCATGCAAGCGCTGGGCAGTGGAATGCTTTTAGTCATTCAGTCGGAAGTCAGAGATATCAATTATGAATATCTCACATCTCTGAATGCAACACAGCAACAGTCTAGCAGAATGTGACTTTAAAGCGAGAGATGAGTGCGTAAGATGTGTGTAAACCTTGTATAATTCCACTCATTAACACACACGAAGCACACATCGGCACAGCAGTGTAATCCTGCTGTTTCTTTAGACCAGCAGATTTAAAACAATAAAGGCTGAGAGAGAAAAGTACTCCAAACCTTGGCAGAATCCAAGTTATGCAATGTGCATATACATCCGCTCCAAATTCACTCTTAAAGATCCACTGACGCTTCACACAAATACATATAAAGACCCTTAAAAGCCTTATGCTCAGTTAAAGTCAAACACAATTCTGGTCCATAACACTGGTTCCAGTGCAATAATGGTTACTTCCTGTTGCTGACTTGTGGCTGCGTGTGTGCATGTGTGTCACACAGGATTCTGGAAGTCAGTGCGGGTAAACGGATGGTTGTCCTGGCACAAAACCGTGCGTGGGGACCTTCCTCTCCTCTCTTTCTCCTCTGTCCTTCTGCTAAGAGAGGAGAGAGCCTAGCCATCCTCTGTCTCTCTATATAAGGACATGTGGGTCTCTGCTGGGTTTGTGGAACGAAGTACCTTACAAAAAAACTGTGACAATAATGTGCCGGTAATACCATGGTACTTCGATATAACCAGTCCAGTCTCACATAAGAAACAGTGCTCTACCCATGAGGAGTTGAAACGTCACTCTGGTAATATTTGAATCACATTTTAGAGAATTCTAGTTGAGTGATGCCGAATACAGAGAATAGAGACGAAGGCAATATCTTGAGATGTTTTCATTTTCATTACAGAACTAAAGTACATTACATAAATTAATGTGTTTGTCAAGAAGTCAGAAGAAGGTTTTGCAGAATTCACTGAAACAGGGTGTGACATAAGCAAGGCTTCATGTAAAAATGCATTCCTTTATTTCCAATCCAAATTTTTTTTCATATATTTATTTTTTACACAATAAAAAAGCAATGCAAAAGTTTTTTAATTACCAGATTTCAATTTACAATGTACAAATTAATATAAAATTAAATGCAATTAATATACATTTCTTAGGGATTTTTAACTTTATTAACATCTCTGAAGAATATTCGGTAGCGCTTTAGATTACAGCCCGAAAAGTACTGTGTAAGTAAAGCAAATTTACAGTGTAACTTTCAGTAATTATAGTGTAACTATAAAGTAAGTACATGTAATTATAAGGGAACAATATGTAATATTTGGGGAATAAAGGGGTAACTATCAGGAAAATTAACAAATGATTTACTGAAAGTATTTTTTAATTAAGGGGTAATTATCCATGTAGTTACAGGGTAAGTATGAATCTGCGGGCTGTTAATAGTTTCATGTCTACTATGAAAAACACGTACAAAATCTCATATCACTCGGAAACATTTATTGAAAAACAACTTAATTCAAAACAGATTTGTCACACTTCTTATTAATTTTTCATTTCAAATAATAACGTCCTGAAAGAAAGTGGCACGTTTTATCCCTTTTTTGTTTCTCTCGATTGGCTTCTCCTCCTCTTGTTCGTCTTCTTCTTTTTCGTTATTTCCACTGATGGATCTTAACAGTAATCCCATGTCTTTTGATATTCTGTATTATTATTTATTAAAGGAAAAAGTACATCCAGAGATGATCTCATAATTTACTAATCTTTTCACATCTGACCAACTGTTAGCAGCGCGTGCGTGAGTAAAGAAGCTTCAAGCTTTCGTGACGGTCTCGCGCGAGTGGCGACTCTGTCTCTCTGGCGTCTCTGTCTTCTAGTCTTGTTTGTTTCTCATTGCTATTATCATATATTATGTTATTGTTTGTTTACTGTTGTGAGAATTAATAAAAAAAAAAAATGAAAATAAAAACAGACGGCATCCGACATCTGCGTGACCAGTTGAAGTTACGTCAAGCGTGGACTCAACCCTCTCATTCACGCAGATGACTGCTGGTCGGAAGCGATAGTTTACGGTTTAATTTTTTTTTTTAAATATTGGTATTTTTCTTACAAACACTTAACGTTTCACTTTTTTCTGTGTTCATCTGAAGAAAGAAAGTCGTATACATCTCGGATGGCATGAGGGTAAAAGATGAGTAAACGGTAAGGACATTTCTGCGTGCACTGTATTTTCTTTAAATACATAATATAGCTACAGAATAGCTAGAGACATAGGATTCCTTCTTAAGATTCATCTGTGTCAAGAACAAATAAGAAGAGGAACAAGAGGAGGAGAAGCCAAGCAAGAGAAACGAATAAGTGTTGTAAATCTGTTTTAAAAAAGTTGTTTTTCAAATAAAGATTTCCGAGTGATATCAGATTGTGTACGTGTTTTTATTGTACTTACCCTGTAACTACATGAAACAAGAGGGGAACAAGCACCACTTTAATTTACAGCCCGCAGATTCACACTTACCCTGTAACTACATGGATAATTACCCCTTAATTAAAAAATACTTACAGTATAAACAATTAGTTAATTTTCCTGATAGTTACCCCTTTATTCCCCAAATATTACATATTGTTCCCTTATAACTACACGCACTTACTTAATAGTTACACTATAATTACCGAAAGTTACGCTGTAAATTCGCTTTACTTACGCAGTACTTTCCGGGCTGTAATCTAAAGCGTTACCGAATATTTTGACAACAGTGAGAAAGCTAGCAATTGTAACATAGGTCTGTCTTAAAAAGGAGGTCAGGTTTTTGGAAATTGAGTTTGGATTATAATTAGATATAGAGTAGTACAGATAAAATACTGCTTTATTCATGCCCAAAAATATATGAAGGATCCAAAAATTTTAGCTATTAACAATTTCAAGTTATATTCAGAGCGTATTTTTGGTTACAATGGACTGTTGAATTTTAAATAGACTAATTCATGGATTTCCATGCAAGATTTTGCTGAAATTTTGCCTTAAAGGGGCTATATGTAAGATTTTTCATGTATTAGTCGCTTTTTTATTGCCAATGTGTGAACAACTTGTAACGAATCTTAACTTTGTCTATGAAAGCCTGTAGACTGATTTTTTTATGAAGGACTTGGGTCAGGAAAATCAAATGGATATGATGTTTACACACGCTCCCGAGAGCCTCTCTTCCGATCAATGACACATGAAACGAACGAATGCTTATACAATGTTTAGGATCATGCCGAAAGAGCCATTCTGTACTGTAATGTCAATGTGTCATGCAAAGACAAGGGATTAATTTAAACTATAGTCTCACATAGCCAGATCTATAGTCTATAGTTTAATATACTTTATAGTTTAATATACTCAAATATACTTTATGATCAAACTATCATAACAGTGTAATTTTAACTAGATAAAAAAGTCTTTTACTCTGCTCAGAGTAAAAATCTACTCTTTTCGTTTTTTTTCCATTGTCCAATCGAATGAATGGAGAGGCCGGCCTTTCATTGTGGTGACGGTTACCTTGATTGACTGACAGCACAGCTGATTCGGGGGTTGCCTAGCAACATTAAAAAACTGCAGCGCACTGCTCTTTTCGAAATTAAAAAACGTTAACCAAAAAAACGCAGTGTGGTGCGCCTCACGTCTTCAAACCTGAAAAACGCGTTCTGTCTGATCGGGGCCTAAGTCAGAACAGTCTGAAGGTCTGACCCGAGTTTGGTGGTTGTAGAGTCAAAGCTCTAGGAGGAGATGGAGTCATAAATTTTTGAGTCAGAAGAAGAAGAATAAGTTTATTAGCATTTCAGTAAGTTGGCTCCCTCAAGCCAACTTAATTACCTCATCTATTGACATGACAGATCAATTGTAGAGCTGGTACAAACATATCCGCATCGCTATGATCAGATACTTTCTTTACTGCTGTTTTCTCACCGCTGTCATTTGTGCTGTGTGTTGATTTTGTTATTGAGAGGAAAGCGTGCAGCACATATTTACATATTCATCTAAATGTCGCTCTCAGCAGCGTGGATAGTGTCAGGATGTTCATTAACAGTATATTGCTGCAAAGGTATTTCCAACAAGCGAAGAACGAAAAAGAACTTTGCTGTAAGTGTATGGGGCCTTGAATCACGTTCAGCCTCTTGTACGTTACGTGTGCACGAGCACGAGAGCAATAAGTTGTTGGCTGCAGTTCACTTAACGGCCACCGGTGTCACTAATAACAAGGATTTCTGAATTCTACAGCCCCTTTAAAGTCCTCCTGAAATCAAAATGTGAAGTTTTTTGGCATTTAGTATGAATATGTTAGTATTACTGATATATATACGCTAGTGTGCTCCAAAACAATGACAAAATTCGCATTTAGAAGATATAAGCGTTCAAAACTGCGGCTTTACCGAGCTCAGTGGCTCTAGCCAAGCCGATATAAACTAAATGCTATTGGCTGTTTTAAAAAAGGTGAGGAGCTGTTCGATACGTCCCGCCCTGTCTTCCTGTTTCAGGGAAAACACATTGAATAATGCTGCGCATTTCAAGGCACTTCAGTGGACCTTTAAGTTTACAGCTGATCAGTACAAGTTGGTGAACAGTCTGAGGTGACCTTCAACCTTCAGGTGCACAAATGATACCATTCTTATTCTGGTCGTACAGTAAGTCAAACATGCTCTGTTGGTACAGTTAGCAACTTAAATCACTGTGATTGTCCCTATTAAAAAAAATGTGAAAATCTTACACTTATTTTCTATTTCTATGATAAAACTGCCATTTTACTGGTACTGTTGGTGTTCAGAAGTTGATATTGATTTTCTATTGTCTCCTCATTTGCAAATCCAATTCATACTGTCGTTTTTGCATAATGTTACTAATTACATTTTAGTAAGCAATTAGTAATTTGTATACTGAAATATATTTTTGAAATAACTATGTTAAAAACACAGTTCCCATCCCTCCCAACCATGTCTAAAATGCAGTTATATGTCGATACATTATGCATACAGACATCTGTTCATGCATTATAATATTATGGCCTCAGAGAAGTGCGAGCACGGTGAAAAATCAAAATGGAATATTAAATAGTTAACATAATTAATTAATGCAGTAATTTAAGCTATGGTAAAATATGCATGTAAAAAAAAGAAGCAAATCCCAGTCACAGTTCACAGTCCACAGCGCAGCTGAAACTGTCACAAGCTAAAACTGCACTGGAACATCTGCTTTCAGGTTTTATTGATTAATATTGATTGAGTCTTTCCGACTCGTTCTCCTTATTTTCAGAAGCTGAAGGAAGAGAAAGACCTGGGTGAAACTGAACTGCATGATGGTTTGTTACATTAGGAAGAATGCTTTTCAAAACAAGCCATTTCTTCGTGCCTCTCAGCTCCTTTGTGTTTTCTTAATCAGTCATCAGCGCGCCAGTCTAATTGCTGCTATCAGAGGCAGTGAAATAGCACACTGCTAGAGCTCAAATAGAGGCTGAATAGACCGCGACGTCTCAATATAGCAGGTCCTTATCACATAACTGAGGGAAAATCACTCTCTCGCTCTCCTTTCCCTTGTTCTCTCCAGCTTTCTGCCCTGTGTTGTTGCCGTGGTAACAGGCAGAGGGAGGCAGAGTGATGTTGTGGGTACCATTGACGGGGGGAGTTTTGGGGGATTCTCACCCTCACAGACTGAACGCCTTCACACCTCCTAACTACACACAGTCAGAGGCATTACAGGCTAGTGGTAGATACACTTGATGCCTAGTCACATGTCCTTTCTCCATGCTTTCAATGTATTAATCAGAAATATCAATCGGGGAAATAAGGCTCATTGTTGCAGAATTTCATACTGTAGTGTATTAATGTCATTCTTTCCAAAAAAGTAGTCAAGTCACCTTTATTTACATAGCGCTTAAAGGTGCACTGTGTAAATTTTAGCAGCATCTAGTGGTGAGGTTGTGAATTGCAACCGCTCACCCCTCCCTTTCGAAGCACATAGAGAAGCTACGGTGGCCGACACAGGACAAAGATGTCGTCTGAGACAGCAGAGAGTGACTAGCGCTCTGTAGAGCAGTTTGTCCGTTTAGGGCTACTGTAGAAACATGGCGCCGCAAAATGGCGACTTCACTGTAAGAGGACCCGCGGTGTGTGTAGATAGAAACGGCTCATTCTAAGGTAATAAAAACATAACAGTTCATTATGTAAGGTCTTTATACACCACTGAAAACTTGTTATGTATATTATATCGCATTTCTGTCAATAGATCCTCATAAATATTACACACTGCACCTTTAATACAATACAAATTGTTTCAAAGCAGCTTTACGGTGATAACAGGAAAATAATGACTGTAAAGCAGCTCTAAAAAGACAATAGTGTCAAAAAGGATTTGTTTCTACTCGCCCAGTCGAGCCAGTGGTTTAAATTTTTACTTGCCCTGCCAAATTTTTCAGTGGCCCCACCACAAAAAAGTAATAAATAAATAAAATAATCCTATAGTTATTGTTTTAGTTGTTTTCCATGCAACCTTAATAAATACGATTATGACACCAAAAACTACTAGCCTAACTCATATAAATGTTAAATATTGTTAAAGACAGTCAGTAATAAAATAAGAACAAATAATCAAATTGCAAACATATACAAATGAAATAACAGTTATTTTCAGGTTTTTCATGCAGGTCTAAACTAGATTTTCAGGTACAGAAATAGTATAAATATAGATTGACCCTTATTAAAGTTATTCAGTTAAGAGCAGTGAGCAATTTTGAGCAAAAAACAAAAGTCTTTTGTTTGAAAAAACTTACAGCAGCAGGAAAATTAGGCTACTGTCACTTTAAGAGTTGCACAGATCCAATATAGGCTACTGTTACACATGCATTTTATTTCTCACATGCTTGCGTTCACTTAAGACATAACCGACTATGGGTGCTTCTCAATACTCAAATTGATGCTTCCTCATTTCCTCGCTCCTCCGTCCTCCAGCCCGTGACCCGGAAACCGATTGTACTCAGCCATCCTGAAGGACACCTCAATTCTCTAATTGCACCACAAGGAAACAAGGAACAAGGAGCGAGGAAGCTTCTTGAGGAGACATGAGCGAGGATACACAAGTGTATCCTTCCCTCGCATCCTAAGGGGGTGGAGCTAAGACCAAAGGCACTAGATGGCAAGCCTGCAACCTTTAGCCAAGAAAGCTAATGCTAACGCTGCGGCTGTGTCGGTTTTTTAATGGATGTCAATGGAGAAGAAGCTTCACTACACTGAATAAACCGCTTTTGTGAGGAAACAGCTCATCATTTAATGTATCGACTGCCTGTCTACTAATCTTCAACATATTTTATGCTAAACAACACATTTGTTGGGAACGATATGTAGATTTGACTATGATAAAAAGGTTATTTTATAAGAGAAGGCAGAGAAGGGAATGTCACGACAGGTGGGACTCATTTACGGTATTACCATAGTATTTCATAGTAATATTGAGTGATATTGTATATTGTCTAAAGAAAGTAAAAAATACCAATGTTTTCTTTCTTGGCCTTTCAGGTTTTACCAGTTACGATATGACTATTAATACTGCATGTATGCATATGACACTGATATTATGCATTTTAATTAATGAAAATTAATCATTGAATTATTGTGTTATATTGTATGTTGTTTAATGAAAATAAAAAATGAAGTGTTCTTTCATTGCCAGGTTAGTCTTGTATTGTAATAATTTATGACTGCCTGTGATGATATAACACTTTTTAATGAATGATGGTAAAAAATACATATAATTTTAATTAATTAAATATGTATTAAATTACAATGAAGTTTTTAGTGTACTCTTAAATGTGGTTTAATGCGCCCTGCAGTGAACTTTGCAGCTAATAGAGATATTTGCGCTCTTTTTTTCCGCTCAGAAGCACAATTGCGAAATCAATGCAGTCCTACTGTACGTTTACTAGCGATATAACACCGAATATAGAACATTTATTCACAAGACCAGCGCAGTAATCCCATAGACCAGTGTTTCCCAACCACGATCCTGGAGGCCCACCAACACTGCACATTTTGCATGTCTCCATAATCGAACACACCTGATTCAAATGATCATCTTATTAGTGGAGACTCCAAGACCTGAAATGGGCGTGTCAGATAAAGGAGACATGCAAAATGTGCAGTGTTGGGGGGCCTCCAGGAACGTGGTTGGGAAACACTGCCATAGACTGTAAAAAAATATGGACGTTGTGCCCGTGACGTCACCCGTAGGTTTCTAAAGAGAGTTTTTGAAGCCTCAAAGTCGGCCGTTACCATCTTGGCAGCGCGTCACTCCCGGATAACAGAAAATGGGCAAAGCGGCGGGACGTGGGCGGAGCTAAGGTGCCTAGTTGCTGAAACCACGCCCGCCTAGCTCGACCATAGTGGCAATCCACCTGTCACTCAAGTGGCCACGCCCTTAATTATGCAGAACTTTAAGGCTTATAATATAATGTAAACGAATGAGTTTAAAATTCACCCCCCTCACAATTGTCATGAAGGGCAAAATTAGCTGTATAGACCAAAACCACATTTGTACCAGGCTGTAAACATGTGTTTTTCTGCTGTAAAGTTGGGCATTTTAACATGGGGCTCAATGAGATTCTGCTCCCTTTTAGATCCTGTCTCTAGCGGCCAGTCGATGAATTGCAGTTTAAGTCACTTCCGTATTGGCTTCAAGAGAAACTGGGGGAGGCTGAGGCTTGGATAATCCACAAGAAACGGATTAACGTAAACTGTAACTGACTGTCATAAAACTTTGAACAGCGGGCACTGACGTCACTGCCATTACACAATAGGTGGAGGTGCTTCACGTGATCCAAGTTAGCCATTACGCTTTTTCCAATAGTAAGAGATACAGACCCTCTCATCTCCCTATGATAAGCCAATCTCTCCTAAGACACGAGGAAAGGAAGCAAGGAAATTCACCAGTTTACACGTACATGAAATCAAATATAGTAATTTATGCGTATTTGGCGTGCTGTCCGGGGGAGGGCTACGAGCTCGGAATTTGGCCCGAACCCAGAGTATTCCCCCTCCTTGACTGGGACAGAAACAGCCAAGAGTGAGGCGATGGGGTGGTGAAGGGATGCTCTGGAACTGTCGTGGGACAGAGGTGAGAGGCGGCTATATATACCGGCTTCCTCTTGCGCTGATTGGTTGATTACCTGAACGTGCTCCTCCCGAACTTTGTTAAATAAAACTTCATTTAAACGAAGATTCACAAATAAGAAAAGAGAAGCACCCTATGTTTACGATGACACTCGACAAGACGGGCATTTTGACATAATTTTGTGTGAATACGCCCATTCAATCTCAGGAAGACGTAGTTGCGTGCTGTTGGTGTTCTGGGCACGCGCTTTGGATGTGTGTTGCACACACAAAACTTATCACACAGTGCATGAGTACCAAACTGAGAGACATGGGTACTTAACTTAAAAACACGTGCAAATGATCAACTTCCGTGAAGATGCAGCACTGGCTTGATCAGGCAAGGGACAGTCCCGTCAATTGGTCAACAGTCCTTATTGTCGAGCGCTGGTGTAGATTCAGTTCGGCTCCAATAACTGTGTAAAGATCATCAAATATGGAATGAGTTCAATATGGTTATAAAGCAGCTCTGGAGAAAACAGTGATGTCATCGAGTATAATACTTGGAGTATGATATAAAGGTGTGGTCACATTTAGGCTACTATTATTAGCTGGCAAAATCCAGTTATTTTAATTAATTTCAGATATCCGTGATCTGGAATTTTGCATGAGGGTCGAAAGGTTTCGCCACGCATATTTCGCATGTTCAACTTGGTCATGTGGATTCGGTGTGTTGACTAAGCTGCATATTTTGCAGCTACCTTCTGTATAAGCGTTGCATCATACATCAACAATAGTATATTTATTATAACATAGATTATTGACAATAGATAATGGATCTTTTTATTCTCTGGAAACTTCACTAATTTGACCGCATCTTTTTCGCTTAAACTTGTCTTTTTAGCTTTGTACACAAGAGGTTGTAATTTGTGGTGCTTGCTAAGGCAATTATTAATTCTTGCTAAGGCACATTGCCCATTTTTACCCTGCTGAAAACCTAGTCTAAGCTGGTTTTCTGGTAGCTGGTGTAAGGTGGTCTCCTAGTTTGGCCAAGCTATTGTTTAGCTGGGGGGATCAGCTGAAAAATTCCCAGAACCCCTCTAAAACCAGCAGGATAGGTTTAAGGATTTCAACAAACGGTTACACTTTATTTCAAATGGACTTTCTTTTAACTATAAGTAACTTTGCAAAAACATGTTAACTAACTCTCATAAGAGTATTAGTAGATGGTTCGGGTTAGTTGACGGTTGCAAAGTTACTTACAGTATAGTCAGTATAATGTCTATTAAGGGAGCATCAAAATAAAGTGTTAGCAGATATTAAGCAGACAGTCTACTAATACTCTACTGACTGCTAGTTGACATGTAGTTACTTAGTAGAAGATCTAAAGTGGACTATCAAAATAAAGTGTTACCCAACAAACTCCCAACTCTAAGTATAAAACTTGTTTTGTATGTTGCCCTGCACGGTTTGTGTACAGACATGAATGAGTCCTTAAATGGCGTGGCTTGAAAGATATTTAAAAATGATGTTTGTTTGTTTGTTGATGTTTGATGACAGTTTGAGGCAGATTTACAAGTGAACCAGATGTTTGTTGAACCATCACTTTTGATGCACTCTGATGTAATAAAAACAAGTCGTGGTTTGAAATGGCTGGCCCCTCATATCTGAATGGGTGGTCCTTGGCCAGAATGTGCAGCAGATTTAATGCCTTTGGCTTGCTAGACTAACAGTGTTTCTCTGTAAGAGCAACAGGATTGACTGTCTTGCATTCATCTGCTAAAAATGAATTTGTCGACATTTAGGAGTACAATATACAGTAGTGGCCAAAAGTGTGATTAAACCATCAAAATATGAGGAATTTTATTTTTTACATATGAGGGAAAATTTACAAAAAATATTGGACAAAAAAGCCAAACTAAAGCTAGTGGTTTTATTTTACTATGCAAAAAAAATTGCATAGAAAAACAAAAAGCTCTCAGGGAAAAGCAAACACTGACTACAACATAATCCATTATTAATGTTTCATTGGTTCTCTCTTATTTTTGCATGTGGTCATAATTTCTTTGTATGACAGCCTAGCCAAAAATTATGTCCACACAATTTGACGTTTCATTTTGATTTAATGTTGTGACAGTCATCAGTGATTCTTTCTTTCTTTTCCTATTTAGTACTGGGGTGGCGCTGTTGAGCGTATATACGGGGAACCAGGTAGGAAGTTATTTAAAGGGATAGTTCACCCAAAAGTAAAAATTGCCCCATGATTTACTCACCCACAAGCCATCCTAGGTGTATATGATATTCTTCTTTCAGACGAAAACAATCGGAGTTATATTGAAAAATGTCTAGGCTCTTCCAAGCTTTATAATGGCAGTGAATGGCAGCCCAAAATTTGAAGCTCAAAAAAAGCACATCCATCCATTATAAACGTACTCCACACGGCTCCAGGGGGTTAATAAAGGCCTTCTGATGTGAATCGATGGGTTTGCGTATGAAAAATATCCATATTTAAAACTTTATAAAGTAAAATATCTAGCTTCCGCCAGACCGCCTTCCGTATTCAACTTACGAAGAAAGCGTAACGTCTCTCACAGTTCAAAACGCTTACGCTACTTCCGACGTCAATCAGTGCACCCTCATAATGCAATTAAAATTGGATTTTGGCAATATTGCAATTAAACTTTACCTCATGTAAACACAATAATTCGATTAAAATAATGCAATTAAGCTCATAATCACAGTAAGCATAATCGCATTAACATACGTGGCGTACACCGATTTTAATCGCATTAAAAAGGCATGTAAACACCTTAAAGGTGGGGTAAGTGTTATTTCAAAACTGCTTTAGAAAAGTGTCTCGGGCCGAGTACCAAAACAAACTTGTAGCCAATCAGCAGTAAGGGGCGTGTCTACTAATGATGGGGAGAAGAGAGCGCTCAGTGCACGTCATTATTCAAAAGACACGACACACAGGACGGACATTAGCCGAGCGATGACAGAAATAGAGAGATGAGAGATAAAAAACAAATGTGGAAAATGTCTATGGAACAAAAGAAGGCTTACGATCAGACAAGAAGTATCAGCTTTCCAGCGCTGGAGAGAACTCAAGGAGCGCTAAGGCCTGCAATCGGACGCCGAGGTTGCTTTATTTCTTCTCAACAGGGGAGTAACATTGGTTTTGTTTTGTTTCACAGAACTAATATATGCTGGCTTTTGCTTGAATATGCTCGTGTGTCATGTTCGCTTGTTTGTCCATTTGCAATCGTATCGTCATTCACTTCAGCGACGATAAAGACCCATTCATTTCCACATCCTATAAACCACTGTCTGTTTCAAGCGTCAGCTCGAAGTGTGTCCGAAAAGTAAGATAATAAACTCCTAATGTATGTTTGTTTCCTTTGGTTCCTCTTTTAGTGATCGATCTGGATTACCATTGTAACACACATTGCTTTCATTTATTGATGACATCATACCCTCGGCCGGCTGGCACAGCAGATTCTGCCATAGTCATTGCCTGCGTTGCGTACGTATGTGTGGGGCGGAGCTATCAAAATAGGGGCGAGACCCTTTTGGGGTAGGGGCGTGTTTGTTTTGGTGATTTGAAATATCAACATCGGTTACCAGAAAGCACTTACCCCACCTTTAATCGCAATATTGCCGCTCTGATCAAAGTGCGCATGTTACGTCTTTTTTACCTGGGTCGGATTATTAGAAATAATCGCATTGTTGGTGCACATGTAAACGTAGTCATTGTCGCACCAGTTATGCTTTTTTCGTAAGTTGAATATGGAAGGCGGTCTGCCGGAAGCTAGATATTTTACTTTATAATAAAAGTGGATATTTTTCTTACAAAAACCCATCGATTCGCTTCAGAAGGCCTTTATTAACCCCCCAGAGCCGTATGGATTACTTTTATAATGGATGGATGCACTTTTTTGCGCTTAAAATTTTGGGCTGCCATTCACTGCCATTATAAAGCTTGGAAGAGCCAGGACATTTTTTAATATAACTCTGATTGTATTCATCTGAAAGAAGATTGTCATATACACCTAGGATGGCTTGAGGGTGAGTAAATCATGGGGTACTTTTCATTTATGGGTGAACTATCCCTTTAAGGAAGTGTGATTGTGTTTGTTGCTCTCTCTCTCTCGCTCGCTCTCTAACCTTTGTTGTAGGCCGTGCTGGTTATTCCCGCAGAGATTGTCTTATTATTGGGAGATGAGAGGCCGAGGTCTGTGGCTCTTACTATAGAGTGGTGCAGGTATGACGTCACTTTGTAGGCCAGTTTGCATCGCACTGGTTCCCTCTAACAAAACCCAACAGGATTTTCCCGTAGGCTTTTGGATTATCACTAAAAACAAGCTCTGTGATCAACAAAAGTTTATGATACTTACATGTTTGGTTCATCAAATTAATTATCACAGATGAACACAACTTTTATGAATTTTGAAGCCTAAATGCAGTTGCCAGAAGTAAAAAGCTAAAGGTAGGCTATAAACGAACTACACCACAGTCAACTTCAACGTCACCATCACTAAGCTTCCGACAACTCTTCCAGTTTTTATCTCAAAACATTTTCCCAGATAGTTTGAGTTAGACTAGTTTATAAGAGCACAATTATGAGCATAATGAGGCTGTAAAAGCGGACTGAATTTACCTTTTCGGTGTGATGACGTTTAATCTCCTCGACAGCCTCTGTAGTCCCATTTAGCCACTTGTTAGCAACCGCCTTTTTCAAGACATGTAACAGCTTCAAAAAATCACAAGTAGGGTAATACTGATGTATTTTATGTCGTACAATAAAACGTGAAAGTGTCTTGAGCTTGTGTTCACCACAAACCTTATTTCAGCCATTTAAACAAAATCCCATTCAAAAAACCCATTGGCTTAAGGACGATGGAACCGGAAGTGCCAAAATGCTAACTCGCTTCCGTGTTTTGGCCTACAAAGTGATGTCATACCTTTTGGAAAAAGCAGCTAACTTGGATCACATGAGGCACCTCAGCCTATCATATAATGGCAGTGACATCAGTGGCCAGCGTTCAGAGTTTTATGACAGTCAGTTACAGTTTACATTACACTCAGTTTCTTGTGGATTAGCATGTTCGTCTTGTGAATAAATGTTCTATATTTGGTGTTACATCGCTAGTAAACATACAGTAGGACTGCAGTGTTTGTGTAATGTGCTTTACTGAGCAGTAAAAAGAGCGTGAATTGCTCTGTTAGCTGCAGATTACTGGTCACTAGTGCGCATAAAACCACATTTAAGATTAGATTTGAATCTGTTCATTAAAAAACAGCTTATTGGGCATACATATCAGTGATACTAGTCACTAAAATGTAATTGTAATTTAATTGTTGAAATCTGGAAGCCATGGAAAGAATACATTTATTTATTAAAATCTTATGTTTCTTGTTTACCTTCATTCGTTAAAAAGCGTTCTCATTATTAGACAGAGCAGTCATAAATCATTACAATTCAAGTCTAATTAATTTGTTGAAACCCGGAGGCCATAGAGAGAACACACCACTGTTTTATTACATTTTTTTCATTAAACAACAATATAATACAATATTTATAATTAAATTATACATTTTCTCTTTATTCTTTAAAATGCATTATATCAGCATCATAATGCATGGCAGTCATAATCATTCAAGTCTTATAATAACTGGTAAAACCTAAAGGCCAAAGAAAGAAAAGATTGATAGTTTATTTTCTTTAGACAAAATTACACAACGCCTATTACTACACATTTGCTGGTGGTAATGTCGTAAATGAGTCATCCTACCTGTCGCGACATTCCCTACTCTGTAGTCTGTAAAATAACATTATTT
Source organism: Coreius guichenoti (assembly GCA_039654105.1). NCBI lineage: Eukaryota > Metazoa > Chordata > Actinopteri > Cypriniformes > Gobionidae > Coreius > Coreius guichenoti. The sequence continues at coordinate 8,355,246 of CM077174.1, read as the reverse complement.
GTTATAAAATAACAAATAACATGATCTGTTCTTAATGCTTGAATTAGTTCGTGGAAGCTCTCCATCCATGCACACTATTGTTTTCTTCAGGCCCTTTCGACTGAGATATTCTCGTACTAGACACCTCCTCTGCATCTTTGCCCATCATGGATCACAATAGCACTGCGGTAATAAATATGGGACTGAGATAGCAAGTTGGCTAGTTCGTTGTAAACAGCCCCAAACTTCACACACCTCGAATACTGTTGGACGTTATACGACATATTTTCATCAACACACTGCATTTTAAGCATGGTATTTTAATGTTTAATGATTTGTTTGGGGAATAAATGAGGTAAGGAGAGTCGCAGAGGCTTGCTAGCTAGTGGTCTAGCTTTTCTCCTTATAGCCATTGTGTGGAGTTGTTTCCTCTTCGAAAGGCTACTGCTATGACAATTAATATAAATATTGATACGGTGGGTTGTTCGGAAATTCTTGTTGTCGGACAGAGGTCCCAAAATTAGTATATGGAATGTGGACCTCAGACAAACAGAGTCATCAGCATTGATGGCGAAGATCTGAAGAAGGCGACCAATTTCAAGTACCTCAGATCTGTTATCAGCAGGGACAGCAATACCCTCCCGGATGCCCGAGCCCGAGTCAATGCCGTCTGGGTGAAATGGCGCCAAGTCATCGGCATCCTGTGCGATCGACAAATGCCCATTCAAGGCCACAATTTAAAAGACCGTAGTACGCCCAGTGGCACTTTACGGATCGGAGTGCTGGCCGGCAACATCCAAGTACAAGCAGGCCCTCCATGTGATGGAAATGTGAATGCTGTGATGGTGTCTTGGGCTGACACTATGGGACCGCATGATGAACGAAGACATCAGAAAATGGATGGGCATCGCCCCGATCGTGGAGAAGATGTGAGAAGGATGACTCCGGTGGTACAGCGACGTGATAAGAAGCGACGAAGGATCGATAGCGAGAATGGTGCTCCGACTAAGCCCGCGACCAAAAAACGATGGCTCGACCGTTTGAAGGACGATATGCGGCACGTCAACATTGGCCCAGAGGATTCCCTGGATAGAGCCAAATGGAGACTGGCATGCAAAACAGCGGACCCTGCACCGATGCGGGAAAATCGCTAGGAAGAAGAGGTATGTTATCAATTCTGCTGTTAAAGAAAGTACAGCAGATGGCCCAGCAGAATAACTCTTGCAAAGAAGGTTGAAAGGACCTTTTCAACATGTTCTAGAGCCACACCAAACCAGTCTCAGGGTTCTTAAAGATTTGCAGGAGATGGTAAAAAAAGAACTTAAGAAGAAACAGAAACGTTTTTATGATGCCGGTCGTCGGAATGTGAATTTTTCCAGGAATGATAGGGTTTGGATGAAAGCACATCCCCTTTCCAAGGCCTCTCAACAATTTGCAGAAAAATGGATTGGCCCTTATTGAATTGTAGAAAAACTAGGTCCAGTAAATTATGGACCTAGGGGGATGTGACAGTCATCAGTGATTCTTTCTTTCTTTTGCTAATTGGTACTGAGGGTTGCGCTGTTGAGTGTATATACGGGGAACCAGGTAGGGAGTTATTTGAGGAAGTGTGATTGCATTTGTCGCTCTTTCGCTCTCTCTCTGGCCCTGTCCCAAATGGCACCCTAAACACTCTCTGTCTTCCTCTGAGTCCGCACTTTTGTGACGTAACGGCGCTTTGACTGTTGGGTAGAAGTCTGCTGCGGAGCTCGCACCAGTGCGGGCTCGGCAAAAGTGTGCATCGAGGGCGCATATCGACCGTAAAGGGGGCGCTCATGAGCACTCTAAAATGACTAAACGGGACACCCTACGGTCCATCAACTTAACGGTCATGCGCACGCGGCAACCATTGTAAGTCCACAAGACCGAAAGTGCATATGTGTCTCTCTCTCGTTCTCTAGCCTTTGTTGTCAGGCGTGCGCTTTAATCCTGGTCATCTTGTTCTGATTTTTTTTTGTTCCTGCATAAGATTTATTACTTGTTTAGTTTGTAAAAGCAAAATACACTATAGATATATACATACGGATGATATATATACACTAGCAAAATAATAAAAGAAACAATTGTGTTTAAATAGTATTTTCACTTGAGAGTTGTGCTGAAATGATTTTTTTTTTTTTTTTTTGTTAGTACATAACAGAAAATATGATGCATTTTTTTAAAGAACTCAGAATAAACATTGAGGTTTTTTGAACATTGAACATCTTAAAGAAAAATGTTTTTATTTTTTATTTTCAGTGAAAATTACTTTGTATTAATGTTTTTGTTCTTAATATAATTTGAAAAACTCTAATAAATTTGAGCTGTAACAAATTAGTTGTTTTTTTTTTTTTTCAATTTAGCAGCATTTAAAATAGCCCTAAAATGTCTTTTTGGATTGACAGGAAACTAATGAGAGAGACAGCAGGTGAGCCAGACAGGAGGAAAATGAAAAGAGATAAAAAGAGACAGAGAGAGAGAGTGTGTAAGGGGAACGAGTGAGGAGTTGGTGCGGGTTGGGGAGTAGATAATCTAAAGCAATTGGATGGCATTAAAGAACTCGTAATGCAAGAATCCCTCTATTGGCGACAGTGCAGATTAAAGGTTGTGGGTTTGGCGCGTGGAAGCTATTATATAATTCACCCTCTGATTAAATTTTTACCACATTGGCAGTTTTTTTTTTTTTTTTGTTCACAAAGATCTCATTTTATTTGTCAGTGTTGTGTGTCTGTGTACATGTGCAATTCCCTGCACAGTTTTTCCTTTCTCCATTTCCCAGCATTCAATGGACTCTTCTGATCAGTCTTGCTGCCTACGCTGTTAACCACACAAAGACAACACACTCCTACAAAGTGCACAGTGCTTGCAATGAGTTGCGAATGCATAAAACAAAGAATACGTTCTTATTACAAATCTTGGCAAAGTCACCTCAGAAATCAGTTTAATCTTTGGTGGGTTTGGATTTCATGTCCATGTGATGAAATGATAGGGAAACCTGCAATGGAGCACTGCTAGCAACATGTGATTTCTGAAACCTGTTTTTTCTCTTAGCATCAGTCATTTTAAAGAAGTGTCATTATGTTTTCAAAGTTAAAATATCCCAGTTCAATGTGCTAAAAAACTCCAGGTATTAGTCATGAATGTTAGGGAGGGTCAAGACGGATGACTGGTGTGGTGCTTTAAAGAGGAGGAATTTAAAGACACTACTGCTAGTTGTAGATGGTATGAGTGCAGGTAAACCTCACTCCCCTGGCCTCTATTGCAGCCTTGAGCCCCAATATTGTTCATCTTGGACACGAATGATGATATTTTTGATGGGACCTGAGAGATTTCTGTCCTATAAAAATCCATTCCCCCAAAACTTCTCATGAAGCGATTGATCTCTTCAGACTTCTTGGATTAAACCACTCGATTGATTTATTTGGATTGCTTTTTTAATTTTTTTATGAACTTTTGGAAGCGTGAAAGTTTTGGGAATTATCATGGAGGGACAGAAATTTCTTATTGCCCCTATTATGCTATTTTAAAGGTTCCTTGGTCAGATGATTGGTCAGATGGCTCGGTCTGTTGTGATTGGTCTACTCTGCTCTGATTGGTCAGATGGCTCGGTCTGTTGTGATTGGTCTGCTCTGCTCTGTTTGTGATTGGTCTACTCTGCTCTGATTGGTCAGATGGCCCAGTCTGTTGTGATTGGTCTACTCTGCTCTGATTGGTCAGATGGCTCGGTCTGTTGTGATTGGTCTACTCTGCTCTGATTGGTCAGATGGCCCAGTCTGTTGTGATTGGTCTACTCTGCTCTGATTGGTCAGATGGCCCAGTCTGTTGTGATTGGTCTACTCTGCTCTGATTGGTCAGATGGCTCGGTCTGTTGTGATTGGTCTACTCTGCTCTGATTGGTCAGATGGCCCAGTCTGTTGTGATTGGTCTACTCTTCTCTGATTGGTCAGATGGCCCAGTCTGTTGTGATTGGTCTACTCTGCTCTGATTGGTCAGATGGCTCGGTCTGTTGTGATTGGTCTACTCTGCTCTGATTGGTCAGATGGCCCAGTCTGTTGTGATTGGTCTACTCTGCTCTGATTGGTCAGATGGCTCGGTCTGTTGTGATTGGTCTACTCTGCTCTGATTGGTCAGATGGCCCAGTCTGTTGTGATTGGTCTACTCTGCTCTGATTGGTCAGATGGATCAGTCTTTTTGCGTTTGAGCAGGAAGTGAGACTGGAATTACTGATGACTCATTTCAGTCAGTTCAAAATCGGTTCTTTTTTTTTTCCGGGAGACAATAACTCCATTTATCTGCACTTTGATCTTTGAAACTTTGCAGACATTTTACACTCTATATAAAAGGTAATATCTGAAAAAATATAATAGGGACACTTTTAAAATAATATAAAAGACATACAAGTTTGGAAAGACATGAGATGAGTAAAAGATGACAGAATTTTAATTTTTATGATGAACAATCCCTTGTTGATAATCACACATCTTTGAACTGGGTGCACGTCCAGCCCCTGTCCAGCCATGAACTCAGACTGAGCCTGGAGAAACAGAAACACTGCTGCAGATTAAAGCTGTCTCTTTGACCTCACAGCTGGACAACAGGAACACAGTGCATAAATCCATCATAATTGAGGGCTCCAATCACATAATTCACTTACCTGATGTGACACCTTCTACAGAGATAGAAAGCACCTATAAACCAATGAAAATGCAAAAACATAAAGTCAAATTTAACTGTAAAGCATTCGTAGATTTAAAACCTACATTAATACTACAGAGGGAGTATTCTGAATATATTGTTTACTTTTTATGAAGAGATAACCTCATTTCAGAATTGGAGTCTAAAGAATTGAACAAATTTTTGGCTTTTATTGTGTACTGTTAGTCTTCTGATAGTTCGATAGAGACATTCACTAACTCCACATGCAGGTATAATTAAATTATTTCAAATATAAAGATCCCCCTCATTCAGTGCTTTTTTGTTTTCTATGTTCTAATGTATATAATGTATATTGCATGTCTCATTATGTGAATGAGATCTGAATGATTATGACTGAATCACAGACCAATTCAAACCATTTTGCCAACCAGTTTGACTGATTTGTTTCAAAAAACGGGAGTGAGATATTCATGAATCTGGCATTGCTGGTTCTGATTACAGTTGACAGAAAACATGGGACACATATTTCTGGAATGATTACTGGACATAATGTCAGGGAAAATGTTTTTAAGGTCAGCCTTCGTCAGACTAGGATTTAAAAGAGTCTAGAGACACATCTGACAAATATACATATATGTTTATTTTACACATACTAAAATTGGCTTGATTAATCAGTCCATCTTATGACGATGAGTAATGAAGCCCAACCCCAGACAAAGACCACATTTATGTGGTTTTAAGTCAAGATTAAAGGCTTGTTCACACCAAGGACGATAACTACAACGATAACGATGTAGTTCTAGAAATCATTCTAAATAAAAAAGAACAACAAAGTTTACACCACAACTATAACAATAACGGCACAGAGAAACAATATAGATGGAATCACTTTCACAATTTTTTCCAGCTGATGATGAACGATAAAAACATTGACAGGCAATCAGAGTCCATTTTGTTTGAGCGCTCAAGCAATTAAAGCAGCAGATGACAAAATTTATAATAAGCAGAATTATATCGTCCACTGGTATGGACGCTAATATAGTTATAGTTATAGTTATAGTTATAGCTCTTGGTGTGAACGGGCCTTTAGAATAGACAGACTGATGTTGTCTGCTGGTGTGGACACTAATATAGTTATCTTTATAGTTATAGTTCTTGGTGTGAATGGGCCTTAAGACATACTGTATATATCATATGATATATCATTATATCACTTGCTTGAATAGATAAGCATATGTTGTCTACAGATGGTTGATTATGGGTTCCTACGTCAAACATGTAGTTCATTACAGTTCATGCACTATAACACTTTTGTCTGGAGTATTTCTGATGGCATGTTTGTGTCTGCTGAGGTCTGGCATGCTCAAGTGCTGACTCTGATTTAAAAATGAATGAGATCGGAAAAGCAACTACATTTCTAGATGAGAACATCAAGGAATATAAAAGCCTTTTTGAAGAACATGTTTCAAATGACCATTTAATACACAAATCAGCATTCACAACCTCATTTCACTTGGGGGGTAGGGGCATGAAAAGTGGGCATGCCATAAAGTATTCACAGCGCTTCACTTTTTCCACATTTTGTTATGTTACAGCCTTATTCCATAATGGATTAAATTCATTATTTTTTTCCTCAATTCTACAAACAATACCCCATAATGACAACGTGAAAGAAGTTTGTTTGAAATCTTTGCAAATTTATTAAAAATAAAAAACGAAAAAAATTAACTGTACATAAGTATTCACAGCCTTTGCCATGACACTCAAATTTGAGCTCAGGTGCATCCTGTTTCCACTGATCATCGTTGAGATGTTTCTACAGCTTGATTGGAGTCCACCTGTGGTAAATTCAGTTGATTGGACATGATTTGGAAAGGCACACACCTGTCTATATAAGGTCCCACAGTTAACAGTGCATGTCAGAGCACAAACTAAGCCATGAAGTCCAAGGAATTGTCTGTAGACCTCCGAGATCTGGCACAGATCTGGGGAAGGGTACAGAAAAATTTCTGCAGCATTGAAGGTCCCAATGAGCACTGTGGCCTCCATCATCCATAAAAGGAAGAAGTTTGGAACCACCAGGACTCTTCCTAGAGCTGGCTGCCCGGCCAAACTGAGCGATCGGAGGAGAAGGGCCTTAGTCAGGGAGGTGACCAAGAACCCGATGGTCACTCTGACAGAGCTCCAGCGTTTCTCTGTGGAGAGAGGAGAATCTTCCAGAAGAACAACCATCTATGCAGCACTCCACCAATCAGGCCTGTATGATAGAGTGGCCAGACGGCACATGACAGCCCACCTGGAGTTTGCCAAAAGGCACCTGAAAGACTCTCAGACCATGAGAAACAAAATTCTCTGGTCTGATGAAACAAATATTGAACTCTTTGGCCTGAATGGCAAGAGTCATGTCTGGAGGAAACCAGGCACCGCTCATCACCTGGCCAATACCATCCATACAGTGAAGCATGGTGGTGGCAGCATCATGCTGTGGGGATGTTTTTCAGTGGCAGGAACTGGGAGACTAGTCAGGATCGAAGGAAAGATGAATGCAGCAATGTACAGAGACATCCTTGATGAAATCCTGCTCCAGAGCGCTCTGGACCTCAGACTGGGGCGAAGGTTCATCTTCCAACAGGACAGCAACCCTAAGCACGCAGCCAAGATAACAAAGGAGTGGCTACGGGACAACTCTGTAAATGTCCTTGAGTGGCCCAGCCAGAGCCCAGACTTGAACCCGATTGAAAATCTCTGGAGAGATCTGAAAATGGCTGTGCACCGACACTCCCCATCCAACCTGATGGAGCTTGAGATGTCGGAGAGCTTGAGAAGAATGGGAGAAACTGCCCCAAAATAGGTGTGCCAAGCTTGTAGCATCATACTCAAAAAGATTTGAGGCTGTAATTGGTGCCAAAGGTGCTTCAACAAAGTATTGAGCAAAGGCTGTGAATATTTATGTACGTGTGATTTTTTTTTGGTTAGTTTTTTTTTATAAATTTGCAAAGATTTCAAACAAACTTCTTTTATGTTGTCATTATGGGGTATTGTTTGTAGAATTAAGGAAAAAAATTATGAATTTAATCCATTTTGGAATAAGGCTGTAACATAACAAAATGTGGAAAAAGTGAAGCGCTGTGAATACTTTCCGGATGCACTGTACAGTATTTAGAATAATATAATTAGTTTTTAATCAAATTTCTTTGGCGACATGACCTAAAAACCTTACTACAATTCATGCACAGTAAGGAACACCGTCACATTAAAATAATTCTGTCTGAAATCAGAGATGCTAATTAAGCCATATCCTAGATTTCTCAACATTACTGCTAATTACATTTGGAAAATGTTAAACTCACATCAGACTTTGGCAACTGACTATTTTTTACTCTGAAAATTGTTTACTCTTGCTTACAACAAAAACAGCCATTATCTAAATCCCTTAGTTACTTTCTCCCGTCGGTTGACTGACCAACAGACTTTTCACCTGCAACATTTGATTATATTTTCAATAATACTTTTTTGAGAATGGCTTACTCTTGCTTTGAAAAAAATATTGAAAAAAATATTTAAATCTCTTAATTGCCTTTGAACATTATACAAATGAATTTGACTTCATTTAGCCTATACAGTAGCAAAATATGGTTGTCAGAAGGCTACATATGGTTTTGTTCATACGTTAATTTATAAGAAGAATGACAACAGCATTCTTTGTGTGATTCCTTTAAATTTTCTGGAATCACAACTGAATTTTGTGTGTGAGTTTGGTTGAAATGTGCTATATGAACGGAACTACAACTGACAACTTGTCTGTCACACATCATTGTCATATGTTTGGCACGAGGCCACACTTTGCAGGTTATTCTTGTCTGTCATTTGCCAAAGTTATGAGCTCTCAACCTTTTTAGTGTTATGACAAATTACTGAAAATATGGGTAGAAAGAAAAACAGAAACAAGTATCTGAACGAGTTTAAAAAATAAATTCAAAAAAGCATAAAATGCAAAGTTCTGATATTTATTATGATTATGTAATGCCTTACTAAGGTGACAGGCATTACACAAGCCTACTGTGAGAAGAATAAGGAAATGACAACATTTACCACAAAGCAGAACATGATGTAGGCCAGAATAAAACTCTTCACCATCATTTTACTATTATTTAATAAAGTAATGCTGCCATGACTGCTAGAAATGTACACAATCGTGTATTTTATTTGAAATAAATGTTGTTACTGTCTGCTTTGTGCCTACTGTTACTGTGGCTTTGTAGCTTTCTTCAGGGAGGCCAGCAGTCCTGGCTCTTCCAAGCATTATAATGGCAGTGAATAGAGGACTTGATTTTGAAGCCCAAAAAAGTGCATCTATTCACCATAAAAGATTTCCACACGGCTCTGGGGGGTTAATAAATGCATTTGTGTGAGAAAAATATCCATATTTAAAACTAAAATAACTAGCTACGACAGACGGCCTACGCAAGTCGACTTATGCCAAAAGAGTGACCCCTGGCGAGATGTAGGAGCAGCGTAAGCTTTGACGCCTCTCGCGGTTCAAACAAATAGGGCTGGGCAACAAACTCAAGCTCCTCTTCTCTTATATCAAAATCGAAATTTCTCTTTAAAACTTCTCATTTTAGCCTTCTAATTCATGACCGGTGTTTTGTTTTGCTCTATCCTCTGCGCTTCCGCGTTCGTCAATACGTCGTGCATCAGGTCAGGGGTTACTCTTTCACCGTAAATCGATGCATACGGTCTTCTGACGGAGACTAGATATTTTAGTTTATAAAGTTTTAAATATGGATATTTTTCTCACACAAACGCATGGCTTCGCTTCAGAAAGCCTTTATTAACCCCCCAGAGCCGTGTGGATATCTTTTATGATGGATGGATATGCTTTTTTGGGCTTCAAAATCAAATCCTCTATTCACTGCATTATAATGCTTGGAAGAGCCAGGACATTATTTAATATATATCTCAGATAGTATTCGTCTGAAAGAAGAAAGTCATATACACCTAGGATGGCTTGAGGGTGAGTAAATCATGGGGTAATTTTCATCTTTGGGTGAACTAACCCTTTAACAAACGTAAATCACAGTAGTATTCAAAGCTGGATTTAGACATATGTGAATAATACAGTAATGCCTCTGGTGTCTGATGTGCCTCATGAGTTCAGCACAGTGGCAAGATGTCAAAATTTCTAGTTTATTTCTTCTGTTCACACTGACAGCTGCTTTTTTATCTACTTTGGAGGTTGTGTTGACGCTAAAGTCATTGCTATGGTAACATTTTTATATATACGGGATATTGAAATATGCTCTCTAAACAGCTGATCTGCGAACGCACCCCTGATTTCACTAGTTGTAGAAGGACAGAGTGGATCAGGTTTGAAAACCAAATCAGTATTGAATACGCAGAACCTGATTTCACCAAATGCAACATGTTCCTGGATCAATCCTGTTGTTGATCCTGGAACAACATTCCTATCAACCAATCAGATTTGAGGGACAAGTTAGCTGTTTCCCCGCCATCGATGAAATTTTCCATTATTTATGACATAACGCTTCCCCGCCATTGACAGAATTTTCTGGCTTTCCGTGTTTTCACTGTTATATGGTAGGGTGCGCTATGACACATCTTCTGAAAGAGTACTGAATCTCCTGATTAAAACACAGGTGAAGAAGTAGCAGAAACAAGCCCTGCGTCCCAATGTGCACGCCCTAAATAATATTGAAAATTACTAATGTCACATACTTTTTATGATGGATAGTATTGCACATTGGGACGCAGGCAAGCAACATCATATGTAGGCAGATGCAAAATAACGCGATCCCCAACATTAAACAGCATATAAATCAAAACTGTCCAACATTACTGAATGAAATGTCGACCAAAAATGAGATATAGTGCAAGCTTTGGGGGTGTTGATGGACTTGATCTACTTTATCTGTTTTGATCATTGTCTTTGACGACAAAAATGCATTTTTCTCAGCTTTTTGTTCAAAATGTTGCTTTTTTATGAAACTTAACCACATTCAAATGTTGATTAAAAAAAGCAATGAATAGAATAAAAAGGGTTTGATTGTTTAAAAGCAGAGGATCTGTTCTTTCTTTTGATATATTGCATGTTCAGATATTCATACAACAAAATATTCTGGGAGCCATGAAATTTTGTGAAAGTGATAAAAAAAAATGTGGTTAGCAAATGTTGGCAACGAAAGAGTTAACAGTTTATGTCAAGTTTAGGCTTACAACCAGGGTTAGGTGCTTCTACATCAGTGTTATTCACCTGGTTATTTCCACCTGATTTTAGGGGTAACTTATGGTTAGGGTTAGGTTTAGGGCTAGAACAGGATTTTATTGTTTGGACAGGAATGTTGTTCCAGCATCAACAAAATATGTTGACCCAGGAAGATGTCTTACTTGGCAAAACCAGGACGTGCATTGAATACAGTTTGTGCCTAAGCTTTCAAGCCTTTAAATTTGTGGTTAAAGAGGATGGATTTAACTAAAGCATGCCATATCCACCTTCCACTTTGCACAAAACAATCCAAAGGTGCTAGATTACAGAACCTAAAAAGGATTATGCAAATATAAAAGAGCTACCCTGTGTACCCTATATTACAGAGCCAATCATCTTAAATGTAATGCATAAAGTCCAAACCCAGTGATCCACAAATTCACTCTGTGTTTTACTCTTGCCTTCTCTTACAAACATATGTAATCTCTCTCTCTCTCTCTCTCTCTCTCTCTCTCTCTCTCTCTCTCTCTCTCTCTCTCTCTCTCTCTCTCTCTCTCTCTCTCTCTCGATCAAACACTGGTACAGAAATAGCCCTAACTGTAGTGACAACTGAGGTGTAAAATCTAAACTGTTGCTATGGAAAAGAGAAGAGAACAGGTTTAACTGCCATCATGCTACCAAATTAATGAGCATTACAGAGACTAACATTGCCACAGGTTACTGTATCAGCGGTACAGGTTACCATGTTAACAGAATTTAATAGCACAGAAAGAGCTATAATTAGAGCTTGAGAGAGCAGAATTGTTTCAAAATTAGAGCTCTTGATTAAATGTGCAAAGTTGCTCTTGAAAGTGAAAAACACACATCTGAATAGCAAACGCGAACATCTGCAATGCTAATTAGCTGGTAGCCTAAATAAGGCACAAATTACGTCAGGGGAAGGTTTTTTGTGTGTTCTGTTCACGTCACACATCACATTTTCCCTCTTTTTCTCTCCTCCAGGATTCTACTGACAGTTGTGGTGATATTCCGTATCCTGATTGTGGCCATTGTAGGCGAAACCGTGTATGAGGATGAGCAGACCATGTTTATCTGCAACACCCTCCAACCTGGGTGCAACCAGGCCTGCTACGACAAGGCCTTCCCCATCTCCCACATCCGATACTGGGTCTTCCAGATCATCCTTGTTTGCACTCCCAGCCTGTGCTTCATCACCTATTCAGTACACCAGTCGGCCAAACAGCGTGACCGTCGCTACTCCTTCCTCTACCCAATTATGGAGAAGGACTACAGTCGTGAAGGTGCCCGCAAACTACGCAACATTAACGGTATTTTGGTGCAGCATTCTGACAGTGGTGGCGGAAAGGACGAACCTGATTGCCTAGAGGTAAAGGAGATCCCAAATGCTCCAAGAGGCCTCCTGCATGGTAGGAGCTCCAAGGTACGCCGACAAGAGGGCATCTCTCGCTTTTACATAATCCAGGTAGTGTTTCGCAATGCACTGGAGATAGGCTTCTTGGCAGGGCAGTACTTTTTATATGGCTTCAGTGTTCCCGGCATCTTCGAGTGTGACCGCTACCCCTGCCTGAAGGAGGTGGAGTGCTACGTATCACGGCCCACTGAGAAGACAGTCTTCCTGGTGTTCATGTTTGCAGTGAGTGGTATCTGCGTTGTGCTCAACCTTGCAGAGCTCAACCACCTGGGCTGGAGGAAAATTAAGGCTGCCATTCGAGGTGTGCAAGCCCGCAGGAAGTCCATCTGTGAGATCCGTAAAAAGGACATGGCCCACCTGTCACAACCGCCAAACCTGGGCAGGACCCAGTCCAGTGAGTCTGCTTATGTCTAATCTCCATTCATCCAAATATGGCGTGGAGAGTGGAATTCTGAAATTACTTGTGCAAATGTTTATAATGGCGAAGGGGGAGTGGCTCCACATAGCCACACTTCTTTCCCACAAGCCACTCCCTCCCTCTTTAATGCATATGACAATGTTTGAGGAAGTTTGCACAATTTGCACTTCTGGAACAGCACGTGAAGACGAGGCATGGAGGAGGAATTTTTGGGAAGTCTCAAACTGTGCACAAGCATCGTTGGAAGGGTGAAGAGTGTGAGGTATTCTGCTGGGAGCTGATAGACGTCAGAGCTATGGAAACAAAAGAATCTGGGATTATTTTTTCACTTTTCTCACTCTTAGATCTTGAGGATAGAGGAAGAATGAAGAAGGATATTTAGCAGGAGAGCGTAGCACATCTATAACCTCCCACTTTTCTTAAACGTTGTCACTGAGATGGTGCCAGAAGAGGAATACTGTTTAGGTTTGCTCTCCTGGCAGTGAATCGGCCTAAAACAAACAACGGGTGAGATATAAACATTGTTACAGCTGTGGCACCTTCACTTTGACGTATGATTGAACAAACATTAGCATCGTTTTTGTAATCTCTCTCTGGTTGTCGTACAAGACTGGGAGATGATTATTACCTCTGCGCAAACTGTGCCCTTCCACAAAGACACCCACTCTTACGTGTTCCAGTCAAGTATTCCTCCCTCTTGTGGTGCATGAATGTGTGTTTATATGTATGTATGTGACCAAAGTTGAAAGAATTTAGAGACTGCAAATTCGTTTTTGTTCATTTTATGATATGTTTTTCGAAAAAGTTGGTGCCATCAACTTAAATGATTGCAAAAAAATGTTTTTTTCCTTCAGATTATTATTTAAAAAATATAGTTAAAAGATTATTCCAAAGTTAGATTATTTATCTTTATTGGGAAAGGGAGCCAACCCTACTGAAAAGAATTTCCATGCTGGCCCAAGGCTGGTTTAAATTGATTGATTGATTGGCTGGTTAGTTGGTGGACATAGACCTGGTCTGTGTCTGAAATCGAATACTTCCCTACTATATAGTATGCGAATAACAGTACCCCAAAAGAGCAGACAGCAACATAGTGTCGGCCCAGATCCGGGCCACATCTGGTACATGTGGATTCCACGTGGGCCGGATCTGGGCGGCACTATGTTGCTGTCTGGCTAGTATGTCAGAATACATAGTATTGGAAAAACAGTAGGCGAAAAGTCCCCGGATGACCTACTTCCAGTAAGATTCTGAAGTGTGCATATGATGGACACTTTACTATCCCATGAGGCCACAGGAGAGGATTTGTGAATGGCAGTAAAGTGACAATAGGTCACGTGACAGTAACAATATGGCGGATGTAGTATGTCTGAATTTCATTCATACTACCCACATTCATACTATATAGTATGTACTTTTTAACGGTCGCAAAGTAAATTCAAATTCAAATGCAGTACCTACACACAGTATGCGATTTCAGACGCACCAGAAAAAATATGCTAGGTAACCAGCATGGTCTTTCTGGTAAATGTGATTAACAAAGAAAATCTTGTTTGTTATGATCATGTAGATGCTAAAATGTTTTCATGTATCCAGATGTTTCTATCAGATGAATTTATTATCAAAAAAATTTCCATAAAGATATCTTTCAAAGGCATGTTTACAAAGCTTTATCCGTCAAATGACTTTTGAAATGAAAATTGATGTTCAGTGTGTGTTATTAGGAAAAAGGAACAATTTACAGTGTTTTTATTAGCTTTTTCTTCTTGTCACATGTTTATCGGCATGCATTTATTAGTAAGAAAAGAAGAAAAAAAATATATGTATGCATTGCACTTTGTGGGATGGGAAGAGTGGATAAAAGGAGAAACTCACTCTGGGAAGGACATTAGTGGAGGGAAAGTGAGCCTTTTGAATTGGTCCATCCTAAATAAGATCAATGACGAGTGTAGGCGTATGTGCGTGTATGTAGCTGTGATCCCCTGTGTGCCTTTGTTTACACAGCGTGGGATAAAGCAGGGTGTAAAGTCTCTAACAAAGACACACAAATTACATTGAGTTGTCATTCAGCCAATATTAGCACTAGCTTAGGCCCCACTAAAGAGAGTATTTGTGCCTACACCTCCCTGACTAACCTCTGCACGTGCACATGAAACAACCCAGTGTAGACAGAACACAGTGCAACTAACACGGGCCAGATCACTGACATACCGCAGAGGCAGAAAACACTGACAGAGAAGATGCAGAGAGAAAGAGAGGAAACTGCAGAGGCCCTTTAATAGCAACACATTGTGTCCTGACTTAGGCATGTCTTATAGAAAAGTCTTTCACAGGAAAGTGTGTGTTTATGTTTAGCTGGACATGAAGTGTAGTTCAGCCACAAATCTGATTCAGGCCAGAAGTCAGTGTGAGGATGGATATTGTCGTTCACATCTAAATCGAACGAGAGGTATAAAATAGGTCACGTTTATGAGGCCTCACATTTGTTTTACTGCAAATGTAAACAACTCGTAAATGATCCGTAAAACTTTTAGAAGCAAATGCAGACTTTTCTGTACAACCCTGTTGCCTCCAAGATGAGAACCAGGATTTCTATGCTTACATTTACGCCCAGGTTCCAAAATTAACTCTCATCAAGCGGCAAATGCAATTGGCAAGTACATAAATGAAGCCTCTTGCCAGTTTATTAGGAACTGCAACTGACTGCAATAATCTGAACCTTGATGAAGTGATGCAATTTAAAGACATACAAACAAAAACAAAAAAACTATTGCAAATACAGTTCCATGGCCATTATATGCCAATATTTAGGACTGGTACATTTTCACCTGCCATTTGCCAGCATGACAAAAAGTTATTATTATAAGTATATGTTTTTTCGGGACCAGTTTAACATGTAAATTATAAGGGACTATAGCCATCATTGTGTGGGGTAAAAAGGAAATGCACCCCTTCGCTTGGGACCAAGCACATCCAATATCTGTCTCTTTTCGTACGCTGTACCTTCTCCTGAGAATTCCCGCTCTTTTATTATGATCTTTTACAAGCGTATTATTTTCAAAAGCAGTTCAGAGATTATGAAGATTGATTCCCCAAGTGAGAACTTCTTCATGTGCTTGCATTAATCCACTCTTCTCCTCAGTCTATTTTTTATAAATCCTATATCAAAGTTTAAATACCAGACAAAAAAGAACAATGTCAAATTTTGTTTCTTCTTTTTATTTATTCCAGCTTGTGAATTATGTTTGTGTGTGTTACTCTTTTATACCGTGCTGTAATATGAGGGTTAACCACAGGGGGTATTTAAAGACCAGAATTAAGATATGAAGTAAAAATGTGGCTTTACTTGCCAAAGTTATATGCAACTAATTGGGTTTCAGTGAATGGGTTGTTTACTGTAAAGCATGTATGACTGATATGGAAAGCATGTTTTTGTTCTTCTTTTCCCTCTCTTTTTTTATGAAACACAAAAGCAGGTATAAAAAAAAAAAAACATGGTTAGATTAGAAAACTGGGTAAAGTGGCAAATTCTTGAGGCTTTAATGGGCCAAAACTGAATTGAAAGACTGTAGCAGGTTTTTAGACTGCAATCTTGTTACAAACGTATGCAACACTTAATGTTCAGCACAAACTTTTGACATGAGGGAAGTATTTTTACGGTTACATGCATACCGTAGTCACTGCCAGATGATTTTTGTAGAAAATAACCGTTTTCACCTACAAAAAGTGGAGACATAATTGATGTGTAAGTAACCAGCCTGCTGTTTAATTGACAATATGACGTTAATCTACTGCCACTGCTCATCATCTCTGCTGTGAGATGAAGATATTAACTGCTGATATTTCAGTCATAAAGTTATAATGGCAGTTAAACACCTAGTGGACCAGTGCATTTGGGGAAAAAATGTCTCAGGTGTCAGATTTTTTTTAAATGACCTTTTCAAATGACGTTTTAAGTGTTTCTACAATTATTGTTTGGTGTACAGTGTCTTTGCAAAAGCCAGTTTAAAGTTTGCCCATGTTTTATAGAGTTCTAAAACAAACACTATTGATAAATTGTGAATTATTTGATACCAGTGAATCTTTTACGAACATGTTTTCAGGAGGACAATCAGAGTAATGCTCAAATATCTAGTCTAGTCTCTCCTGTAAAAGACATATTTTGTTGATCCTGGAACAACATTCCTGTCTGTAAATTTGGTCTTAACACTATTTCACCAAGTACAACATGTTCCCGGAACAACACTGAAATCAACCAATCAGATTTGAGGGACAAGTTTACAGTTTATGTCAAGTTTAGGCTTACAACCAGGGTTAGGTGCTTCTACATCAGTATTATTCACCTGTCATTTCCCTCTGATTTTAGGGATAAGTGTCTGCCAGAAATCACGGCACCCACAGTCACCAGAGCCCGTGTCCCAGCCACATTTTTACCAACCCAGGTTTTCCTCTAAATCTCTGGCTCATGATGAATCCCTCATTTCGGCATAGACAGTTAAATGGGATTATGCATTTTTAATCTGTTGTCCTTCTCCTAATAACCACTGTTGTATGTCCAAAAAGCCATCCTTTAGTTTTAAACTAACCTTTAGTATTCGCTTTTCCTTTCTCTTTAAGTACACAATTTGACTAGGATGATAGTTAAGGGAAGCTTCAACCGATTACAACTCCACGTGTGCTGCCAGGGCTGTTTGACACCCGCCGCACAAACCGTACTAATCTCTCAGGAATAAGAAGAGTCGCCGCTCCTAATCACTGCTAGCTGCTTACATGGTCGTATAAATACACGATTAGCATTTGGCAAAGGCAAAAGGGCAAGCGAGTCATCCATCCCTCGTACCTGCACCATCACAGGACGAATCACATCAACACATGTCACTATAACTCAGGATCTGTGCAATCCTAAAAAAACAACGTTTGTACACACAGAGAGAAAGAGAGAGAGAGAGAGAGAGAGAGAGAGAGAGAGAGAGAGAGAGAGAGAGAGAGAGAGAAAGAGAGAGAGAGAGAGAGAGAGAGAGAGAGAGAGAGAGAGAGAGAGAGAGAGAGAGAGAGAGAGAGAGAGAGAGAGAGAGAGCAGCACGAGAAATCAGGGCCCGTTCTGCTAACCAGGGAAACATTATTACAGGACAACTTTTCAGTTCATCGCAAAGTGTAACATCAATGTAATTAGCCATATGAAATGAGTGACGAGTAGACAAGTAACTTCCCAGATAGCAAGCCACAATCGAAAACAATGTTAAATCAATGTTTATGTGTCAATGTTAACTGCATTGTATCAATATCACGTTTGCACCTGCAATTAATGTTGAGAAAATGTTAAAATTTCATCCAAAAATCAATGGTAATGACATTGAATTAATGTTACAATGTTCTTGGTTTGTGACTTTCTTTGCAACAAATAATGTGTTTTGGTAAACACTTTTACAAAGACCACAATCTCATAAAAAGCCAAGAGTCAAACTGCCAAACTAAAGGAAACACTGATCACCATAATGGTGACCAAACATTTTCAATAAAACATCAACATCTAAACCTCTGTTAATTCTCAATAAGAGCTTCTGCAAATCTTGAGAGACTTGTGTTCTCTTTTATCTTCAGTTGATTTCAGGCTGTGTGGCTTTAAGTCAGTTGTAGTTGTTGTGTTTCATTTTCTGAGAGTGCAAGCATGATGTTGAACCAACATCACATTGTAACATTGATTCAATGCCATTACCATTGATTTTTGGATGAAATTTCAACATTTTTTCAACATTAATTGCGGGTGCAAACGTGATGTTGATTCAATGCAGTTAATGTTGACAGATTAACATTGTTTCGATGGTTTGCTTAGCTCTGCCCCCTTCGTCGCTGTTGCTTGGTTAGACAAGCTTTACAGCGCGTCCCATTAATTATTTTGAATACTGAATGAAGTTATGCAGGAATATGATTAAAAACTGTAGAATCAGTGAATCAGAATCAAACGAATATGTCAAACGAAAAGAGAAAAGCTTAATTTTATAGTGATTACAATTGTGTCACTATAATAATTGCCCCATCAACAATGTTTTGCTCTATAATTTCTGTAAAATATTCAAACAAATGACTTCCTTAGACTCAAAAGAGCGAACGCTTGTCTGATAATATGGCGGATGGCAACAGTTGCTTAAGGCAATGCTTAGTCAATTCAGATGTATTATCCTAACTCCTAAAATAAATATTGTTTTTCAGTTATTAAAAGATTCAGAAATGCAGATGTTAGACTTGTAATACCCTATGCCATATGGTTAAGCATAACAGCGCTACCTGTAGCTGAACGTCCTTCAGAGATTACAATGTGCAACCCTTTAATCCACCATGAAATAAACAGTCTGATTACTTTATCTAATTAAAATGGGCTTAGATTGTGTGCACTGAATAGGATTTATTAATTTATATAAGATTTTAAATAAGATTTTCTTTTTTTTTTTCTTTTTTTTTTCTTATTTTGTGTGTGGAAATGATAGGCAAAGGTCAATGCACAATTGTGTTCAACTTAGTGTGCAAAATGTGATTTTCCTGAAATATTAAATGGGTGCTGCTAAAATGCTTAAGTAATATTACTGACAGCTGTACATCAATTGCTACAGAAATTCTACAAATTGCACCATCTCTCAGCCCTGTTTTAATCTCTTTCATAGTTGTTGAATTTAATTCAAATGAACAATTCTTACTTGTTTCTAATTTCCACAAGGAAATCTGTTGTTTGGAACACAGATTTCTGTTTTGTAACTGACCTTATTTGAAGGTTTTCTTTCTATATGTTTCTGAATTGTGGATTGTGTACAATGACTTAATTAAACACCTTGAATGGACTCAAATGATTTGTCCTTTAGTGTGCATTTTTGTGTGTATACTGTATACTAAATGCAGATATTTTCATGGATATTTGGTGCAGATTGAATGTGGGAAATACTGATCTCCAGTATTTCCAGAAAAGAATTGCAAGCTTAAAGGAATAGTTCACCCAAAAATGAAAATTCTGTCCTCATTTACTCACCCTTAAGTTGTTCCAAACTTGCATGAATTTTCTGCTGAACACAAAAGAAGATATTTTGAAGAATATGGGGAAATAAACAGTTGATGGGCCCCATTGACTTACATAGTAGGAAAAAAATACTATGGAATTCAATGGGGCCCATACACTGTTGGTGTCACGATCCCTGTACTGTGTCTTGTGTTTTGTAAGGACTTTTATGTTGAAGTGTACTCTTTGTTCCCATTGTTTCTGTGTTCACTTCCTGTGTTTGGTTCCTGTTTTGCCTTGTATCTTGTGTCACCATAGTTACCCTCATTATTTCCCATGACATCAAATCACCAACACCTGTCCCTCATCAGCCCCTTCAAAATATCATCTTTCAGCAGAAGAAATTCATACAGGTTTGGAACAACTTGAGGGTGAGTAAATGATGACAGAATTTTCATTTTTGGGTGAACAATTCCTTTAATCTGTGATGTGCAGCTAAATATGATATTGAAAAACTGAAAGTGACAGACTAAGTCTGGTCTGAATTAATCATTTAGAGAACAACTGAGCACTGGTTTGGCCAGGCTGAAAGACCAGGGCTGTGTCTGAAAATGCCCCCTATACCCTAGGGCACTATTTGAGGGGACAGCCATTTGTAGTGGTGTCCAAAATCATAGTGGACGATATCGAGTGCACTCATTCAATCCCACAATGCACTGCAATAACAAGTGTATGTATGCTCACATATAATATAATATATATATATATATATATAAAAATATAAATCTATATCTGGCGCCGATGTGTGTGCTGCCCACACACAACATAGCTGTGGCCACAATGGTCAGCGCTGCACACTCTGAAGTCTCTGGGATTGGAGACTCTGGCGTGGTGACCATCTTGGCAGAGGGCTCAGGCGTGGTGGCCATCTTGGCTGAGGCTCAGGCGTGGCGGCCATCTTGGCTGAGGGCGCTGAACTGGCGGCCCTGACGGTTGGAAATTCTGGTGTGGCGGCCATGATGGCTGGAGACTCTGGCGTGGCGGCCATATGATGTGGTCTAAAAACAAAGCGCTGCCGGCGACTCCCGTAACCCGAACGAAGCACGTTGATGGGTGCCCACGCGCTCATCCGGGAGAATGCCCATACAAGGAATTCCATCCATTTTGACGTAATACATGGTCATACTTGAAGAAAAACTTTCCGAAACTTGTTTGAATCCAGAAGGAGTGTATTTGACACAGAAATACTGTCATACGTCCAACTCATTTTTTTAAATTTTGGCCATGTTTAGCATGAGCATCCAACTCTTCAACAGTGTAAATAAGTCAGAATGCATGAAATAGCATTAGACCCCCCCTTTAAACCATCTAAGAACTTGAAACCAGTTTAGACTGGTTTATTTAGAGAATGGATTGTTTTACCCAATATTTGTGTTTGCTCATTAGACTACCGTACTGTTAGCTTAGCAACATGCTAATGTCATAGTCTATTGAAATCACTCTTCTGTATTTCGTGCAGAACGCTATAGAGTCAGGTTATATGCCATACTGAATTTAACGTGGATGAAAAAGAAAAAGTGAGGGACAGACATACCCCAGATAGCAGACCAACACTGAATCAACATTGAATCAATGTTAATCCATCAACCAAATTATCATTGAATCAATGTTGAAATTTAACATTGATTTTTCATCAGGTTTGCACCCTGAAATAATGTTATTTCAACAATGAAAAATAGATCAAGATGGACATAAAATCTATATTTTTTCAACCTTAATTAAATCACTTATTTAACATTGAATCAACATAAAAACAATATCAAATCAATCTTGCTTTATGTATAGCAGGATTCTATGGCAGTTAATTGTCTGTTTTTTTTTCAATCAAAGACCACATAGGGCTGCAATTAATATGGTTTTGAATCAAAGAGTCACTCAAAGTAAACAACTTCTTTCAGTTTACGTGCAAATGTGTTTATTTATCCCCCCACAGTTTGAACAGGAATTAACATCACATTCAGGAAAAACAAGTGGCTCTAAAATGGCATTTCACGGTGACTCAACATTTAGGCCTGGTTTCACAGACAGATTAAATTTAGATTAAATCAGGATTATGCCTTAGGACATTTAAGTAGCTTTTATAAACATGCCTTAAAAAACATTACTGATGTGCATCTTGAGACAAAACAGTGGCACTGATATATTTTAAGATACAGTGTGTCGGTGCAACTTTCTTTCAGTTAAAACAGCTCAAACATGCATTATAGTCTGGAACTAGTTTAAGCCTTGTTTGTGAAACCAGGGGAAAGAGCTTAAAGTACAGAATATAATAAAATGGATGACAAAGTGACTTAAAACAATTACATGGAATTGTTGATTCTGACTTTATAAAGCAATGCCAGGAGAAAAGCCTGGAAAACCATGACAACATAAATGCAACCTGAATCTGTAAAATGGAAGTAAATGCAAATGGAAACTCACCAACAAAGACAGAAACACAGTACCACAGACTGAAACACTACCACAGTTCACTGTTCAGGACTTGAAGCTTTTCAAGGATCGAAGCTACTCTTCTGATACCAAAAGGATGTTCTTAACTCATTAAATTGATACTCTGATGAACTCAGGGGTTTCCACCACAAGCAATGCCCCAAAGCAGTTCAGGGGCATAACGGGCCATTTTTGCAGTAACAGCAAATAAAAACTTTGAGGTTTCCTTTTTCTCAGCCATCACTTGTTGTAAGGCATCTAAAGAATACAAAAACAAACAGGAAGTTAGAACTGCACAATGTTTTAAAACATTTTATCGGTAGTAGTGTATGACTGACAGAAGGTGGGTCATAAATATTTGGAAATGTGACTGTTACAAATGTACTACAAAATTAAGTGCAACTTGAAATGATTAAAAAATTGTTTAAGTTAAAACATACTGAATTCAAATTTATGACTATTTAATGAATTTTAATATAAACCTTTTAGGTTGATATTGAAGCAGGGCACAAGCTGATGTAACAGTTGATTCAAAACTTTAACTCCCTCGGTCACAAAGCCAATGTCAGCAGGTGTTCCATGAAGTTCTGCCCCTCCTTCCGAATGATGAACACTGCCACGGTGAGCTGCTCAAAGTCACCCTCACAATCATCTGTCTGGTTATACTAAAGTAGAGTACATAAAACAAACAAGTTTCAGTGCCTTTTGCTATCATAACTACAAAATACACAAATTTAGACGTTCTGAAAAACAAATCAAAATAGAATATGCTGACATACAACTCACAAGGTACTCTTTGATGAGGTATTCAGGATTTTCTCTCAGGAAAAAGATAAGGGCCTTCAGGACACACTCTCTTCTCAGGTGAATGTTCTCAGTCTGTGATAAAGCAATTGTAATTATGTTTCTTATTTTAAAAAAAAATCTGAATAATCTGTAATAGGGAATCAGATTTTGCAGATATGTGAAAGCAAAGGACAGGAAAATATAAAAATCTACAAAACTAAAATAATTTGTATTAATGACTGACCAGATTTGCAATTAAGAAATGCATCTGAATGCATTGGTTGCATTTTTAATTTAGTCTGAAAATTAAACATGCATCAACAAATCATAAGTTATCTTTACACCCATATTTAATTATTCTAGATCAAAGGGATAGTTCACACAAAAATTTAAATTTGATGTTAATTTACTCACCTTCAGGCCATCCAAGATGCAGTTTTCTTTTTTTCCTTCAGCAGAAATGGAAAGAAGATTTTAGCTGATAGTCTATCCAAGTCTAAAGTTTGTTAATGAGGATAACATGCAAGTCAATAGACAACATGGATTTTACTCAAACATATCCAACAGTAGTCATTAATATTATCTATAAACAGTTATAGCAGGTTTTATAGAAATGACTTACCATGAATTGCAAAATGTCCTCAGTCGTCAAACAACATAGAAAAGCTTTAAATCCTAAGGAGAGAAGAAATTATGCAGTATTTATAAGTGGTCTAAAATTGTTTGCTACTGGTCAATTAATTAGTTGTGTAAATACTCTTTCTACTATTAAAAAAAAAAAATTCGTCATTCATCATTATTTTGGGCTAACAAATAGATGAATAAATCAGATTTATCATTTTAAGACAAATAAAAGATCAGACAAACATTACTTTAAAGACTAAAGTCAATGTTTCAAATTTCTCGCGCTGCATACATGGTAAAGGAGGCATTTATTTTAAAAATATGTTATACATATACTTCAAAGGTCCAAACTTAATACATTTCTATAAAACAAACGAGTAAAGGCAACATCTTGTATAAATAGAACATATTCAGTAAGGTAGCTTGGCGCTAACCTGTATAGCCAATCGCAAACGATCGTGCAAATTCAAGAATTCGGTTAATTACGATTCCGTTAGTATCCATGTTCACAAACTACGTTAATTAACTCTACGTAACATACGTTCAAACGTTGCATTATCGAGTATATTAATTCAAGCAAATTTCCAAGATAAACCTACCTTTCATCCAAGTCCGGGGAGAATATCGTCGAGCAGAAAGTTCAAGACGCTCGCGCGTGACGTCACGTCAGAGAAACTTCTGCCACGCGGTCCTTAAAGGGAAATTGTACGTTGGCTGCAAGTGAGTATTTGTGAATTTCTATGTGTTTAGAAAGAGTGTACAATACTAAGGTACAATTCAGAAAGCAGAAAGACAAATTAAATAGAGTCAAATAGTTATAGTAATATATAGTATAGTATAATTATAGTAATAATATATACTATAGTTATAGTAATATTCACTTTTTACAGTGTAGCTAGCCAACTTTAGAGGGTTGGAGACGTTTTCCATGATGGGGGAGTTTTGAAAACATTATTACTACTACTACTACTACTACTACTACTATGTGAATGTGAATAAAGTGTTGAATGAGGGGACAGATGGATTGACAGTAAGCCTCACCAGTGGAGAATTAAGCTGACCAAAAATCAACATTGATTCAATGTTTGTCTTTTCAACACTGAAAAGCATGGAATTATCAACATTGATCCAATATTATTTAGCATTGAAATTTCAACCTCAACCAAAATGATGATTCTGATGGAATTTCAACATTGAATCAATGTCACATTGCTATCTGGGACAGTTTTTACAATGGTATACTCAATGCCATCTCAAGTACACTGAAAAAAACAATAAATAAAATGAACTTAATTTTTCTTTTTCAAGTTTTTGCACGCATAGTTTTTAAGTAAATTTCACATATGGAATTAAGTAAACTCAACTAAATTAAGTAAAATGAACAAAGAAAATAAGTCATTTTAACTTGGTTTTCTACTTAGTTGAAGTTTTTTTTTTTTTTTTGCAATACTGTTTACTCAAACTGAATTAAACCACGCTCTAAAGTGTATGCTTTATGTAGAAACATCTAAGTAAATAATACAGTAGATATTGTGTAGACTCCACATCTACATAATAGTAAACTCAGTACCCACCCAAACACAGAGATCTCAATATTTGGTACTTATGCATGCCCCAGTGCATGATGGGAACACCAGTATCAGAAAAGTTGAGTAGTTTTACTTAATTTTATAATGTTGATATTTGGTATTGTGTATTGTCTGGCATAGTGCTGCCTATGTAGAGTGTTGCAAATCAATCACTTATAAGATTCCATGATGGTTAAAATGATGTCTTAAAAGACAGTTGCCTTCTAAATTTCATGCGTCAAGCATGTTAGTCCACAGAGGCAGCTGCCAGGTGTAGAGAAAAAATAAAGCATGAACTTATGTTTTTTTTCCCCCCTCCACTTTGCCAACCGATTAAGCTACAGAACATGTTATTTGATAAATTTATTAAGTTCCTTGCAATATATAAGTGCCAGAGAGGAGCATTACAGAGAGGCAGAGTAAAAATGTGGCGCAAACTAAGTGAGGGTGAAAGAAAGATATGACTCTTTTCTTAAACAAATATGACATTTAGAGCAAATGAACACCAGAGCAATTCTTGAATATCTATATAATATCTAGTCCATCGTAGATATTCTATAGATATCGTAGATATTCTACGATATTCCATCTAGTCCATCTAGCCTGACTAGATGGACTTTGGGGAAGAAAACTCATTGAGAACTCTTTATTCATGAAACACAAGCAGAATAAATTCCTGTGTAAACAGTTAATGACATAATTTTTATGTAAATTCATTCCAAGCGAGTATAAATTCAGTCTGTTTTTCCAGTTTCAGTTTCCAATTTTCCTTTTCACTCTATTTTAAACTGTATGACCCCAGAACTATTCAGGAACGGTAAGATTGAATACATGTAAATTTAACAGTTGGCTCCATTAAATCTGAGACTATGTGAAAATCTGGAAAAATTATCATGTAAAATGTAGAAGCAATTCTGCACCCATTCCAAGTCACTAATCAAATAAGATCATTTGTTGTTGTTTTTTCTTTTGGTTTTTTTAAACTGTTTGTACAAAAGGTCAGATTTAACAGAAGATGACCTTTGAAACATCCTCAAATCATGCTGGGATAACGGATTATTATTATGGCCCTGTTGAAAAAAAACAGCATATGCTGGTTAGGTATGGTTTGAGCTGGTTTAAGCTGGTCCTTAGCTGGTCATGAGCTGGTTTAAGCTGGTCAAGAGCTGGTCCTAAGAAACTAGCTCCAGATCAGGACCAGTTTAAACCAGCTCAAACCAGCTGCCATGCTTCAAAACATACCTAACCAGCATATGCTGTTTTTTTCAACAGGGGGTTTAGCACAAATGTGTGGAGTCCAGTTCGAGTACTGCTCTTATAAAAGCACAAGGGGTACACACTAAATAAAATGCAAAATAGAAGCATTTTCACTAGTGGTTTTAGACTTTTGAATCCAACTTCGTGTTGTTTATACATAAACAACCCTGCGCTAAATTGCACAGTAACCTGATCACATATTAGTAATTGTAACTACTATATTACCTGGAAAAGACGTCGTTTCCAAGTGCTTAATGGCTGCATTAATGAGTTCATGCAGTTCCTAGATCAACAAAACACACAACAGCTTCTTAATAGCGGTGGTCATAGCAGGAATATGGTAATTATAATGGAAAGGCTAATGAACTGTCATGAATTAAAGATTAAAACTGCAGGAACATTTCTTTCTAAATGTGGTCTTTTATTTGAAGCATCATGCTGCGTTTTTGAGTCATGGATTTGTACATATGTGACATTAGATAGCTTGTCTATTTTCTTATATTGTACACATCTATGTGTGTGTGTGTGTCATGTCAATCCCCTTCTACTGACTTCTACTGCCCGCAGTCACGTGGTTACGAGTTGGGATTGAGGGCCTGTTGCCACGGCAATAAACCAGGCAGTAATATCACTAAGCGCTACAGGGATTATTGTGCGGACAGATGGGTGAGAGAGCGTCACTTCCTAAGAGACGAGCAGAGATCACGACAGGCTCCGCCCACACACTATATGTCATAATCGTTAGCATCACCACCTGCGGCTGCCAGCATACATCATCTGATCTCACACAGTGAAAGTAAATGTCACTATAATCACCTTTGATCAACGTAATCATACATTAAAAATAATGCAAAAGCAGACTTGTTCTGGTAACATATTCATGCGCCACTAGAGATTCAGATTATAATAGCCAGCATTAGCACTGATTTGCTATTTAATGCATGCTCCTCTCTTTCGTTAATAGCATGACACAGCTATCAATAAATTGTGCATGTGGAGCAGTGAAATTATTATATGTTCAGTAATGACATGTACATGCACTCTGCCTTCAGATACTAATGACCTCTCTTTGACAAACCCAGGAGCAGGGGAAATGGCTTCAATCCACTCTTTGCAGCTCTCATGTTGGGGTCGAGGTGGACGGCTCTGCCTGACTGCTCCTGTCTTCAGGACTAACAGATGAAGAGGAGAGGGGTTTGCACCCTACTGAAAGAGATGAGAAAGACTGAAAAGAGAAGAAAGAGTGCTAAACCACTTAGTGCATAAGAAGTGCATGAAGTGTGTATTTTGTTAAATGTTAAAGTACTTTCTCTTACTTATCCCAATTTAATATGCAGTCATATTAACCCTAAAGAGCCTTAGATATGAAATAATAGTCAGTGAATCAAATTTTTTTAAACGGAAGTTTTTTTTAAACTTTAGACAAAATATATATTTTTAAATGTTTACATATGTTTTTTGGTTTTTTTTGTATTATATTTTCAGGCTCATAGTATGATATATGAGAATATGGAGCTCATGCTTGAAGAGGCAAAAATATGTTACTGATATTTATATGGCCAAGAATATAAGTCAGTGAGATCTTTACAACAGTCTAACAGATTATTTGCATAAAATGTATATAAATATCCATTGTCACTCCATCCCAGCAAGCAATAGCCATCATTTCCCCACCTCGGTTAACTATAGACCCGATATAGTCCGGCTATGAGTGACCCACTTCTAGCCAAAATAACCTTGAGTTTGGTTACATGTCGTTTTTGCCAAAATAACTTGCGAGATGTATGATATTCCATCATGTAAGCAAAGTCAGCAGTGATTACAAGGTATTTGGTTTCATTTATTTGACATGTTCATGTTCTAGATGACTAGTCTATTCTTGGGCTATGGTTAGACAACTATTAAATTTTCACTGACAGCCCAAATTTTGCCTTGTTTTAGCCTAGACGTCAGAGCTGTGTTTGGACGGCTATTAGACGTCTTTTAAATGGAAAATTGCTTGCTGGGATATCTCAATAATGGGTAACACTTTATAATAACTGCACACTATAAAGCATTAGTTAAGCATTAGTACATAGTTAATTCATCATTCATAGACATTAATAAGCAGTTTATAAATACAGCTACAAATGCTTTATTCTTGATTTATAAGCATATCTATAATGTGTTTAATAATTGTGTTTTCACACTTTATTAATGATAAATTTATCATTTCTAAATGATGTATTACATTATTTACAAACCAGTTAATTAGAAGTTGTCAGTGGTTCATAAGATCATTTAGAAAGTGTAAGTAAAGTATTAATAAACTTTTTAAATTTACATTTATACATCTTATTATTTAGACATATAGAAATAGTTACTCAGTGTGTTAATAAATGCTTTATTAACATGTATTCCTATTGTAATTTATAATTAATTCAGGCAGTTATAAACATTTAGTAGTTGTCAGTGAACTATTTTTGTGAGCTCATCTAAAGTGAGGACTATTTATGCCTCATAAAGCTTTTACAAAGGAGATTTAAAGGCTCAGTTCTCTTCTGCACGGCTGTTCTCTAATGTTTTAAAGTTAGTACTGAGGTAGTTTTGACACTGCAAAATATTTTATTATTTTATTGTTTTATACAAATTTTATTTGTTGTATTTTGGCACTCCTGTAATCCAGTGTTGGCACTGGCAAATATTTATTCAGCAATGTTTACATTTTACAGAAATTTATTTTTATATCAGATTGCAGAGGCTTAGTTTCATTTTACTGCACAGTTATGTTTTCTGGAGGTGTACAGGAATTTTTTATTTTCTATGACATTGAAGAGGTTTATTTTTAATTTTATATCAAGTCACCAGTTGTACAGTTTAATTTTTTGCATCTTGAAATAAATATTTCTATGTTCTGTATCACTCTGTATTGTGTTGGTTTCCTTTTTCTGTTTAGAAGAGAACTGAGCCTTTAAATCTCCTTTGTAAAAGCTTTACGAGGCATAAATAGTCCTCACTTTAGATGAGCTCACAAAAATAGTTCACTGACAACTAGTCAAGTCAAGTCAAGTGAGTATAGTATTACTATATGTCTAAATAATATGTATAAATGTACATTTAAATAGTTTATTAATCATTTACTTACACTTTCTAAATGATCTTATGAACCACTGACAACTAAATAACTGTAAATAATGTAATACTTAATTTAGAAATGATAAATTGATAATTTATAAAGTATGAAAATACAATTATTAAACACATTATAGATATGCTTATAAATCAAGAATAAAGCATTTATAGCTGTATTTTTAATTTGCTTTTTAATGTCTATTAATGTTTTATGAATGATGAATTAACTATGTACTAATGCTTAACTAATGCTTCATAGCGTGCAGTTATTATAAAGTGTTACCCAATAAGGTCTTAATAAGATGATATTTAAATGCTGTGCAAATTCTGCTTTATACGAGATGGTGTGGAGCAGCCAGAGTGGAAACGGTTGCATTGGTGCCGTGACCCGGGCGGTAGAAAAGTTTAGGTTAAGCATCCTTGTTTGCATGCACGCCTCCCATGGCTGAGGGAAACTCTATGGCCATGCTTGTTGGTTACTCTTTTGAAGTTTAACTTCATTTATAGATATTAACTTGATTATATAATATATGTGAGTAGGAGTGCGATATGGCTCTACATCAGCATGGCTGTGATTAGACCATAAGCATGAGGCCGCAGGCAATCACAGCTGTGATGATGTAAAGCCATGTCACACGACTACGAGTGTAATATTGCATTTATACAACCGTTCAACGACACAAGTGTGTAAATAAATAAAAAATGACAATGGAGTGTCTTTAAAAACCCTCTTTTGTGCAGTTCCGTTCCACCACAGATTTAAATCTTAAATTGAAGTGCTCCTATTATGCTATTTTAAAGGTTCCTAATTTTGTTTTGGAGGTATCCTACAACAGGTACATGCATCTAAGGTCAAAAAACAGTTTCTCATAATATACATTGCACATCACCACATTTGTCACAAACGCCGGTAAAGATTCCACCGGAGGTCTCACTCTCCGGAGTACTAATGGTTAATTCGGACTCCATTTCCCTAGCACCCACATTCTGGGACTGATTGCTGCACACCTGATCCTCATCACACAGACTATTTAAACCCTGGTTGCTCAGTCAGTCATTGCGAAGTCTTGTTTGCCCCAGCTGCATTTCTGAGCGTTATTTTCCCCTGTTGTTACCTTGCCTGTGTCTTGGACTCCCGTTTTCGACTCTGTGCTGCCTGCCCTTGATTAGTGCTTGCCTGGACTGTGGATTCTGATTGTTTGCTGCCTGCTCTGACCCATTGCCTGTTATGACCACGCTTTCTGCCTTGCCTCTGATATTGCTGTTCTCCCTGATTTCTCGACCCAAGCCTGTTTGTACACTGAGATTGTTTTACTTTAATAAACTGCACATGGATCCCAATCTGCCTGAGTCCTCGTTACAACATTCTTCAATGATTCTCAAATGACTTGTCGGATGAATCAGTCTCTCTAAATCCCTCCTTTCCACGAGCCTGCTCTGCTCTGATTGGTCAGACGACCCAGTCTGTTACAATTGGTCTATTCTGCTCTGCTCTGATTGGTCAGATGGCCCAGTCTGATGTGATTGGTCTACTGCTTACAGTGCTTGTCAAAAGCTAAACAGCCATTACCATAACTAAACTTCAGCTCCGGAGGCTTCCTTAGTCAGTAACGATGCAGTTGATTTTACCATATCAATCCGAGCACGAGTCCGATGATGAAACATTGAAAGAACTAGTTATTCACCCCGAACCTCCATCACAAGGACAACTAGAGCAGGATGTTTCTCAGTGATACGCTACTCATTTTGATGTACATTATGAGAAGTTTCAACTGTAATTTGAGGAAAGGAAAGAAGAGGAAAGGAAAAGAACTTCAGTAAGCTTAAAACAGATTGCAGAAAAATTGCAACAACAGCTGCAGCTTCAAACTTCATTGGAATGGCTCAGAATGGCTCTGTTCTAAAACTAATGAGCTGCCACAACAATGTTCCTTTGAACCTTTTACATTTTGGAACAGCTTTCCTGTTAAGATTACGACTGTAATACCTTCAAATTCTAAGTGAAATGAGTGAAAAAAGCACTAGTAAACTGGTACCACACAAGCCAATCAAACACCAGTGTATCGTGCCACTCGTGCCTTATACACACACACAAACGCGCCCCCGACTCTGGCAGCTTGGCAGCAACACTGTCACACGACACTGCGCTGTGGCCATGTTTGGCCTGCAACCCTGCCCACACATGCAGAGCGGAACCACAGTGTGCAGTGGGCACGCCAAGACCCGGGTCACATCCACGTCACCATCTACAAAGCAAAGCCCTGAGCCCTCAATATAGTCACAGTGACAGCCGTAGCAGAGAGGACACACAGGCTCTCCTGACAAGTGTATCCCTTCCAGTCTAACACACATACACACACACACACACACAGTTATGTAATCCTGCCACATGCAGCCTGCACTTTTTAAGCTGGTCTTGACTCCTGGCTTGGTTCAGTATTCTGTGTTCTTCTGACAGTATTTACTTACATTGTCTAACAACGAATAGTTTATCCCGGAAAGACAGAGAATTACGCAGACAATAGAACAATATGCAACATAAAACAAAGATTGGTAAACTGTTAATATGAACACATGATAAGAATGTAGTATTATTTAAAATGTTATAGACAGATTTGTAAGCTGTCATTGTAGAGTGTGTAGAGATCACTTGCCTGTTTGTTCACCTGTTATAATTACTAAAAGTCCTACTACTGATTTTAGATTACAGTAAAAAAGAACGTCTTGTGTAGAGAAATAGAAGAAATGCAAAGCATGAAAAACAGGTTTCTGAATAGATCTCATAATATTACAATGATTTAATAAACAAATGTTACATTTTTCAACATAAACTGAGCAACCTTTATGTTTTATGTACAACCTCATCTGGATACGCGAGGGGGACGAGTGGAAGACAGCCTTTGTGACCCCTACTGGCCACTTTGAGTACTCCGTTATGCCCTATGTCCTCGTCAACGCCCCCTCCGTATTCCAGGATTTCATGCATGAGGTGCTCCGGGAGTTTCTCCATCGATTTGTTCTGGTCTACATTGACGATATCCTGATCTACTCCTGGAGCCAGGCCGAACATTGCTGTCACATTGCAGAGGTCCTCCAAAAGCTCCGGGAATTTAATCTCTTCCTCAAAGCTAAGAAGTGTCAATGTCCACCAATCTGAAGTTCCTTGGTTACATCCAGTTCCTTGGTTACATCGTCAACGAGAAGGGAATATCTATGGACGGGAGGAAGGTGGAAGCTATTCACAACTGGCCCATTCCAAAAACCATCAAAGAACTCCAGAGATTCCTTGGATTCGCTAACTTCTATAGTCGTTTCATAACTACAGCTCCATCACCAATCCACTCACCTCTCTTCTCCGTGGTAAGCCGAAGTCTCTGTTCTGGTCCTCAGAAGCCGAAGCCGCCTTGAAAGAAGACCCTGAAAGAAGCTTTCTGTTCTGCACCGCTCCTCACTCATCCTGATCCAGACCATCCGTTCATTGTGGATTTCCTCACTGATCTCCCTTCATCCCAAGATAACAATTGCATCCTGATAATTGTGGATCGTTTTTCTAAATCATGTCGTCTTGTTTTCCCTCAAGGGATTGCCCACTGCTATGGAGACTGCAGAGCTCCTTTTCAACCACGTCTTCAGATACTTTGGGATTCCTGAAGACATCGTGTCTGACAGGGGACCTCAGTTCATTACCAGAGTGTGGAGGTCATTCATGAAACTCCTAGATGTGACCGTAAGCCTATCCTCTGGGAAACACCCCAAACCAATGGGCAGACGGAACGGAAGGTGCAGGAAGCTGGCCATTTCCTCCGAACCTTCTGCCATAACCACCAGAACTCGTGGAGCCAGTATCTAGCTTGGGCCAAGTACGCACAAAACTCTCTTCGTCAACGAGCCACAGGTCTTACTCCATTTCAGTGCGTACTCGGCTACCAACCACCCATGTTCCCCTGGTCGGGGGAACCATCGGATGTACCATCAGTCACTGGTTCCAGGAGCGTGACTGGGATCTGGAGGGGTCTGAGACTCAGCTCATCATCATCTTCAAGGGGCCATATGGAGACAGAAACAACACACAGACACCCGTAGATCGTCCACCTCAAACTATCATCCGGGTCAGAAGGTATGGCTCTCAACCAAGAACATCAGGTTACGTTTACCTTGCAAGAAGCTGAGTCCCAGGTACATTGGCCCCTTTGAAATCACCAAGGAGATCAATCCGGTATCCTTCCAACTCAGACTCCACGATCACTACCGTATTCACACAGTATTCCACGTCTCACAACTCAAGCCGTATCACTCACATGTTTTTCTCCCTTCCACAAAGCCTGGTTATAGTGGCATACCTCCTTTGCCTTCCGTGGTGGATGATGGTGGAGTCTTTACGGTTCGAGAGATCATCGACTCCCGCCGCCGAGGTGGTGTATTGGAATATTTGGTGGACTGGGAGGGCTACGGCCCAGAGGAACGATCTTGGGTTCCTAGCGGTGACATACTGGACCCTGCTTTTCACAGTGTCCATCCAGAGAGACCTACACCACGCAACAGGGGTCATCCACCTCATCGTCGTTGGAGTCACCGGCCCTCAGGAGCGGTCCATGGAGAGCCTACACTGCCAAAACGATCTCAATCACCAGAGTATTAATCACTGCCAGCTGACACTCATTCCACCTGCACCAGTTAAAAGGACTCACCACACAAACACACTTTGTCTAGTCTTGTCTTAGACTCACCGTATGTTCTCCCGGATTGTTACTCACCTGAAGACTCCTTACCTACTGTTCGTCTCCTCACCCAAGTCTCCATTTTCCTTGTCTCCGATCTCCAGCTCCTTGTCTCCAGTCTCGTGTGTTTGTTCTGCAAGGAAATAAAGGAAAGTGTTCATTAAATATACATCAGTGACTGTAAACGTGTGTGTGGCAACTTACCTGTCTGTTATCGTCCTGCTGCATCGTCTATACAAACCAGTTCATCCATCTCCATTTCAATACTGCTGTGTTCATTAAAGCTTGACTTTATTTATACTTACCATCTCTCTAGTCTGTGTTTCCTAACAGGTGATGGTTTCTTTGATATGGTACTTTGGTATGATATATGGTATTATGGTACTTTGATATGTACCATGATGCTGACTGATTATCATATACCATATTTACATTCTCCAAGATAACAGTAGAGATATGTTTTTCAATGGCCGGTGTTAATGTGATATCAAGAGCTGATGGCTAGTATAATGCAGATATATAACACACGTCTGTCACATATACATATAGGGTAGACTGAGTACATTTGGAACACTTTTTTCCTTTTTACATTACCACACAAAAACTAGTCAATACAAAATAGTTTTTTCATGTGATAGTTCTTTTGTCTACCAAAGAATTTATGATCAATAAAACATATAAAAATTATATTTTCCACAGTTAGTTCCCAGAGACAAGAAGTACATTTAAACACTTTAATGTTCTAAAGTAGCCTAACTAACTAATTTTATATGTTAAAATGTCTTAAAAGATACCATTCTACAACAAAATGGATTTCATTTTATTTGGTAACACTTTATTTCGATGGTCCACTTTAGACATTCTACTAATTCTACTTTGCAGCTACATGTCAACTAGCAGTCATTAGAGTATTAGTACACTGTCTGCTTGACACCCTATACCGACTAAACTACTAAAAGAGATGCTTCCAGAGGTCATAGATCCTCTTCTTAATATCATTAATTCATCCTTGTCATTAGGATATGTACCGAAAACTTTAAAAGTTGGCTATTATTAAACCACTTATTAAAAAACTGCAACTTGATCCTACAGAATTAGTCAATTACAGGCCAATCTCAAATCTACCCTTTCTGTCAAAAATACTAGAAAAGGCAGTGTCCTCACAATTATGCTCCTTTTTTAGAAAGAAATGGTATCTGTGAGGATTTCCAGTCAGGATTTAGACCGTATCATAGTACTGAGACTGCTCTCATCAGAGTTACAAATGATTTATTCTTATCATCCGATCGTGGTTGTATCTCTCTGTTAGTGTTACTCGATCTTAGCGCTGCATTCGATACTATCGACCACAACATTCTTTTGAATAGACTCATACTTATCTGACTGTTATCAGTTTGTAGCAGTAAATGAAGAGATGTCACACCGATCACAAGTTCAGTATGGAGTACCGCAGGGCTCAGTGCTAGGACCGTTGCTTTTCACCCTGTACTTGCTACCACTGGGAGATATTATTAGGAAGCATGGCGTTAGTTTTCATTGTTATGCTGACGATACTCAGCTCTATATTTCTTCACGCCCTGACGAAACTTACCAATTCACAAGATTGACGGAATGCATAACTGATATAAAAAAATTTGATGACTAGTAATTTCCTGCAACTTAATTCAGAAAAAAATGAATTTTTAATCATTGGACAAAAAAACTCCACAAGTAGCAACCTAGAATACTGTCTAACACTCGATGGCTGCTCTGTCAAGTCCTCGTCGTCAGTTAGGAACCTGGGTGTGCTCTTTAATACCAATCTCTCATTTGAAAGCCACGTTTCTAGCATCTGTAAAACTGCATTCTACCATCTTAAAAATATATCTAAATTACGGCACATGCTTTCAATGCAAAATGCTGAACAGTTAGTTCATGCGTTCATGACCTCAAGGCTAGATTAATGTAATGCTGTACTGGGTGGTTGCCCTGCTCGCTTAATAAATAAACTGCAGCTGGTCCAAAACGCAGCAGCTCGAGTTCTTACTAGAACCAGGAAGTATGACCATATTAGCCAGGTTCTGTTAACACTGCATTGGCTCCCTATTAAACATCGTATACATTTTAAAATCTTGCTGATTACTTACAAAGCACTAAATGGTTTAGCTCCCCAGTACTTGAGCGAGCTCTTAATGCATTATACTCCATCACGTCTATTGCAGTCTCAAAATTCTGGCCAGTTGATAATACCTAGAATATTAAAATCAACTGCAGGCGGTCGATCCTTTTCCTATTTAGCACCTAAACTCTGGAACAGTCTTCCTAGCATTGTTCGGGAAGCAGACACACTCTGTCAGTTTAAATCTAGACTAAAAACACATATCTTTACTATGGCATACACATAAAACATTTTTAATTTTTATTATTCAAATCAGTTAAATGATTGTTAGGCTGCATTAACTAGGTCAGCCGGAACCGGGAACACTTCCCATAACACCTGATGTACCCGTTACATCATAAGAAGAATGGCATCTACGCTAATGTTAGTCTCTCTGTTTATCCCGAGGTTTACTGCAGTCGGCCGGATCCGGGCCGTATCCGGACCAGATGGTGGACCTGCACCTGGACATGACCAATGCATCCCTGAAGTGTCTGCAGAGACCGTGTCAATTAAACTCGCCCCTGTAAATGCCGCATCGACACGACATCCTCATTAAACCCGTCCCCGGCGTGACGACTCCAATCTTTCGAATAATCCGATGAATTGATCTAATATGGCTTCTGATCTGTAATGTTGCCAGAATCATAATCATACACTATTTGTTCGTCGGCCAGAGGAGAACTGGCACCCCGACTGAGCCTGGTTTCTCCCAAGGTTTTTTTCTCCATTCTGGCCCTGAAGGAGTTTTGGTTCCTTGCTCAGTTGGGGACACTTAAATTTCAACTATATTACTGATCTGCCCGCATTGACACTATATGATAATTGAAATGAGCTGGATGACATCACCATTTTCACCAGATCGGCTATACAGCCGAATCAAATTCTGTTGCATTATTTTCCTGTTACCACTGTGAAGCTGCTTTGAAACAATTGGCATTGTAAAAAGCTCTATATAAATAAAGGTGATTTGATTTGATTTTGATTTGCTTAATTTCAGCAAACTCTTTATTTTGATGGTCCGCCAACAAACATTCTACTGACTATAAGTAACTTTACAAGTAACTTTAGTATACTGCATTTGAAACTACCGACCACCACATTCTTTTGAATAGACTTGAAAATGATGTTGGCATTAGTGGAATTGCATTGGCATGGTTCAAATCATACTTATCTGACCATTATCAGTTTGTAGCAGTAAATTAAGAGATATATCGATCACAAGTTCAGTATGGAGTACCGCAAGGCTCAGTACTAGGACCGTTGCTTTTCACCCTGTACATGCTACCCTTGGGAGATATCATTAGGAAGCATGGCTTTAGTTTTTACTGTTATGGTGATACTACTCGCCCTGACTAAACTCAACAATTTACAGAATTAACAGAATGCATAGCTGATATAAAAAATTGGATGACTAGTAATTTCCTAATACTTAATTCTGAAAAAAAACAAAAAAAACAGAGATTCTGATTATTGGACCAAAAACCTCTGCATGTAATAACCTAGAATACTGTCTAATACTTGATGGCTGCTCTGTCAAGTCTTCGAGTGTGCTTGTGGTGTCTTTGATACCAATCTTTCATTTGAAAGCCATATTTCTAGTATCCATAAAACCAAATTTTTCCATCTTAAATTACGACATATGTTCTCAATGACAAATGCAGAAAAATTAGTGCATACATGACCTCATGGCTAAAAAATGATCTTGCCATTATAAAAAAGAATTCTTTATGTAAGAGATGATGCATGGCATTGACTGTATTTAACTCAGAGAGTGACCACCATATGTTGACCATCAGCTGTAATCCTTTCCCATTGAAGTCATTCTCTCAGGAGGACCGACAACAGTCGAGACAAGGGCAACATGTCCTATGTGAACATAGCCCAGGAGCTTTTCTGTTCACCTGTCACATCATTCATACTTGGAAATCTAACCAATGAACACTGACACAAAGCCAAAGTGAACAGGACTTTTTTGTTTAAACAGCTATTTTGTACTGTTGTATAGTGTCAAAGACACTGCTATTTCCTCAAGCATTTGGACATGGAAATTTTTACGTGGAGTATTATAAAAATCTTAATGAAAGAGGAAGCCATAATTAGGTACAGGAATACCACCTAGAAATGTCCAAGACATCCTTGCAACACCCTAGCATCCACCCAAACCATAGCAATGGGCTGGCAACCACCATCAACACACTAGCATTGTAGCAGTGAGATTTGTACAGGAAAGCACTACTCAGATTTTCTTCACAATATGTAAATCTACTTTGACTGTAGATTTACATTTTGTTTACAACTTAATGTTGTGTGCTCTGCATACTGCATTCAACAGGAAAATCAATTGTTAAAGCTCTACTTTAGATTTTATTACTAAACATAGAAATATTGAGACCAAAAACGTGTAATTTAACATTACCTATATTGGACAGAAATAATAATTACATGACACACAACATGCACACAAAGCATTCATCCATAAAGCCAAACTTGTGGTTTTAAATTTCAACTGTTGTTATGATTATCGTCTTATTGCACCGTTGAACAATTCCAGAGTTATCTATGTACAGATTTATTGTTGAACTAATGTGGTGACAAGCCTTTAGAGAAAGTGCATGAAAACTTTCCATGACGACAGACATCAGACTCTGACATTTATTGCTGTTCATTTAAAGTTTGCAGCAATGTATCCTGACTGCACTCATAATCAGGTCGCAAAAGAGAAATGCATCTTTTGTACAGTTAAGCTGTCTCTTTTTATTCTCAATGTTTACAGTAGACTCATCATTTGGATCACATGGAAGGTAAGGAGTGCAATTTTTATGGTAGAAAAGTTTCTTCTATCCCAGTTTAAGTAAACTATTTATAGTCTGACCTCCTGAAGAGCATAAACACATTGGCTCTGTGGTTCTTTCCAAACATTGCTCTGTTTGTTTAAACGGTCTGACATGTCAACTTCTGGCACATTGAGACGTTGCTAACTTGACTTCATCTTTCAATAATGTGAAAGTAGTTCAGTTGTCTTCAAAATAGGATATTTTCCCAACAATTAGTGATATAGTGTGACTGTCACATTGTATAAAAAGCTTTAGATCTGAAGCAAAAAGACCATCATTTGTCAATTTATTCAGAAGTTTCATCATAATACCTAATGATGGTAAATCCAAGGAATGAGCCATGCAGGTTGATTTTAGCACTTAATGCGTGGGCAAATTTGCACCGTTACTGGATAACTCCTTTAGTGGGTGCCAGAAATTACAGATGATGTGTGTGTCACAGCGTTTGTTGCAGCAGGGATAAAAAAGGCAGGATCTAGGTGTGGCAAGCAAGGTGGGGCTGAGAGCCATGGGAACGGAGCGAGGCCGGTGGCGCGAGTGCAAATGAGCAGGCGGAACCAGGGGGACGACTGACTGAGACAGAGCTGATGGCGGTGTGGACCCATGTGGAGCCGATGAGACCAGGCAACACAGAAGGTCCAGGAGACCAAGACGGAGCCATGAGGACAAGCAGCCAAGGTGTCTGAGGACTGAGGCAGAGTCGGTGTACCCAAGGAGAGAGGTGGAGCCGGAGGGAAGGCGGAGCCTGACGGAGCCAGAGGGGTGGAGGAACGAGTCACAGACGAAGACCCATAAGTCCATGGCAATGGCAGAGCGACGACTAGCCAAGACGAAGCTGGAGGGACGAGGAAGCCCGGTGGAGCTGAGGGGGAGAGGAGCCACAGTGAAGTCGTCAGGTCGACGGGACTGAGGTGGAGTGATGGGCTTGGAGCAAATGGGTCAACAGTCCAGGGTTGAGCTGGCGAACTATCAGTCAAAAGCGGATCCACGATGCGTTGAACAGGCAGCGTAGGCAAAGCGTAGACAAAGGGCTGATGAGAGAGAGTGAGGACAAGGCTGAAGGACTGGACAGTGTGGGCAGAGGGTTACAAAACTGCCTTTCGGGCTGATTCTGGACACACAAAAAGTCTAAACGCAGCCTCCTTGGCTGATATAGGACAGGCAAATATCTCAGGAACAGCCCTCTTAACTCAGTTTTGTGCAACGAAACAAACATTGTGCTAGGTGATGAAACAGGTTCGGTACAAATACTCTCAATCTCCTCGAAACTTATCAAGGGTTGAGTTCAGCGCACTTACTTCAGTCTTGGCTGAAGGGACAGGGCTCCACTCTATCCCCTTGTATTCCACCAGCAAACCCATGGCGACAGACGATGTTGCCGGCTCACGCACCCGGTCAGACTGGTTTGGCTTGGGCTCAGGCAATGGCTCTGGCAATGGCTCTGGCTCTAGCATTGCAGCAGGCTTGGGCTCTGTGTTTGCGGTGGGCTTTAGCTTCACATCCACTGGGGTGGTGGCTGCAGATGGCGCAAAGTAGTTCAGTTAAATGTGGATGGTAGCGTTGTGATCCTACTCCATCTCTCTGATGTTAAAGGGGGATCCGCTGTGAAAATGGACCCAGTCCACAAACTCCTGGAAGCTCCCTCAAGGTCTGTCTCTGGGCAGGCGGAAAAACACACAGAGGCTATTTTCGTCGTAGTGTATGAGATGAGCAAGGTCTAAAAATCCTTTGTGTATCTCGAGGCAGCGACCCCACTGGGAGAGGAGGAGGATCCTAACTACCCCTAGATCCATTGTATAGGTCTGTTATTCTGTCACAGCATTAGTTGCAGCAGGGATGAAAAAGGAAGGATCTAGGTGCAGCAGTTTTTAATTGTAACTAAACCAAAAATAACAAAAACTCACAGGCTACTCAGCAATTT
Organism: Coreius guichenoti; assembly: GCA_039654105.1. NCBI lineage: Eukaryota > Metazoa > Chordata > Actinopteri > Cypriniformes > Gobionidae > Coreius > Coreius guichenoti. The sequence continues at coordinate 8,314,083 of CM077174.1, read as the reverse complement.
TAGGAAACACGAACAGAACAACGACATTACCAATGACAATAACAGACAAACTCAAGCACAAACTGAGGGCTACATACACAAACTAATGAGGGGTAAAGCAGGACAGGTGTGACTTAATCAATGAACTAATGAGAATTACCATGGTAACCAATGAAAACATACAAAGGAAACTGATCTAGAAACAGTGAAAACCAACTCGAAGTCCAACTCAAGCAAACACAAACACAGAGCAAACGAGACATAACCCTGAGAGTGTGCAAATAAATGGGACTATCAATGGGAACGATTCATTCTTAATTCCCTTCTTTTTAATGTGGCCTCTGACTTCCGCACAGTTTATGGAACACAAAAATAAAAATAAAAGAAATCCTCATTCATTACTATGCGCCTTATATAGGCCAATAACAATTGCAGTGTTTATATATTTTTAAGTACAATGTAAAAAAAAAATATATGTATGTACACAATAAGTGCACTGCATCAAATGATTAATTTAAATGTTAGTAACATAAAGTGGATCCAATTTGTATTATACAGAAGGAGGCAACACAGTAACCAAAAAACTGAATAAACTAGTTGTACTATAAAATAAATAAATAAAGTAATTAATTCCTGGCATATCATATCTAAAAGTCTGCATGCATTCAAATGTGTGCATGAATTAATAATGATCCTGAGTAATCATATGTAGATTTAATATAAATACTGCATTGTTGGGTGGATTTCATTAAAGCCAAAAGCATTTATTGTAAATTAATTTTTAATTAAACTGAATACATTATGCATAGATATACTGCAGTAAAAGGTAGTTGTTTGTTCTCTGACAGCAATATAAAAATACCATTACATATGACAAAAAACTAAATGGGTTTATAATATTTATAATAAAGTTTATAATATTCCCTCAACAAACTTCCAGGGAGCAGTAAATTCATTAAAACCTAAATGTTTTGTAGCAGTTTTTTTTACTCTTGATGAGACTTGAACACATGGGATAACAAGTAAACAGGTTGTTTTCATCTGTCATGACCCTTCTAGCAGGTGAGTGTATTGCTGTGTTCTCTGATGCTGGAATTATCACCTGCTTTCAACATGTTCTTGTTCAAGTCATGCAGGCTATCAAATTTAAAGTTAACACAAATGGGGAGACTAGTTGTCACACTTCTTAGTCCTGTGAATATCACTCAGAATGGCTTTATTTTTTAAATTCAGTTTCAGTAGACACCTTCAGATTTCAACAACAAAATATAGCTGCAAGCAGCGATAACGGGCCCAAGCCCTGGTGCCACCGTCACCTTGAAGCCTTTAGGACAACTGTGCATGGCGGGCGATGTGCATTTAAAGCGGGTAAATGTAAAAGAACTACGTCAAAATCATTTGAATATGCCACATTTACTGCAGCAGCTGGTGCCACTATGACCATAAACTTCATGAAATTAAAATTTCATGTCATAGGATGTTATAGGTCACTTTCAAAGTTATCATTTGCAGCTCAAAAGTTTGTAAGTCCAGAAATATTTATCTTAAGGTCTTTTTTATTATTAACCTAATTATTAAACTAATTATATAAAACTATATTGTCTGTGGACTGCAAAGGAACTAAATCTATGCCTTTATTTTGTTATTCAAATTGATAGAAAAAGGCCTAAGAGATTTATTATCCATTAATCCAGTTAAAAGCACACAGCAATGAATGAGCTAAACTCTAAACCATTAAAAAGTATAAAATAGACACACATATGCGTATGACTTAGAGTCCAAAAGTTGTTTGGCCCGATGAGATCTTTAAGTGTATAAAGTTTGGTTACTTTAGGTGAAAAGGGGTGCGCTAGAGCCCTTCAAATAAAACCATATAAAAGGGTGCACCACAAATTGAAAATGAAATGAAATTTGAAACGCTGCATAAAGGCCAGCATTCCAGAGTTTTTCCCTTGACTATTGCAAATGAAACTGGTGTTTATTGTAGTGTTTGACAGCATTCATCTGTCCAGTCATTGGCTCTAGGTTTCTGGAATACAGCACCACCTCTTGATCAGCTTCTCTTCCCCTTAGTTACAGCAGTCAATGTGAAAAGCATTTGACAATACTAGAACAGTTTGGGATAAATCACTGATAACAAATGACCGTCATGAACTCTTCAGTAATGGTGGTGATAGCCTTGATTTTGTCAGGATTGGTTGCCACCCCAGGAATGGTCACTATTTTTGAGCTATTGTCAGCCCATGGACACTCAACCTGCAAAATACCTGATCCATCCTCTTCGGTTCATTTGGAGCTACCACTAACAGTTTGGTGACCAAATATATTCATCCAAAGCCTCAGAAGGTTTTTGGCTATATTTCATAGCCTCTATGGATGCTGGTTGAATTTGTATAGACCTAGGGGTGTTGTAAATGCAGTACTTTTGAATGTAGACTTTTTATCCTACTCACACAAAGGGATGTTATAAAATAAATATGAAGTCAATTGAACTAAATACAGTATCGCACCAAATATCAAGTTTGGTACTGAGGACCCAAGTGCTAATCTGCAGAACAGAAACTTAATTTAGAAAACAAAGACAAATTAAGGTAAATAGCCGACTGGTCACATAATCCCAGGACTAACTTTAACCAGCAAGGTGAAGGCAGAGAGATAAGTAATATACAGGCAGAGTTCAGAGCCAGCTAGTCAGACAAGGGAAACAGACAGACTGGAGGGCAAACACAAGGGCAAAGTCAGAGCCAAGCAGGGGGAGGGTCAGAGCCAGATGGTCAGATCAAGGAAGCAGACAGTCGGGAGGGCAACCACAAAGGAAAGTCAGAGACAGGCAGAAGGTCAGAAACCAGGAGTCAATTTGGGCCAGCATCCAGAATCAAGGAGCTTAAGAGACTAGAAGGCAAAGGGCAACAGAAGGTTGGAGCACCAGGCTGAAGGATGCAGGAAAAACCTTGGGCAGGACAAGGCAAAGGACTGAAGCTGACACAGAACAAAAACATGACAAGACAGGGCAAGGCACTACAACGAGAATTAAAGCAACTGGCAGATGCACAAAAACTCTGGAAAATGACAAACTAACACAATACTTACTGCATAAAAGAATCGGCACATAATAATCTAGCATACTGTCTAACACTTGATGGCTGCTCTGTCAAGTCTTCGTCGTCAGTTAGGAAACTGTGTGTGCTCTTTGATACCAATCTTTCATTTGAAAGCCACATTTCTAGTATTTGTAAAACCGCATTTTTCCATCTTAAAAATATATCTAAATTACGACATCTAAATGTCAAATGCAGAAAAGTTGCATTCATGACCTCAAGGCTAGATTATTGTAATGCTCTACTGGGTGGTTGCCCTGCACGCTTAATAAACAAACTCCAGCTGGTCCAAAACACAGCAGCTAGAGTTCTTACTAGAACCAGACAGTATGACCATATTAGCCCGGTTGTGTCAACACTGCATTGGCTCCCTAATACAATACATACTATCGCATACATTTTAAAATCTTGCTGATTACTTACAAAGCACTAAATGGTTTAGCTCCTCAGTACTTGAGCAAGCTCCTATTGCATTACAATCCTTCATGTTTATTGCGGTCTCAATTCTGGCCAGTTTGATACTAGAATATCAAAATCAACTGCAGGCGGTAGATCCTTTTCCTATTTAGCACCTAAACCTAAACTCTGGAACAGTTTTCCTAGCATTGTTCGGGAAACAGACACACTATGTCAGTTTAAATCTAGACTCTCTTTAACCTAGCATACACATAACATACTATCACATTTCTTTTTTATTTTAATTTTTTTATTGAGAGAAAATTAGATAAGACATGAGACATAAGAAAGAAGAGAAAAAACACCAAAAACAAGGACAAACATATGAACAAACATTCAATATATAGTGCAAAGTTCCACAGCTTTTCAATATATATGATAATAATAATAATATTATACAAATGTAATATAAATAATGTATACAGATATAGTATATAGATTCCTTATCAAATTGATTGCACATTATCATATTTAAATTACTCAAATCCCTTAAAGGATTGTTAGGCTGCATAAATTAGGTCAACCGGAACCAGGAACACTTCCCGTAACAGGAATGGCATCTACACTTATATTAGTCTATCTGTCTTATTCTTATCTTGAGGTTACTGTAGTTGAAGCTGTAGGTTACTAGACGAGCCGTAGAGACAGATCCCCTGTGAAGACCATGAGAACCAGGCAAGTCCTCTTCACAGACCCCATGGCCCGTTTCAACGCCCCTCCCACTAAATGCTGTCGTAATGTATCCCAGACTTCAAGCAGAAGGAACTAGATGAAATATTCTGTTTGATAATCCACAATCTGCCTTGTTATGCAGCCTGGAATTAAACCACACCATGTTGCTTTATTTGGCCATAGGAGAACTGGTCCTCTGACCGAGCCTGGTTTCTCACAAGTTTTTTTTTTCTCTCCATTTCTGTCACCTGATGGAGTTTGGGTTCCTTGCCACTGTTGCTTAGTTGGGGATACTTAATATTCGGCAACATTATTGATCTTTACTGACACTATTGGATGAGAACTGAACTGAGCTGGACGATGATATCACTGTTTTCTGTAGAGATGCTTTATAGCCGAATTGAACTAATTTAATAATTGATGACTTGATATGTACAGACAGAAATGCATATAGAGAACATCTAAGGGCTGTATAGGGGAAAACAAGGTTGTGATGAGTGAACATCTTGGGTACTTGCTGCACAACAAAACAGATTTTTAGCTATCAGTCATAAAAGTCTGGTGTATTTAGTAAGGTGTTTTCTCTATGTGCAGCATTTCTCTTGACCCCACAATGATTGAGGAACAGGGCCTGTGTTTTGACACTGCACCTGCTGGACAACCTGTTCCATCTTCTGGCAAATATATATTGTCACACATCCACCAGCAACAACACAGTGAGTTTATTATTATTATTTACACAGTGGTCATCAATATTGTGTAAGAGTGAAAACTATAATAAAGAGTAAATGCTATAATAGATAATTCTTTACTTTTGTATGAGAGTTTGACAATGCTTAGAAATGTGTTTGTATGTTTGAGGAGGAAGGGGACTGGACTAATGAAGAGTGTGTTCAACAGCTGCCCCATACAGAAATCAGGTACATATGCTGAAAACACACACATGTGCAGACCTGAGGGGTTAGCAAACAGCTGTTAATAAAATGCATGCACAGATCACATACTGTACACCCCCAAATGCAGACACATAAAATCCTGATTATATAGGTTTCTTACTGTAAAATTCATTTATTGCAGAGTGCTTGTCGATCCTAAAGTTAATATTCATATTTAAAGATGCTGGGGCTGGTGAGGGTCCAATGAAGATACCAGGGCTGGTGAGCGTCATTAGAAAACGATAAAGCTGGTGATGGTCACCAGAAAGCAGTGGGACTGGTGAGGGCCACCTGAAGACACTAGGGCTGGTGAGAGTCACCGGAAAAAAACTGGGACTGGTGAGGGTCACCGGATATCAATGAGGGGGGGAACGGGGGGTCATCGGAAGGCATTTGGTTTTGTGAGGGTCACTAGAGAGCACTGGGGCTGGTGAGGCTCAATGGAAAGCAACAGGGTTGGTAAGGATTATCAGAAGACACTGGAGCTAGTGAAGGTCACTGATGGGGCTCATTGGAAAGCAGCAGGGCTGGTAAGGGTTACCGGAAGACACTGGAACTAGTGAAGGTCACTGGAGAGCACTGGAGCTTGTGAGGCTCAATAGAAAGCAACAGGGCTGGTAAGGGTTACTGGAAGACACTGGAGCTAGTGAAGGTCACTGGTGCTGGTTAGGCTCACTGGAAAGCAACAGGGCTGGTAAGGGTTACTGGAAGACACTGGAGCTAGTGAAGGTCACTGGAGCGCACTGGAGCTTGTGAGGCTAAATAGAAAGCAACAGGGCTGGTAAGGGTTACTGGAAGACACTGGAGCTAGTGAAGGTCATTGGAGCACACTGGAGCTTGTGAGGCTAAATAGAAAGCAACAGGGCTGGTAAGGGTTACTGGAAGACACTGGAGCTAGTGAAGGTCACTGATGGGGCTCACTGGAAAGCAGCAGGGCTGGTAAGGGTTACCGGAAGACACTGGAACTAGTGAAGGTCACTGGAGAGCACTGGAGCTTGTGAGGCTAAATAGAAAGCAACAGGGCTTGTAAGGGTTACTGGAAGACACTGGAGCTAGTCAAATCAAATCAAATCACCTTTATTTATATAGCGCTTTTTACAATGCCAATTGTTTCAAAGCAGCTTCACAGTGGTAACAGGAAAATAATGCAACAGAATTTGATTCGGCTGTACAGCCGCTCTGATGAAAACGGTGATGTCATCCAGCTCATTTCAATTATCATATAGTGTCAATGCAGGCAGATCAGTAATTTAGTTGAAATTTAAGTGTCCTCAACTGAGCAAGCCAAAAGCCAAAGGCGACGGTGGCAAGGAACCAAAACTCCTTCAGGGCCAGAATGGAGAAAAAAACCTTGGGAGAAACCAGGCTCAGTCGGGGTGCCAGTTCTCCTCTGGCCGACAAACAAATAGTGTATGATTATGATTCTGGCAACATTACAGGTCAGAAGTCATATTAGATCAATAGATATTCGTAGGATTATTCGAAAGATTGGAGTCGTCAAGCCGGGGACGGGTTTAATGAGGATGTCGTGTCAATGCGGCATTTACAGGGGGGAGTTTAATTGACACGGTCTCTACAGACACTTCAGGGATGCGTTCGTCATGTCCAGGCTAAGGTCCACCATCTGGTCTGGATACGACCCGGATCCAGCCGACTGCAGTAAACCTCGGGATAAACAGAGAGACTAACATTAGCATAGATGCCATTCTTCTTAGGATGTAACGAGTACATCAGGTGTTATGGGAAGTGTTCCCGGTTCCGGCTGACCTAGTTAATGCAGCCTAAAAAAATCATTTAACTGATTTGAATAATATAAATTAAAAATGTTTTATGTGTATGCCATAGTAAAGAGATGTGTTTTTAGTCTAGATTTAAACTGACAGAGTGTGTCTGCTTCCCGAACAATGCTAGGAAGACTGTTCCAGAGTTTAGGTGCTAAATAGGAAAAGGATCAACCGCCTGCAGTTGATTTTGATATTCTAGGTATTATCAACTGGCCAGAATTTTGAGACCGCAATAGACGTGATGGAGTATAATGCGTTAAGAGCTCGCTCAAGTACTGGGGAGCTAAACCATTTAGTGCTTTGTAAGTAATCAGCAAGATTTTAAAATGTATACGATGTTTAATAGGGAGCCAATGCAGTGTTGCCAGAACCGGGCTAATATGGTCATACTTCCTGGTTCTAGTAAGAACTCTAGCTGCTGCGTTTTGGACAAGCTGCACGATCGGATGATAAGAGTAAATCATTTGTAACTCTAATGAGAGCAGTCTCAGTACTATGATACGGTCTAAATCCTGACTGGAAATCCTCACAGATACCATTTCTTTCTAAAAAGGAGCATAATTGTGAGGACACTGCCTTTTCTAGTATTTTTGACAGAAAGGGTAGATTTGAGATTGGCCTGTAATTGACTAATTCTGTAGGATCAAGTTGCGTTTTTTTAATAAGTGGTTTAATAATAGCCAACTTTTAAAGTTTTCGGTACATATCCTAATGACAAGGATGTATTAATGATATTAAGAAGAGGATCTATGACCTCTGGAAGCATCTCTTTTAGTAGTTTAGTCGGTATAGGGTGGAGCATACATGTTGTTGATTTTGATGATTTAATGAGTTTAGCCAATTCTTCTTCTCCTATAGCAGTGAATTAATGTAATTTTTCCTCAGTGACTACAATGCACTGTCTGATGTGATACTGTAGTAGACGGCTGCATGGTTATAATTTTTTTCCTAATATTATCAATCTTACACGTAAAGAAGTTCATAAAGTCATTACTGCTGTGCTGTTTACAAACATCAGAAGTTGAAGCTTTATCTTTGGTTAATTTAGCCACTGTATCGAATAAATACCTAGGGTTGTGTTTGTTTTCTTCTAAGAGAGTCGAGAAATAAGCAGATCTAGCAGTTTTTAGGGCCTTTCTGTATGCAATCGTGCTCTCTTTCCACAAAATGCAAAAAACTTCTAGTTTTGTTTTCTTCCAGCTGCGCTCCATTTTTCTGGCTGCTGTTTTAAGGGCCCGGGTGTGCTCGTTGTACCACGCCGTTGGACTATTTTCTTTAATCTTCTTTAAGCGCCGGGGAGCAACTGTGTCTAAATTGCTGGAAAAGAGAGAGTCAATAGTTTCTGTTGCAACATCGAGTTCCTCTAGGCTATCTGGGATGCTGAGGAGATGAAACTGATGAGGAAGATTATTTACAAAGCAATCTTTAGTCGCAGCAGTGATAGTCCTGCCATATTTGAAGCGAGGGGACGGCTTTGCAGCCTTTGCTAAATTAAGTGTACATGATACTAGGTAATGATCTGAGATGTCATCGCTCTGCTGCAGAATTTCAATGGTATCAACGTTTATTCCATGTGACAGTATTAGGTCTAACGTATGATTACGGCGATGAGTGGGTCCTGACACGTGTTGTCTTACTCCAATGGAGTTTAGAATGTCTCTAAATGCCAATCCCAATGCGTCTTTTTCATTGTCTACATGGATATTAAAATCACCAACAGTTAGGACTTTATCTGCAGCCAGTACTAACTCTGATAGAAAATCAGCAAATTCTCTGGTAAAGTTTGTATGGTGCCCTGGTGGCCTGTATACAGTAGCCAGCACAAATGTCAAACGGGATTTATCAATTTCACTACATAACGTTACATAAAGCACCAAAACTTCAAAGGAATTATATTTGAAACTAGACTTCTGAGTAATACTGAAGATATTATTATAAATTACAGCAACACCTCCCCCTTTACCTTTCAGACGTGGCTCGTGTTTATAACAATAATCTTGGGGGGTGGACTCATTTAAAGTAATGTAATCGTCAGGTTTTAGCCAGGTTTCTGTCAAACACAGCGCATCTAGGTTATGATCTGTAATCATATCATTAACAATAAGCGCTTTTGAGGAAAGGGATCGAATATTCAGCAGCCCGAGCTTTATCATTTGATCATCTGTATTATATCTGTTGTTTATTTGTTGGACATCAATTAAATTTTTACCGTTGAATGGTTTTGATGGTTTTTTGTATTTACTAATTCGTGGAACAGACACAGTCTCTATGTGATAATATCTAGGTGAAAGAGTCTCTATGTGCTGGGATTTATCTGACTTCTGTGACATGAGACAGCTAGCAGGCAGTCGGTTAAGCCAGTCCGTCTGCTTCCTGACCTGGGCCCCAGTTAGTCAAGGTTTAGCTCTAAGACTGTGTGCCAAATTACTAGAGAGAAGAGCGGCACCATCCCAGGAAGGATGAATACCATCTTTTTTCAACAGGTCAGGTCTGCCCCAAAAGCTTTTCCAATTGTCTATGAACCCTATGTTATTTTGTGGACACCACTTAGACAACCAGCCATTGAGTGATGATAGTCTGCTAAGTATCTCATCACTCCTTTTAACGGGGAGGGGACCAGAGCAAAAAAACGTCAACTGCCATCGTACTTGCGAGTTTACACACCTCTTTGATGTTAATTTTGGTGATCTCCGACTGGCGAAGTCGAACATCATTTGTGCCAACATGAATAATAATCTTAGAGAATTTACGATTAGCATTAGCCAGCACTTTTAAATTTGCTTTGATGTCAGGGGCTCTGGCTCCCGGTAAACGTGACTATGGTGGCTGGTGTCTCTATTTTCACGTTCCGTGTAATAGAATCGCCAATAACTAGGGCACTTTCAACAGGATTCTCAGTGGGTGTGTCACTGAGTGAGGAGAACCTGTTTGATGTTCTAATCGGAACGGAAGAGTGTTTTTTTGATCCGCGACTATGCCGTCTCAACGTCACCCAGTTGCCCTGCTGCACGGGCTCTACAGCCGGAACCGAACAATGTACAGAGTTCACTAAGCTAGTCGCATCCAAAGCAGTGTCTAAAGCTGTTACGTTCTCACTACTCTCAAATAAAGTCTGGATGCGTGTCTTTAATTCTGAAATCTTCTCCGTCAGCCTGACTATCTCCTTACATTTATCACATGTGAAGCCCTGTTCGCCAACGGAGAAAGATATACTAAACATGAAACATGCAGTGCAAGTGACAACAACAGGAGAAGATGACATGGCTTACCGTATTTGTTGATTAATCCAACTTACCACAGTTGTTTGATGGAGTCTATTTACTAATCCAACTCACCACAGTTGTTTAATGAACTCAGAAAACAAGAGACCCGAGTGCAGAGATGGCAAGCTAACAGGCTAGCGAAATGCTAACGCGTGATAGTGATTTAGATTAAAAGCTAGCGATGTCAGATTTAATGTGGTAGGCAATATTAGACAATATATGGTGATGGGTAAGTTATATTTAGCAGTTTAAACAACAGGGAATGATATCAAATAAAGATTCAAAAGCAAGCAAAGCACACGCAAGCACAGCAGGCAGCAGGACAAACAGGAGGCAGACAGGAGCAATCCGCAAGGAAAGCAATGGAAAGGGCTGGTAGAGGGTTACTGGAAGACACTGGAGCTAGTGAAGGTCACTGGTGCTGGTTAGGCTCACTGGAAAGCAACAGGGCTGGTAAGGGTTACTGGAAGACACTGGAGCTAGTGAAGGTCACTGGAGCGCACTGGAGCTTGTGAGGCTAAATAGAAAGCAACAGGGCTGGTAAGGGTTACTGGAAGACACTGGAGCTAGTGAAGGTCACTGATGGGGCTCACTGGAAAGCAGCAGGGCTGGTAAGGGTTACCGGAAGACACTGGAGCTAGTGAAGGTCACTGGAGAGCACTGGAGCTTGTGAGGCTCAATAGAAATCAACAGGGCTTGTAAGGGTTACTGGAAGACACTGGAGCTAGTCAAATCAAATCAAATCACCTTTATTTATATAACGCTTTTTACAATGCCAATTGTTTCAAAGCAGCTTCACAGTGGTAACAGGAAAATAATGCAACAGAATTTGATTAGGCTGTACAGCCGCTCTGATGAAAACGGTGATGTGAGTGTCAATGTAGGCAGATCAGTAATTTAGTTGAAATTTAAGTGTCCTCAACTAAGCAAGCCAAAAGCCAAAGGCGACGGTAGCAAGGAACCAAAACTCCTTCAGGGCCAGAATGGAGAAAAAAACCTTGGGAGAAACCAGGCTCAGTCGGGGTGCCAGTTCTCCTCTGGCCGACGAACAAATAGTGTATGATTATGATTCTGGCAACATTACAGGTCAGAAGTCATATTAGATCAATAGATATTCGTAGGATTATTCGAAAGATTGGAGTCGTCACGCCGGGGACGGGTTTAATGAGGATGTCGTGTCGATGCGGCATTTACAGGGGGGAGTTTAATTGACACGGTCTCTACAGACACTTCAGGGATGCGTTCGTCATGTCCAGGCTAAGGTCCACCATCTGGTCCGGATACGACCCGGATCCGGCCGACTGCAGTAAACCTCGGGATAAACAGAGAGACTAACATTAGCGTAAATGCCATTCTTCTCATGATGTAACGAGTACATCAGGTGTTAGGGGAAGTGTTCCCGGTTCCGGCTGACCTAGTTAATGCAGCCTAAAACAATCATTTAACTGATTTGAATAATATAAATTAAAAATGTTTTATGTGTATGCCATAGTAAAGAGATGTGTTTTTAGTCTAGATTTAAACTGACAGAGTGTGTCTGCTTCCCGAACAATGCTAGGAAGACTGTTCCAGAGTTTAGGTGCTAAATAGGAAAAGGATCGACCGCCTGCAGTTGATTGAAGACACTGGAGCTAGTGAGACTCACTGGAAAGCAACAGGGCTGGTGAGGGTTACCGGAAGACACTGGAGCTAGTGAAGGTCACTGGAGCGCACTGGGGCTGATGAGGCTCACTGAAAAGCAACAGGGCTGGTGAGGGTTACTGGAAGACACTGGAGCTAGTGAAGGTCACTGGAGAGCACTGGTGCTGGTGAGGGTAACTGAAAGATAATGGGGTTGGTGAGTCACCAGAAAACATGTTTGAAATGAAGACCTAGACAAGATGCTGATATTGACTTAAATATAGTTTGTCATCTTCAGTTACTTTCTTCTTTCATGATGAAATCTATACATGTTCTTTAGTTTGTGGTTGTCCAGACAAGTTGAATTGTAAAGCAACCTTGGGCTATGGAAAGGCACTATATAAATAAAAATTATTATTATTATTAAGGTTCTTTGTTGGCATCGATGGTTCCATGAGGAATCTTTAACATTGTGTGTTTGGATTTAGGCAGCTAAATCTGTCGTCAAAAGGAGTCATTTTAAAGGAGTCACATTAACCAATTTTCGTTAAATAAAAAATATTTTACAAATATTATAGATATACATTTTTTAACCTATATTTGTAATGATGTCAGCAGTCATCATTGTCTCTGTTGTAGTACTAACATTACACAACAATTTCACTAAACCATTTCACAATTGTAAAATAACCTATGCAAAGTAATTTTTGTCAATGGATTTCCAATAAAAATGATCTTCAACTGACTGCTTTATTACACTTTCATTGAAGTTGAGCTCACACTAGTATGTCTGTGGTTAACTATTCTTGATGTCTTGCTCTGGAGGCAGGCATATGCAAATGTATTTGTCCGTGTGACACAGCAGATCCCGCAATATCCAAACAAGCCGTTTTTTGAGGTTGATTAAATAAATACTTTGTTTATAATGAGGACTTTTTAAGATATAACATTTTCAGAATGTTTTAATGGTACAAAGACCTCTTATCTGTCAAAGGGTCAAGGAAAATTTGATTTCTCATGTCATGACCTCGACCATGACCATGAATATTTTTACCATCATATAATTATTGGCACAGTAGTTATAAGCCCTAGCAAATGTATTTTCATATAACTGTAGTTGATGTGAGAGTGTTTGCTGCAGTGGTCCAAAAACAAACCTTTTGGAGGTGTGTGAGCTCTTTGTTTTCATCCACTTGGGCTACTTGCCTTCAGTAGGAAATATCTAATTTGGGATTTCCAGATCCTCAAGTCTTGCAACAGATTTTATGACCCACACAGAGATCTGATCTCACCATCATCAAGTCAGTCTGGGATTACATGAAGAGACTAACCACAAGTAGTAGTAGGAGAAACAGAAAACCTCAAAATACCACACGGTGGCAACATCTGCTGGTCAAAACATGTAAGTGCAACGAAAACGCAAACTGTACACACACACACACACACACACACACACACACACACACACACACACACACACACACACACACACACACACACACACACACACACACACATTTTACAAGCAAACTGCGAATGTTTTTTTGAAAGTGTAATCTAATAAATGCAATCTACAAATCATTAAATACCATTAAATGTGAAGTGTCAGTATAATATGTATTCTTTTTTCTCATTTGTAGGGCTTGTTTTGTTTTATGGAGGGCTTTTTGCTAGCCAATAACAGACAATTAACTACCGTTGTTAATTTTAATTATACAAATATGCCAATAAAATGTCTACATTCTTACAAAACTAATCTGAGATCAGTTAAAAAGTATGTAGACATTGGTTCATGGGTTTACTGAGATCGCCCCCTAATGCAATTCATTGAAATTACAGGAGAAAAAACAAACATGGCAGCCTCCTTGCTGGTGAGTTCAACTGTCCTGCGTGCATACATTTCATTTATTGATGAAATTGTTGCTGTTGTTTTCTCCCCCACAACACATGCTAAAGTTTTACATTACCGGTTCGTTTTATAATCGAGTCGCATGTCACATGTGCATAGTTCTATACTAGCAAAAGACTAGCACCATGTTACTTTGTTTATATACCATGATAATGTAATGTTTTGTTGTTGTTTTGTACCTGGTACCATGGTATTATGAAGTAGCTGCCTAGAGTGTAATGCCAATTAATTAAGGAATTAATTCATTAATTCGATTAAAATTCAGGAATTAAGTCGATTCCTGAATTTGATTCAAGACAGCAAACAGGATGCAGAATTACAATTTGAATTTATGAACGTGAAAATCGTCATATTTGTCATATTTAATAGAGTGTCATTTTCGGTATCAATTACCCATAAACATATTATCCAGCACCACATATGGGGTACTTTTTCAGAAATATTAGATATTAGAAATATTATAAATGCCTATAGAAATTAATTAATTTGATGTTCCAGCTCATGATTGAAAGAAGGCCATGAATGATGGTAATCATCACTTACCATTATATATCACCATACCATGATAATGCCATCTGATCTTTCATCCATGTGCCATCATAAAACCACAGTACTTCTGTGAGGGGCTGTGGGAGAAATGCATGCTACAGTTTCACATACTATACTTGTTCATCTTCTTAGTAGCATTATGTTGTAAATTATTCTTTATGGCTCTCTTTCAAAAGTCTCATGCCATGAGGAGATGTTCAGCACACACCTGTGCTGTTGTTGCTGTCAGGAGGTGTTTGAGTTCAGCTGCTGCTCCTCCATCTGTCTTCACCAGGCTCTTATTAAAACTCAATCACTACTTCTATGATGTGGAGAACATTGTAGTTTGGAATGACTGGGCAAGGACAAAATTGGTCAGACGCAAGAATAAGTAAGTGCCAGTGTATGTGTGCTCAGATGTGTCGCCCTATAGAATAATGCACTGTAAAAGAAGACCATAGTGGCTGTGAGAAGTGCCTGCATGATTTAGTGTCCTGTTCTCTGTATAGTGTCTCTGTAAACAAATCATTTTTTATTTACTTCTTTATTTCTACTGAAATGTTGACTTTAGGGTCTTTTTTATGTAGGTTTTTTGGTTATGCACAGCAGAAGTTTGGTGATAATATAGGAGCGGCCTATTATATTCTGACTCTCAGAGGGAGTTTCAGGTAAGAGTCAATGATGTGATGCCCCCTTTTTATATCCTATTCTTTTAGGTCTGTTAATTAATTAAAAAGTACATTAAAATGAAATTCAAACATTCATTAATTGAATACACATTTTTATGCTGAACCTTTTTTTTCTGAATTAAAGTTAATTGAGGGCATAAAGGGCATAAATGTCAGTGTGATACAAAATGTCCTTATGAGGTCATTACGAAGAAAAAAACATTAAAAGAATGGGTAACACTACAATAAGGTTTCATTTGTTAATGTTAGCTAACTACATTAGTCTACATGATCTACTGTAACAATGAATGAGCACCATAAATGTATTAGTAAATGTTGCGATTAGCATTAAGTAAGATTAATAAATGCTGCAGAAGTACAGTACAGTTTCATGCTCCCAACTTTGTAGGAACAGTTTGGGGATGGCCCTTTACTGTTCCAACATGACTGCAAGGTCCATAAAGACATGGATGAGCGAGTCTGGTGTGGAGGAACTTGACTGGCCTGCACAGAGTCCTGACCTCAACCCTATAGAACACCTTTGGGATGAATTAGAGCGGAGACTGCGAGCATGGCCTCGTCCAACATCAGTGCCTGACCTCACAAATGCGCTTCTAGAAGAATGGTGAAAAATTCCCATAAACACACTCCTAAACCTTGTGGAAAGCCTTCCCAGAAGAGTTGAAGCTGTTATAGCTGCAAAGGGTGGGCCAACTCCATATTAAACCCTACGGATTAATAATGGGATGTCATTGAAGTTCATGTGCATGTAAAGGCAGGCGTCCCAAAACTTTTGGCAATATAGTGTATATGTGAGAATGAGCTTTCAGTAAGATTTTGTTTGGCCGCAGTACCAAACGTTTCCACTAGATGAAATTCTCTTCCCATTAGTTTCCAATGTGGTCATTTTTGACCGTGAGGAGTACAAGTGTGACTATTTTTCAGGACCATTTAACCTTTTTGAATCATGTCCATGATTTTTTTGTGTGTGTTCACATAGCAAGTGCCAAAACCTTTACCAAGTTTCATACCATTCTGATGAATTAACAAGAACATGTACATTTTTAACTAACATTAATAAAGGTTAATAAATTCTGTAAGAGTATATTGTTCATTGTTGGTTCATGTTAGTTATTGTATGAACTAATGTTAACAAATGAGACCTTATTGTAAAGTGTTACCCTTGAAAATAAATCCTTAAGTAGTTTGGCTTAATAGTTCATAATTATTTCAAACAAAACTGCTTAATTATTATTTTTCTGCCAAATCAAAATCATGTGGTGCAACCAACATTCAGGGAAAAAAGCAGGAAATCATAGAGAACACCTGCAGAATGTGTGTCTTTAAAATAATAATGATATTGACATTAATGGTATAAAAGTTTGTTCAAAACAATATGAAACTAACATGAATACAATCGTACATTTATAAGAATTGGCTTTTTTTTTAAACTTTTATTTTTTGGACACTTTTATAATGTCATTGATCATCAAAATGTTTATGAACCCTTCCTTAAATGGTCTCCATTGCACATCCCTTGTGTCTCTCTAGATTTGCAGGCCAGTCTGAATGGTTTCGTCCAGACTCAAGGGGAAGATTCAGCTATGACTTCATCAGCACACCTGACGCACACATTGAGGAAGTGGATTTGAGTGGCACCCTAATAAACCATAATGGACTTGACAACCTCAGTAATCAACTTTTCTTTTATATAAATATACATTTGTTCCTGATGTCTGAGCCTTTGACTAGTCAAGTATGAAGTCCTTATTATGAAGCCAAATTATGTTCTCATCTCCATCTCGCCTGTGTCACAACGCGTTTAGTGATAAATCAAACCCATTCAAAATCATATTTTTCTGTGCCACTTCTATGGATTCCAGTTTCTAAAAATCTGAGTTCTGAGTCATGTAAACACATTATTCTGATGTATTGCTTATAAGCTGATTTGCTATGAAAACATCTCATAAATACATAGTTCAGTTATGAAACTTTTCCGAGCAGCTGATTGGTTCTCTTAAAGCCGACCGCTTTTGCCAATTGATTGGTTTGTTATATATACGTAACCTATTTAATTTCCGTCCCGAACCGGCTGAATTCAGTGCTATTTTCCTTGCAGCAGCTCGCTTTCTTTTCACTGTATTAATGTGCATGTTTCAGCAGTAGCCTTCACTCACACAGCAGTGTAGCAGACCTAGTCCACCAAGACTAAAGGCCCGTTCGCACCAAAGACGTTAACTATAACGATAAATACATCCATTTACATATAAAAGAATAGAACACCACAACTATAATGATAACAGCACAGAGAAATTATATCGTTGGAATCACTTTCAGAAATTTTTTTTCTAGCTGATGAATGATAAAACGGCCAATCAGAATCCATTTTGCTTTAAAATCCCCCTGTAATAATAATAATAATAATTGTATCCCTTAAAACTCATATTTGATCACCAAAATGACATATTTAAACGTTTTTTCCTTGGGAAAAAAATTCTTCATGCCTTAAAATAGCTTGAATGTAACTCTACACCCTTGCCTCATTTAGTATATGCTGTTCTATGAATATGCAAATTAGCCCCGCCTCCACTCACTAGCACCAGCTCAGAGATCCACTCGTTGATGATCACACGTTGACGTCATTGGTTACAAGGTAGTTTGTGACGTCAGAAACACCAGCGATTTCAAACCGCATTTTTGAGACTGTCTTTGGTTCGCTGCAGTTTTAAGGAGAAAATACTTGCACATGGTTTGTCTTAAAGCATATTAAAAATTTGACAGGGGGACTTTAAGAGCTCAAGCATTTAAAGTGGCAAACGACAAAACAGCAGCTAATATAGTTATCATTCTTGTTGTGAATTGGCCTTAAAGGGTTAGTTTACCCCAAAATAAAAATTCTGTCAATAATTACTCACCCTCATGTCGTTCCAAACCCGTAAGACTGTCGTTCATCTTCGGGACACAAATTAAGATATTTTTGATGAAATCCGAGAGCTTTCTGAACCAGCCATAGGCAGCAACGTCATTGCAACTTTCAAGGCCCAGTCCATGTGACTCCAGTGGTTCAACCTTGATGTTTATGAAGCGACGAGAATACTTTTTGTGTGCAAAAAAAACAAAACAAAAATAACAACTTTATTCAACAATCTCTTCTCTTCGTCGTCATTCTCCTATGCTGTTGACGTAGTAAAGTTTTTTTTTTTTAGTGCACAAAAAGTATTCTTGTCGCTTCATAAACATTAAGGTTGAACCACTGGAGTCACATGGACTATTTTAATGTCTTTACTACCTTTCTGGGCCTTGAAAGTTGCAATGACGTTGCTCTCTATTGCTGGTTCAGAAACCTCTTGGATTTCATCAAAAATATATTGAAAGATGAACGAAGGTCTTACGGGTTTGGAACGACATGAGGGTGAGGAATTAATGACAGAATTTTCATTTTTGGGTGAACTAAACCTTTAAGCTCATTCCATTCTTATCAATATTAAAATCTATTCTGGGAGTTGTCATGATTGAATTTAATTTCATTGTATTATTGATGAACAATAGGCAACATAAAAGCCCTTCCTGAATCTAACAGGGACAAAACAATAAAACATGAACCATATGAAGAATAAGTGATCAGCTGCCACTAAAACATATTGTTGTGGTGTGTATTTTGTTCTCTGGCTCAAACAAACAAATTGTCTCTTCTCAGTAAAGCAGAATAAACTTCAGAGTCTCTCTCTGCGAGGATGTCCTGAAGTGGACGACTGGTTTCTTGCACGTCTTCATGTCTTTGGAGAAAGTCTGGTGGCGTTAGACGTGTCAAACTGCCCTTGTGTCACTGTAGGAGGTCTCGCTGCATTACAAAACCTCAGGTGATATAAACAGTCTTCAGTTGTGACTTGTGCTTAAATGCACATGCGGGCCAGCCTAAAAATACTGTTTTTATTATATTTTGCTTGCCCGCCTTTATCCCCAGAAAGCTACAGCATCTGGACATTTCCGGACTTCCACAGCTGCAGAGTCCAGGCCTGATCCGGATTCTGTTGGAGGAAATGTTGCCGCACTGTCGGGTCACTGGAGTTGAATACGAGCAGGGTCTGATGCAGCCAGACAGCCAAGAGCTAACAGAGGAGGATAATGAAGCTGCCGCAAACACTGGAGTCAGACATATATAAACTACATGACTGCTGACAATGGAGGCTTATAGTGTATTATTATGTTGTACGGTACCCGTGTATGTTCTGTGTACTTATATATAACTGTTGTACAATGCATTGTACTTGCTCATAGTTTTGAGAGAGACACAATAAAGTTTTATGTGTAAATGTTGAGAACTTCCATATACAGTGCATCCGGAAAGTATTCACAGTATTCATTTTTTTTTTTTCCTCAATTCTACAAACAATACCCCATAATGACAATGTTAAATAAGTTTGTTTGAAATCTTTGCAAATTTATTAAAAATAAAAAACGAAAAAAATCACATGTACATGAGTATTCACAGCCTTTGTCATGACACTCAAAATTGAGCTTAGGTGCATCCTGTTTCCACTGATCATCCTTGAGATGTTTGTACAACTTGATTGGAGTCCACCTGTGGTAAATTCATTTGATTGGACATGATTTGGAAAGTCACACACCTGTCCATATAAGGTCCCACAGTTAACAGTGCATGTCAGAGCACAAACCAAGCCATGAATTCCAAGGAATTGTCTGTAGACCTCCGAGACGAGATTGTATAGAGGCACAGATCTGGGGAAGGGTACAGAAAAAATTCTGCTGCATTGAAGGTCCCAATGAGCACAGTGGCCTCCATCATCTGTAAATGAAAGAAGTTTGGAACCACCAGGACTCTTCCTAGAGCTGGCCGCCCGGCCAAACTGAGCGATCGGGGGAGAAGGACCTTAGTCAGGGAGGTGACCAAGAACCCGATGGTCACTCTGACAGCGCTCCAGCATTTCTCTGTGGAGAGAGGAGAACCTTCCAGAAGAACAACCATCTCTGCAGCACTCCACCAATCAGGCCTGTATGGTAGAGTGGCCAGACGGAAGCCACTCCTCAGTAAAAAGTACATGACAGCCCGTCTGGAGTTTGCCAAAAGGCACCTGAAGGACTCTTAGACCACGAGAAACAAAATTCTCTGGTCTGATGAAACAAAGACTGAACTCTTTGGGCTGAATGGCAAGCATCATGTCTGGAGGAAACCAGGCACCGCTCATCACCTGGCCAATACCATCCCTACAGTGAAGTATGGTGGTGGCAGCATCATGCTGTGGGGATGTTTTTCAGCAGCAGGAACTGGGAGACTAGTCAGGATCGAGAGAAAGATGAATGCAGCAATGTACAGAGACATCCTTGATGAACACCTGCTCCAGAGCGCTCTGGACCTCAGACGGGGGCAAAGGTTCCTCTTCCAACAGGACAACGACCCTAAGCACAGCCAAGATAACAAAGGAGTGGCTACGGGACAACTCCGTGAATGTCCTTGAGTGGCCCAGCCAGAGCCCAGACTTGAACATCTCTGGAGAGATCTGAAAATGGCTGTGCACCGACGCTCCCCATCCAACCTGATGGAGCTTGAGAGGTCCTGCAAAGAAGAATGGGAGAAACTGCCCAAAAATAGGTGTGCCAAGCTTGTAGCATCATACTCAAAAAGACCTGAGGCTGTAATTGGTGCCAAAGGTGCTTCAACAAAGTATCGAGCAAAGGCTGTGAATACTTATGTGTGTAGGGTTTTTTTTTTTTTTTTAATAAATTTGCAAAGATTTCAAACAAACTTCGTTCACGTTGTCATTATGGGGTATTGTTTGTAGAATTGAGGAAAAAAAAATAATGAATTTAATCCATTTTGGAATAAGGCTATAACAAAATGTGGAAAAACTGAAGCGCTGTGAATACTTTCTGGATGCAATGTACACCCATCAGGCGTACCATTATGACCACCTTCCTCATATTGTGTTGGTCCCCCTTTCGCTGCCAAAACAGCCCTGACCAGTTGAGGCATGGACTCGACTAGACCCCTGAAGGTGTGCTGTGGTATCTGGCACTAAGATATTAGCAAGTCCTGTAAGTTGCGAGGTGGGGCCTCCATGGATCAGACTTGTTTGTTCAGCACATCCCGCAGATGCTTAATTGGCTTGAGATCTGGGGAATTTGGAGGCCAAGTCAACACCTCAAGCTTGTTGTTGTGCTCCTCAAACCATTCCTGAACCATTTTTGCTTTGTGGCGGGGTGCATTATCCTGCTGAAAGAGGCCACAGCCACCAGGGAATACCGTTTCCATGAAAGGGTGTACATGGTCTGCAACAATGCCTGGGTAGGTGGTACGTGTCAAAGTAACATCCACATGAATGGCAGGACCCAAGGTTTCCCAGCAGAACATTGGCCAAAGCATCACACTGCCTCTGCCGGCTTGCCTTCTTCCCATAGTGCATCCTGGTGCCATGTGTTCCCCAGGTAAGCGACGCACATGCACCCGGCCATCCACGTGATGGAAAAGAAAACGTGATTCATCGGACCAGGCCACCTTCTTCCTTTGCTCCGTGGTCCAGTTCTGATGCTCACGTGCCCACTTTTGGCGGTGGACAGGGGTCAGCATGGGCACCCTGACTGGTCTGCTGCTATGCAGCCCCATACGCAACAAACTGAGATGCACTGTGTATTCTGACACCTTTCTATCCGAACCAGCATTAACTTCACCACTGTTCCTTCCTTGGACCACTTTTGATAGATACTGACCACTGCAGACCGGGAACACCCCACAAGGGCTGCAGTTTTGGAGATGCTCTGACCCAGTCGTCTAGCCATTACAATTTGGCCCTTGTCAAACTCACTAAAATCCTTATGCTTGCCCATTTTTCCTGCTTCTAACACATCAACTTTGAGGACATATATTATAAAGAAGAAATGTTCACTTGCTGCCTAATATATCCCACCTACTAACAGGTGCCGTGATGAAGAGATAATCAGTGTTATTCACTTCACCTGTCAGTGGTCATAATGTTATGCCTGATCGGTGTAAATCGTTGATTTTCCGGTTGCACTTTATTTTACAGTGTGTGCACTTTCAAACTACTTACAGTGAACTTATCCACAAAAGTACAGAGTAATGTAAGGGAACTACATGGGTTAAGGTAAGGTTTAGGGGTAGTGTCTAGTTATTATTACCCAGTAGTGTCATTACTACAATAAGTACATAGTATGTATTTGCGAAACAGTAAAGTGCTACCACTTTCCCTTATGAAACAGTACTGTGGTGGTACATGGTAATACTATGGTATTCATCAAAAAAAAAAAAAAAAAAGGTGTCAAGTCTAATTAGTCAGGTGGAGTAAATCCTGTAATCCTTTTTATTGAGGTGTGAGGATTTTAGATCTAAGTGTTAGAAAGACTGAGGTACATGCAATAGGAAGGTGGATGAAGACATCTCGCTATAGGTATGTTTTTCTTTAATGTAAATATTTAAATAATTATCTACTTTCAATATAAAAAAGATAAATATTATGCTTAAAGTTGACTTTACGGTTTCTAACAACTACATGGTCTTTGAAACAAATGTTTTGAACAAATATAATACAAGAACAAATCTGTAGGCTAGTTTCCACCCGGAAGATCTGATCAACAAATTGCTGAGGAATATTACGTAGAAACAATATAGCATTGTAAATAATGGTCATTTTCACGCAAAGTCGAACTGGGCGTGCATTAGAGGCCCGGAGGGTGTCTCTAATTGGTCAGATACGATAAATAAATTAAAAAAAATAGCTATTACATTTCCAAAGTTTCATTAAACCGTGTCAGATACGATAAATATAAATAAATAAATGGCTATTACATTTCCAAAGTTTTATATCGGTGTAAATTAGACTGCAATGTCATGCGATACTTGTTACTTTTCCCTACACTGTCAGGAAGGACCAATCACAGTCGTTTGTGGTCACTGGATACGTGTTTTAATTTAATAGACATTACATGGGAGGATTTTCATTTGTATGTCGGGTACCAATCCTTTACATTAATTAATTTAAATAATGATACTTTTAGCGTATACGTTTCTTCAAAAAGATAAAAACCGGCCTGAGATTTAAATGCAATTCAAAGAAGGATTGGGCAAATCTGAGCCTCCATGCGCCCCCTTGAGGAACAAACCGTATGTGCCACAAACAATTACTACCTATCAACATTGGCCAAGCCACCCAAAGAAATTTTAGCGGCGCACTCAAGCAATTGTCCCTTTAATAAATAACAGTGCTGTCATCTCTTTAACTTTATGTGTTTTGGAATTGTATAGTACTATTTGAAAGCGGATAGATGTCTGAAGGTAATATAATGATTACGCATTTGTATGTATGGGTGTTGTCAGATCCAGTTAGCCTTTAGCAAAAGAAGAAGCTAAGTGTGTATTGGAAGTTTTTCACTGTTTATGTGATTGATATTAGTTATTATAACAGTCACATTAGTGTGATACGATTTATTGTGTCCTGTAGAGGTTTCTAAAAGGGCAGAAGAGGAGGCTGAGACACCAGATCTCGAGGTAAATAAAGATACATTCGTGAGTTGTTTTTATAATAGAGATGCATGTTCGTATATAGATATAAACATTGTACATTACATTAGGCACTAAACACATCATTCGTTATTCTAATGAAGGACATTTTCCATAGTAATACCATGTAATTTGGAGCTTTAAATGCTAAACCCCCCTTTTTTGGACCTTGGAAGTACGGTATTCTTTGAAGTGCTCTGAAGTATTTATCAAAATACCATATCACTTTACCATGGTAGTGCTACAGTATTATTATTATAAATATTAACATTATTATTGGCCTATATTTTTTCAGTGGTTAAAAGTTAAGTATAATAATTAATTTAGCTACTAAAAATGCCTGCTTGACACAGTATGTACTAAACAAATTTAAAAATAGAAATTGAAAAGCTACCAATAGAATTTGAAACTGACATGAATCAAACTAATACTTATGTACATCCAAGCAAGCATAGTTATCAACCAATGCCAATAATTAAAAAAGGCCAAATTTCAGCTGATATATCAGCCTTTTTCCAGAATTTTTTTTCTCACAAAACGTGTGTGTGTGTGTGTGTGTGTGTGTGTGTGTGTATATATATATATATATATAGGACATGCATATGTGAGACAAGTGTATTTAGTAAACATCCACCATGTACAGTACACAGTTTATTTCTTCGCTGCTAATATATTATAAAGAATTTTTTCTTAAGAGTGAGTGTTGTTTTCTGTTATTGGGGTGGATTGGTCATCTGTAATGTTTTTACTCTTTACTGCAGGGTCAGTCTGACAGCAGCGACGAGGGTGAAGCTTCAGGAGACACTGAGAGTATGTCTCAAGGAATTTCTCCTTTAAGTACATCTAAAGAGCTCATGTGATCTTAGCTAAAGTTAGGTGTTTTTTCAGTGGATTTCCTGCGCAGTCTCTTCTCACGGACTCTTGGTCTGAGTCCTGGAGAGAAAGTCTTGGATGAGCTGACCCTGGATGCAGTCGCCCGCTACATCCTGAGTGGAAAATGTGAGTTGACTTTTCAGATGAGGGTGGTAGGTCTGAAGTGTGTAATTTTTTTGATACTTTATTATATTCCATTTCAATATGTACAGTCAACTATAAGTAGGCCAATTGAAGGTTGGCTTCCTGAACTGTGAAAACATGCTATGAAAAGATGGCTCTGTTTGAGGAGGTTATTTCGAGTCGGTTGTTCAGTAAGTTAGATGTGTCTGTCTGTGTCAACAGGCAAGAACATTATCTGTATGGTTGGAGCTGGAATATCAACATGTAAGTAAATATCTTATCATAAATGCAATTTTCTTAAATTAAGCGTAGTCATTTTTTAATAGATCATATTTTTTAAAGACCTTTTATAATGACAGAGCCCCTTTAAGCATAACATTTGGCCAAGGTTTCTTGCATAAAAACAGTCTTAATTTAGTCTTTTAGTCCATTTCCTCTCTCTGAACCTTAGAATTAAACAGGCTATAGGAAAAAAAATTTTGCTGCTGTATTTTATAGAATACCATAGGAGAACTGGCCCCCGACTGAGCCTGGTTTCTCCCAAGGTTTTTTTCTCCATTCTGTCACCTGAAGGAGTTTGGGTTCCTTGCCACGGTCTCCTTTGGCTTTTGGCTTGCTTAGTTGGGGACACTTAAAGGGTTAGTTCGCCCAAAAATGAAAATCCTGTCATTAATTACTCACCCTCATGTTGTTCCAAACCCGTAAGACCTTCGTTCATCTTCGGAACACAAATTAAGATATTTTTGATGAAATCTGAGAGGTTTCTGAACCTTAGGCAGCAATGTCATTGCAACTTTCAAAGCCCAAAAAAGTAGTAAAGACATTGTTAATTAAGTAAACCTTAATGTTTGAAGCGACAAGAATACTTTTTGTGCGGAAAAAACAAAACAAAAATAACGACTTTATTCAACAATCTCTTTTCTCCAGAGCGGCTATATAGATAAATGAACTAAATTAATAACTTTTTTTACAACAGAAATGAACCATCACTGAACTTACTTAAGCTGGACTATGACTTATTTTAGATCTGCTGTACAACTGAACAAACTTTGTTGCATTATTGTCCTGTTATCACTGTAAAGCTGCTTTGAAACAATCTGTATTATAAAAAGCACAATTTAAATAAAGGTGACTTGAAAAGAGAGAGCAAAATTATTGGTTTCTCTGAATTTGCTATTTATAAGTATGTGTTTTAGTAAAAGGAACATTTTTGTTTTATTCTATAAAATACTGATAACTTTTTTTTTTTTCCAAATTTCAAATAAAAATGTTGTCATTTAGAGCATTCATTTGAGAAAATGATAATTGTTCAAAATAAGCAAAAAAATGACAGCGTTTCCAATGTTATGTGACTAAAACATAAAACATTTTTTCCTCTCGCGATTGAATCATTCCAAAAATCATGGCAATGAATGTTGGTGTGTTTACGTATATCACAGCCGCCGCACTAACCATTATTTTTAATCTAAGGAGACATAGGCGTGTTATCCAAGCATTAATGGAAAAGAAAGCTTCTTATACTTGGGAGCGGCCACGTATGAGGTGTTTTTGGGCGTTTCTCCCTCATATCTGCTTCGAGGTCTTGATAAATTGTGGCATTTCTTTGTTGTCTGGAATCCAGTATTCCTGTAATTCTTTTGTCTTTAATGAGTTTAATAAAGAACTCTGTCTCGTCTTCTGTCCAAACATACCGCGCCATCTTTAAAGAATGATCATGTGACTTTTACGTACGCCAGGTAGCCTGTAAATGCGAAAAAACTGTTTCCATTGCAGCTAAATATTCCTTTTTCAAATTGCCTGAAAAACCACCTCATGCAAACGTAAAAACTTTTTAGCAATATATGGGAGTTTTCGCTAAATTTAAGTGTTTCCATTGGGCGCATTTTCAATTCGCGATTTTAATGGAAACTCTGCTAATGATAAACAGGAAAATAAGGATTCAATGATGCAAACAGTTCAGTTCTGCTGTAAAGCATCTCTAAAAAGACAATCATGTCATTATTAAACTGGAGTCAGTTCAAGTTGATTCAGTTCAACAACTGTGTAAGGATCATCAATTATGAAATGAGCTCAGTTCATCTGTAAAGCAGCTCTGGAGAAAACCGTGATGTCATCATCAGTTCAGTTCAGTTCTCATCCAATAGTGTCAGTACAGTCAGATCAATAATATTGTTGAGTATTAAGTGTCCTCAACTAAGCAAGCCAGAGGCGACAGTGTCAAGGAACCCAAACTCCATCAGTGAAATGGAGGAAAAAAAACAAAAAAACAAGTTTATATTATTTTTTTAAACAATACTAATGTTTTGATTACAGAAGAGTTCAGAAATCAATATTTGGTGCAATAACCCTGATTTTCAGTCATAGCTTTCATGTATCTTAGACTGAGAAGTATGCCTTCACTTTGCTGTTGGGTGACTTTATGCCACTCCTGGCACAAACATTTGAAGCAGCTCGGCTTTGTTTAATGGCTTGTGACCTTCCATGTTCTTCTTGATAACATTCCAGAGGTTTTCAATGGGGTTTAGGTCTGGAAATTGGGCTGGCCATGACAGGGGCTTTATCTTTCTGCAAATAAATGCTATAAATCATATTATTGATATTTGGAAGAAATGTCATCAGTAGTTTATAGAATAAAACAAAAATGTTAAAAGGGTTAGTTCACCCAAAAATGAAAATCCTCTCATTAATTACTCACCCTCATATTGTTCCAAACCCGTAAGACCTTCGTTCATCTTCGGAACACAAATTAAGATATTTTTGATAAAATGATGAAATCCGAGAGCTCTCTGACCCCTCCATAGACAGCAATTTAATTAACACTTTCAAGGCCCAGAAAAGTAGTAAAAACATTGTTAAAAGTCTACTACGGCAGAACGGCGGCTCACCATTGGCTAGCTCCTGCGTCAGCATCACACGCATGCGTTGTGGTGATCACGTGAACAGCATCGGCCAATGGTGAGCCGGCATTCTGCCGTAGCGCTTTGAAAGTACTGTACTGTATTTACTACGTCAACAGCATAGGAGACTGGCACAGACAAGAAGAGTTTGTTAAATAAAGTTGTTATTTTTGTTTGTTTTTTGCGCACAAAATTTATTCTCGTCGCTTCATAACATTAAGGTTGAACCACTGGAGTCACATGGACTATTTTGACGATGTCTTTACTGCCTTTCTGGACCTTGAAAAGTGGTAATTAAATTGCTGTCTATGGAGGGGTCAGAGAGCTCTCGGATTTCATCAAAAATATCTTAATTTGTGTTCCGAAGATGAACGGAGGTCTTACGGGTTTGGAACGACATGAGGGTGAGGAATTA
Organism: Coreius guichenoti; assembly: GCA_039654105.1. Taxonomy (NCBI): domain Eukaryota; kingdom Metazoa; phylum Chordata; class Actinopteri; order Cypriniformes; family Gobionidae; genus Coreius; species Coreius guichenoti. The sequence continues at coordinate 8,286,330 of CM077174.1, read as the reverse complement.
ATGACAGAATTTTCATTTTTGGGTGAACTAACCCTTTAATTTACTCAAACACATACACATAAACAGTAAATCCAGACACACATATAATTTTGCAGTGGGCTAATTTCTTTCCAGAACTGCCTGAATCTATTCTATGGATGTAAATTGTTTGTGGTCCTAACAATTTTATTTTAAAATGTATTTATCAGGCGTGGGTGTAAATATAAACCACATGACACAGGAGATTACAAACCAAGGAGTCTATAATATAATCCACCAACATAAACTCAGGAATACACAGGAGAAACAACGTTACACATCCACTTAACATCAACGAAAAATCAGTCATGACAAACGGGAACAGAACACAGAGAAAGGAAATGATCTCAATCTGACTGAAGATGTTACTGTGGCTTTACCCATTAATAGACACGATACTTCCTTGAAAATAAATTCCAGCACAGAGCAATAACAACCACAATGAAATGACTCCTCACAATAGATATTGCTTTACAATGAACTGTTAGAGAGCTACATATGGAAATTTATCTGTTCAATAAAATACCTTACTTGCCTGTTGAGTAATGAAAACACAATTTTTGCGTCGCTTTTACAACTTTCAAATCCCTCAGTTCTCGCCATCTTGGAAAAAAAAGCCACGCCGATGTTGATTCTTGTTTTATTACAGGCTCTGTCACGTTCTCTTTTTGGCAGCAGACTCTCCTCATTTTGGCGTTTGTTTAAAACAGGTGATTCCCTGGAGTTTGGAGATTTAATAATAATACGTTTAATTTATATATTGCTTTTTCCAAGATCAAAGCGCTTTACATTTAAACATAAATACATTTAAAAAAAAGCAGGACAAATACAAGAAACAATACAATATACACATCAAACACCACAGAGGATCATTGAATCTGAGACAGATGCATAGTCTGGAATGAAAAATATACAAATATCTTACCAGTCCAAACTGAATGAGCAGCAGAGTAAAAGTGAAGCAAGTAGAGTAGTCCCTAGGAAGTGTGTACAATGAGCAACCCAGTGCGAAATGCGTATCGAATGCTACACAACCTAAACGAGTGCAAACTCCAGGACCCCAAACAGGAACATTCGATGACGACCGCCACCACGCCATTAAATCCTCTAGTCAAAGACGCAGATACTTTGTCAGCAGCAACCACACTACAAACACCGTCGGGTAGGCAGGCCGATGGATACAGGCAGGCCGGATAAAGCTCCACAGCAAGCGGCAGAGCGAAACACACCATCTCCACGCACCAGCGGGAATCACAGAAACCTAAACGCAGTTGAAGTCCATTTTGTAAGTATATAAAACATATATTTTAAACATAAAGACAAGACCAAAACAGACAAACAGCCCCGGTGTGAAGCGGCAGCCAAACACGCACACCGGAAGTCACATCCTCCATCCACATCCATTTAGCTGCTACATGTCAACCTTTCTCGCTCGCTGTAACAACTAACATATGCCACTCCCACACCATACATGTGTCAAAGTAGCCAGAGCAACTTCTCTCTATTTACAGATATGACGAGACATGCACTCTCGTACACAATTTCCCATGAAAACCAGGTTTTCTTTGGTCAGGTTTAAAATATAAACACTTATAATAGGCTTACCATAGTGAATCAGGGTAAGACAAAACATGTTTTGGAAGAAGGATTGATGACGTATTGACTCATTATTTCAATTTAGTTAATTTTGAGCAAAAAAAAGTTACATAGTGTACCTTTAATTAACCTATAGTCTCTTCATAATTTAGCTGCTGGAATCCCAGATTTCCGCTCTCCTGGCACTGGTCTATATGCCAATTTGCAGAAGTACAACCTGCCTTACCCGGAGGCCATCTTTCAGATCGAATATTTCAAGGTCTGACTGTGATTCTGTTAACATGCTGCAGTCTTACTCTCATCGTTTGTCATCGTAGAGGCACATAAGTCACATTTGAAAGTCTTTTTCCATTCCCTCTTTCCAGAAACATCCAGAGCCCTTCTTTGCCCTGGCCAGAGAGCTCTACCCAGGACAGTTTAAGGTAGTTTATGAATCTTCTCTGACATACATGGGTCACCAATGAAATTCTGTCATAAAAGAAATCAAATCTCCTGACTAGTATATAAAGGCTGAGGACTCCTGAGCCTTGATATACTCTTTTGTCTTGTCTTCAAAAAACAGTGAAAACATCCGGCAACACTTTACAATAAGGTTTCATTTGTTAACATTAGTTAACTACATTAGTTAACATGAACTAAAATTGAACAATACTTCTACAGCATTTATTAATCTTATTTAATGTTAATTTCAACTATTACTAATACATTATTAAAATCAAAAGTTGTATCTGTTAACATTAGTTAATGCACTTTTATTAACTAACATTAACAAAGTTTAATAAATGCTGTAAGGATATGTTGCTCATTTTTAGTGTATGTAAGTAAATGCATTAACTAATGTTAACAAATGAGACCTTATTTTAAAGTGTTACAAAAAATCCATTGAGCCTAGCACCTTTACATTTTAGACAGCAGTGTGGAACATTTGCAAGCATAGAATAAACAAAACATATAATGTGTATTTGAAAGAAATGTTGGTGTACACGGTTATTCCACATTTAATTATTATTTCATACATATTACATGATATTCTTTGTCATGAGGTCATAAAGGTACTACAAACGATGACCCATCTAATACTGTGATGAATGTAGTTTTGACTGTTGCATGCGCTTTGGTTTCTCCAGCCCACAGTGTGTCACTATTTCATGAAGATGCTGAAGGACAAAGGCCTACTGAGTCGCTGTTACTCTCAGGTAAGACAGTGTTTCAGCTGTGTCTGAAACCTTTCTGGAGTAGGTACTTATTTTGAATGTCACTTTGCTAAAAAGGTATGTTCTATATAGTATGAATGTGTGTAGTATGAACAGTGTTGGGGGTAACGTATTACAAATAACTCGAGTTACGTAATCAGATTACTTTTTTTAAGTAACTAATAAAGTAACATGCAGCAAATTTACAACAAAATATCTGAGTTAGTTTTTCAAATAAGTAACGGAAGTTACTTTGTTTTTCAATTTATTGACTGACAGCTCTTTTGTCCCAATGTAGAGAGAAATGTGTACTACATTCGCCATGTTGTCACTGTCATGTGACCTATTAGCGTCAGTTGCGTCGTTTCACTGCCATTCATAAATCCTCTCCCGTGGCCTCATGGGATAGTAATGTGTCCATTGTGTGCACACTTCAATATTTTGCCTGAAGTAGCAGGTCATCCGGGGAGTACTGTGAATTCTGACGTACCTCTTTTGTCACATACTGTTTTTTGCCTACTCTATAGTAGGGAAATAAGCGATTTTGGACATAGCCTTTATGATATTGTTTGTTTGTAATTTTAGGCTTTTATCAAAAAAATAATAATATATGTTTGTGTGTGCGTGTGTGTGTATATATACATACACACATATACACCGATCAGGCATAACATTATGACCTAATATTGTGTTGGTCCCCCTTTTGCTGACAAAACAGCCCTGACCCGCGAGGCATGGACTCCGCTGGACTCCCATACGCAACAAACTGCGATGCACTGTGTATTCTGACACCTTTCTATCAGAACCAGCATTATACCAGTTCACCACTGTTCCTTCCTTGGACCACTTTTGATAGATACTGACCACTGCAGACCGGGAACACCCCACAAGAGCTGCAGTTTTGGAGATGATCTGACCCAGTCGTCTAGCCATCACAATGTGGCCCTTGTCAAACTCGCTCAAATCCTTACGCTTGCCCATTTTTCCTGCTTCTAACACATCAACTTTGAGGACAAAATGTTCACTTGCTGCCTAATATATCCCACCCACTAACAGGTGCTGTGATGAAGAGATAATCAGTGTTATTCACTTCACCTGTCAGTGGTCATAATGTTATGCCTGATCGGTGTGTGTATATATACAGTGGGGAGAACAAGTATTTGATACACTGCCGATTTTACAGGTTTGCCCACTTACAAAGCATGTAGAAGTCTGTAATTTTTATCATAGGTACTCTTCAACTGTGAGAGACGGAATCTAAAACAAAAATCCAGAAAATCACATTGTATGATTTTTAAGTAATTAATTTGCATTTTATTGCATGACATAAGTATTTGATACATCAGAAAAGCAGAACTTAATATTTGGTACAGAAACCTTTGTTTGCAATTACAGAGATCATACTGTAGATCATTTCCTGTAGTTCTTGACCAGGTTTGCACACACTGCAGCAGGGATTTTGGCCCACTCCTCCATACAGACCCTCTCCAGATCCTTCAGGTTTCGGGGCTGTCGCTGGGCAATACGGACTTTCAGCTCCCTCCAAAGATTTTCTATTGGGTTCAGGTCTGGAGACTGGCTAGGCCACTCCAGGACCTTGAGATGCTTCTTATGAAGCCACTCCTTAGTTGCCCTGGCTGTGTGTTTCGGGTCGTTGTCATGCTGGAAGACCCAGTCACGACCCATCTTCAATGCTCTTGCTGAGGGAAGGAGGTTGTTGGCCAAGATCTCGCGATACATGGCCCCATCCATCCTCCCCTCAATACGGTGCAGTCGTCCTGTCCCCTTTGCAGAAAAGCATCCCCAAAAAATGATGTTTCCACCTCCATGCTTCACGGTTGGGATGGTGTTCTTGGGGTTGTACTCATCCTTCTTCTTCCTCCAAACACGGCAAGTGGAGTTTAGACCAAAAAGCTCTATTTTTGTCTCACATGACCTTCTCCCATTCCTCCTCTGGATCATCCAGATGGTCATTGGCAAACTTCAGATGGGCCTGGACATGCGCTGGCTTTCGCAGGGGGACCTTGCGTGCGCTGCAGGATTTTAATCCATGACGGCGTAGTGTGTTACTAGTGGTTTTCTTTGAGACTGTGGTCCCAGCTCTCTTCAGGTCATTGACCAGGTCCTGCTGTGTAGTTCTGGGCTGATCCCTCACCTTCCTCATGATCATTGATGCCCCATGAGGTGAGGTCTTGCATGGTGCCCCAGACCGAGGGAGATTGACCGTCATCTTGAACTTCTTCCATTTACTAATAATTGCGCCAACAGTTGTTGCCTTCTCACCAAGCTGATTGCCTATTGTCCTGTAGCCCATCCCAGCCTTGTGCAGGTCTACAATTTTATCCCTGATGTCCTTACACAGCTCTCTGGTCTTGGCCATTGTGGAGAGGTTGGAGTCTGTTTGATTGAGTGTGTGGACAGGTGTCTTTTATACAGGTAATGAGTTCAAACAGGTGCAGTTAATACCGGTAATGAGTGGAGAACAGGAGGGCTTCTTAAAGAAAAACGAACAGGTCTGTGAGAGCCGGAATTCTTACTGGTTGGTAGGTGATCAAATACTTATGTCATGCAATAAAGTGCAAATTAATTACTTAAAAATCATACAATGTGATTTTCTGGATTTTTGTTTTAGATTCCGTCACTCACAGTTGAAGAGTACCTATGATAAAAATTACAGACCTCTACATGCTTTGTAAGTGGGCAAACCTGCAAAATCGGCAGTGTATCAAATACTTGTTCTCCCCACTGTGTGTGTGTATATATATATTATTATTATTATTATTATTATTATTGTGTTTTTTTTTTTTTGTTTTTTTTTAGAATATCGATACTCTAGAAAGAGTTGCCGGTCTGGAAGGCGATGACCTGATTGAAGCTCATGGTACATTTCACACCTCTCACTGTGTGAGCTTCCTCTGTCGTAAGGAGTACTCCATGGACTGGATGAAAAGTACAGTATTGAACACTGACATTTCTCTGTGGTTTCTGGTTTCAGTTTTAAATGAGATGTGGGAATGTAGTTCGCTTCACTATTCATATCCAATGTTTCTGTCTCACAGATAAAATTTTCTCTGAAGATATTCCTAAGTGCGATTCCTGTGGAAGCCTGGTAAAACCTGGTGAGAGCAATCATTTCTAAGAACAAGAATAATATCTAGAGCTTTTTCTTTTTCTCATTAGCTATAGATTTGAATTCGTTTTGGATTCAAGACATAGTTCACCCAAAAATCATTTAATCATTTATTCACTTTCATGTCATTCCAAAGTTGTGTGATTTTCTTTCTTCCACAGAACACAAATGATATATTGCAGAATCCCTTTAGCATACAATTAAATTGAATAGGGAATGACACTATTTTTATGGCATAAAAATATAATACAAGTAAGTTCTGAAACATAGAAGATTAGTGTGAGGAACAGTCCAATGTTCATTCCCAAATTGCTTTCATTGGTGACTAGCCTCTCCTTATATTCTGATGGTTTTATCCTTTTCGTGGATATATTTCTTGTCCTGTTTTTAGATATTGTGTTTTTTGGGGAGAATCTACCTGCCCGATTCTTCACTTCCATGAAAATGGTAAGAATTCAGCTTATCTTTAAGATTAAAGCCAGTCGTTCCACATTCTCAGTTAGACTCTTACTGTCACCCGACTGTGTACCGCAGGACTTTCCTCGATGTGATCTTCTCATCATAATGGGCACATCCCTTCAGGTTCAGCCGTTCGCATCACTAGTCAGCAGGTAAGCATGCCTCCATGTATCCGTTGGACCCCATAAAATCTATTGATAATTGTATGTGTTGATTGTGGAAGAAATTCTGTGGAATGGATTTAAATATTGTAAATTTTATATTAGATATTTTAAATCCACCTGTAAAAGTTGTAAATCCAACATCTGGATATTTTTCACCCTTTTGGTGATATTTAAGACATATCGCAATATGTACGCATTTGCTCTAAAATGGCTAAAAAGCTTTGTTTTTTCCGAGGAACCCTCATTTTGATCAAACAGCCACTGTTTCCAAGTATTATATGTAACATTGCTAACATTGTTCTACATTACAGAGAAATACTAAACAATAATAATGAGCTTTGAAAATATGAACTAAGTGCTCAAGCGCGTGCGTAAAGCACAGCGACACTGGCAAAAGTAATCATTATGAATGTGTGAGACAAAAACAGCAAGGAAACTGAACATTTTAATAATTTGTAATAAACTAGTGTTTTCTGAGTTAGTGTAGGCTATAGGGCTGCACGATATTATGAAAAACTGACATTGCGATAATTTGTTTTTCTGCTATATGAAAACAATTTCACCAGATGATTTGAATAGCTCTATTTGGAAAGAATTAATCATTCTAGAATTATTGGGGTGATTTTGTAGGGAAGTGCATCTGCAAAGAAAATAATAAACAAATTACAAGCATAGACAAATACAATAGAACAAAGATACAAATGAAATAAACATTGCTTTTTGTTTTTCAGGTAAGTCTAACAGTAAGGTACAGAAATTCAATAATAAAATGTAAAATAACACTGCATAGTCTTTACTGTATAAATTAAATATATAATTAATCTTTGTTAAAGTGATTATTTTTCTTTGTATTTTGTTGTTTAAATTAATGACACAGACAGCTGCGGGTATATTAGGCTGCTGTCGCTTAAAGACAGAATGCACTGATCCAATATAATGATACGCGTCCAGATTTTTTTTTCTCAATTGTTGCCACAGAATGTCCTGTTCGAGGACATTCACCAAGATGGGCATTTTTACATAATTTTGCATTTATTTGTCCATTCAAGTACAAATAGACGGGGAAGAGAACAGAATTAGGTGTGCTGCTCTGTGTGCACGCACAGAAAACAGTGCGCAGTTCAGAATTGAGTTCTCCTTTACGTCTTCTTGCGCTCGAATGGTTTAAAATCACTTGAATGTTTAAACTGACAGGACCTAAAACACGTGCAAATGATAAACTTGCGCTTTTATGATAGTTAAAGTTTGCAATTAATCCAAGAATCACATGCATTTTGAATCATAGTGCCTGGTCCGTCCTACAATGCCCATACTTGACATTGCACATCCTGCGATGTAACTAATTCGTCACTTTTTTTTTTTTTTTTACTTCACAGCTTTTTTTCTGCGACCAACCGTCCAATTAAAATTTGATCGACCAAGCCTCTTCTCATCTTCTAACGTTTGGTCGACTATTAGGGGGCAGATCTAGTAATATGTAAAAAGCATGTAAAATGTTTTACAAAAAACAGTTTTTCATGAAAAAATTTAGTATTTCAATATTTAATAGGTTTTATTGATAGGAAACAATATAATTATACATATGTAGTAAACAGCATATAATGAACATTTTGGACTGATTACACAAATTAATTGTTGAATCAGTGTTTTGAACTGATTTGCTCAAATGAATCACAACCTTCTTATCGACATTTTAAATCAAAGATTCTATTAAAATCTTCCTATATTAACATTCTCTATTTTCTAGTCTATAGCCGTGGCCAAAAGTATTGGCAGTGACATACAGTACATTTTGTATTTCGTAAAGTTTGCTGCTTCAGTATTTGTAGATTATTTTTTCACGCCGTTCTATGGTATACTGAAAAACAATAAGCGTTTCTGAAGTTTTATAGGCTTCAAAAACATTTAAAATATGTAAAGAGTCAATATTTACAGTGTTGAGACACCTTCTTCATAACCTTTGCAATCCATTCTTGCCTTATTAGTGCTTGGAGTTAAGCACAATTTGTGGGCTTCTGCTTGTCCACTCGACCACAGGTTCTCTATAGGATTAAGATCTGGGGAGTTGCCTGGCCATGGATCCAAAATTTCAGTGTAATGACATCTGTGCCACTTCATTATTACTCTTGCCTTGTGACACGGTGCTCCATCATGCTGGAAAATGCACGGATCATCACCAAATTGCTCCTGGGTCGTTGGGAGAAGTTGCTTTTGCAGGATGTTTTGATACCATTCTTTATTCATGGCATGTTTTTGGGCTGAATTCCACTCCCTTGGATGAAAAGCAACCCCACACATGGATGGTGTCTGGATGTTTTACTGTTGGCACGACACATGACTCATGGTAGCGTTCACCTTTTCTTCTCCAGACAATTGATTTTCCAGGTGTCCCAAACAGTTGGAAGGGGGCTTCATCAGAGAATATACCTCTTATATCCACCAGTCTTCTGCTGTCCAATCCGTGTACTTCCTGCAGAATTTCAGGCTGTCCTTTGTTTTTCTTGGAGAGAAGTGGCACCATTTCTGCCTTTCTTGACACCAGACTGTTGTCCACTCACACCCACCTGCTGCCAGTATTGATCAAGCTCTGCACTGGTGGTGACACAATTCCTGGCGCTTGCTGGACACTGTGGGACGTCCCAAAGCCTTCTTCACTACAGTTGAACCTCTCTTCTTGATGTTCCGGTAAATGGTTCTTACAGGTGCAATATTCTTTGCAGCAATTTCCTTACATGTGAGGCCATTTTGATGCAAAGCAATGATGGTTGCACTTTTCTTTGGAGGGAACCATTGCTAACACAAGGATACAATGATTGTAATTTGTTGGCAAATGAAGCTCTTTGCAATCATTTAAAATGCATCTGATCACTCTGCACAATAATCTAAAAATGGTGTGAATCAACACCACAACAACCGAAGCAGCAAACTTTGCAAACTGTACAGCACTATCTATAGGAGCATGGCCGAATTTTTGTGCATTAAATTCACGAAGTAAATTAAAATTAATAATGTTGGTTAATTTTGATTTTCCAACTAATAATATTGAATGATGAATGTTAGAATTTTCCGCAAATCTGCAGAAAATATGCGGTTGTTTAAATCTGACTCATTTATTGTGATATCTGCAGAGTGTCAAACAGCTGTCCTAGACTGCTCATCAATATGGAGAAAACTGGACAGGTCTGTAATTGCTAATCTAATTATTGTAAACATTTGGATGAAACAAATTTGTTTTATAATTACATTCATGCATTATGTGTCTTTCTGCGACAGACGGAATTTGGCATGGGGTTATTTGCTTTTGGAGGAGGAATGGACTTTGACTCAGATAAAGCCTACAGGTGAGGCCTCCAAGTATTATCATGGTAAACAGTGTGTCTTCTTGAGGCCTGTTCACACAAAAGAGCATTGTGAATCGCTGGACAAAACAAGTACACAAACTATTCACACCATTCCTGACATATTGAATTTAAAGGCACACTATGTAAGTTTTTGCCGCTCTAGGTCGCTTATTCATAACAAAGGCGTAGCTCGATAAAACTGTGAATGAGCGTGGGATCATGGGAGTTGTTGTCTTCAGCTCCACAGGCGATTGAAAGGAATCGGACGGACTCGGGCAGAAGTCCTGTTCATGGATGAGCTTTTATTTTATTAATGTCACGGTGGTATGAAGCAGGATGCGCCGAGTCCCATGGCAGTGATTGCTAATGAAAGACACCTGCACGAAACATCTGAGCTTTTATTATGCTTATGCTGCAGTAGGCCACTTCCGCTCGGTTGCGTATGTGGGGTAATGCAGCGCTGTTTTGCATGGTTAAAACAATCATACTAAATACTTTTGAGTGTGTTGACAGTTAAGTTCTGTGCGTTGGCTCTGTGGCTGGTATGAAAGACCTGTTGCACTTTGCAGTAAACTAGATCGCTATTAGAATATCATATTAATAAAAGCTGGATGAATTGTGTTGCTAAATGACATGCAGTTAATTTTAATATATATTGAATGATGGTGAAAGGTGTTAAGTTGAGTTTGTTACATGTCCTCACTGGGGCTCTGTAAGCGTTCAGGTGACTCAGAGCAGTTGTTTCATTCTGTTGTTTTGGGCCTATGCTCGTTGTGAGCTGACAGTGGCAACTTGGCTGTTTTGTCACGGAGAATAAAAATGCCGAACAAGAGAATCTCGTCTGTTGTCATTAGGATTTAGCAAAAGCTCTCTCTGATTATGCTATGTTAGCCACTTGACAAAATAGTGTTGTCTCTGAGGCATGGTAAATACATGGTACTCTTGGTAAATCACTTAAACAAGCGATTCATACAATAAGAATAACCGTGTTAAGATATAGAAGAATGATCAGTTTTCTGTTGATAAATGTATCAGTTGCTCACCTGTCTAATAGAACACATAATATATTAAAGCGTCTTTGGCGTTTCCATGGTTTCTACAGAAATCAAGGGTAGTGTGGATATGACTTCATTGACCAGCGACACACGGACGCGGTCCGATTTCTCTGGATTTAAACATTGCTGGAAACTTTTAGGATAATGCAAGTACACAAGTCAACAAAATATATAACACTCTTCTAGTGGTTTTGGATATTTTGATCTAAAAATCTTACATATTGTGCCTTTTAAGTAGGTATAATATATGGTTCATTCTCTTGAAACTGTGCCATTTGTGTGCTATGTGTGTCCCCATGAACTACTATTGATATAATAGGATATTGAACTTAGTTGCGTTATTTTATAAATTTAGCATAATAATTTTTTTAATGATTTATTATTCATTTTAATTCAGGGAAAATTTTTTTTTATCTGTAATGTAGAATTAGCCATTGAAAATTGACCATAAAATTGGAATTGTGCTTGATGTGAGGAAAAATTGGATTTCTTCAGTTCAGCAGTAACCTTTGACATGACAAAAAATAATAATTTGTGAAATACAGGCACAAATGGCATGTGACAAATGACTCATACAGTACACCATTATACACCACTATATTGTCTCAAGTATTTACAGTTTTAAAATGGCAGGTTGTGTGAATAAGCATTTAGACATGTACATGCATTAGTAGGGTTTGTGAAGATTGAATTTATTGATCGTTCACAGAGATGTGGCTCACCTGAGCACCTGTGATGACGGATGCATGGCTCTTGCCGAACTGCTGGGCTGGAAAGTAAATACAGGCATATTCACATGCAGATCTGACATTCAATTTAAATCAGTGACATTTTTCCCTTCTTAAACTGTTTGTTGCATGAGATGTCACACTTTTTGGTTTCAGGCAGAGCTGGAAGAGATGGTGAAGCGTGAACATGCTTTGATTGACAGCAAAGATGCCAAAAAGAAAGACAAGGAAGCCAATCAGAGCTCCAGAAGCACTGGGGCGGAGGCTGGGAAGACTGACAAGACAGAATAACCAATCAGAGCATGCAGAGGGTTTACGTGGCAGCCCTAATAGATCTACGTAATTCACTCCACTCTGGCCTTCTCGCATCTACTGTCGATCACGTTTTTCTGTTTCTCTGAGCTGTTGTGTCTGTAATAGCAATATAGATGCTATAGAAATTGTACAGAAACCACATAGAGCTCAGACAGGAGCAGTGAGACAGATAGACAGCAAACACTCTAGCAGAAGCGTGCTGTTCTGCTTGGGCCAAGAGATTGCTCTGACAGTTTGTGAAACACAGTTATAAAAAACATAATGCTTTAAATGTATTTTTTTTTAAAGCTGATAAGCATTACACTTGACTTTATCACATAAGGTCTCGTTTAATCCTACAAAAACAAATGTGTCTAAAACAAGCCTTGGGGCCGTGACATGTTGTGTCAAATGTGACTCACAGGCTAACATGGCTGTTTGATATCTTGAAAAGTTCTTTATGGGTGAAAACATGTTGGGGTCACATATATATATATATATATATATATATATATATATATATATATATATATATATATATATATATATATATATATATATATATATATATATATATATATATATATATATATATATATATATATATATATAATTTTTTTTAATTTTTTTTTTTATTATTATTCTACATAAAGAAAACTAAGCATACTTTAAGGACCATGAAGATTTTTTTGCACTGTGACATTTTCATTTAAGCAATGAGTGTTACTTTTAACCCCTTTTAATATTGTTTTAAATTATTAAATATTTTTTTATTAAAAATTTTTACTTAAATTGGCTTTATAGAATTCATAGACGTACAAAAGGCTATACAACAAATGATACCATGCTTTACCATTTAAATGCAATAGTTTTTATTTTGCACTACAATAATGAGAATTACATTTATTTGCGTTGTGATAAGTCTGAGCTTAATTAAGCATAAGTCTGCTTAATTCTAACAGGTTTCATGATATTTACCATAATGCTAATGATGGGGTACAATTTTCTGTCTGACCTTGTCATTAAGACTTTTCTCTTTTTTTGTGCAATCATTTGTAGATTTTAGTATCTTATGCTTTAAAAGGGTTAATTAAAGAATGTTTATTTTAATTAATTATTAATATCTGCATTATATTAACTATTCTAATACACTTTGCTGTTTATTTTCTTCTGTTGCTTATCTTTGGTTTGGAATGATATCCACACCTATGCTTCAGTTGTGTAAGAGGAAGTTGGCCCAGTAGTGTTTTACAACATTATATGATATCTGATTGTGCCCTAAGCAACCTTATATGAGGAAACAAAAACAAGTTTTGTTTGTATGCATGTGGTATAATGTTGTCAAAAGGCATTAAAATATAGTTTTAAAATGGATAGTCATGGTCCTGGTTGCTAATTGGTACAGTATTTCAGTCATGCTTAACTATACCTATAGTAACAGTTATGACACAACATGACTGCATAACACCCACAGGTCAGCTATTAACCTTATTTTATGTGTTGTCCATATATTTGATCGTAAAGATAACACATTATTAATTTGATTACTTGATGTTTTGATCAAAAAAAAAAATGTTTCCTTAATAATTTTATTGTGTAGTAACTTTGTAAGCAATAATATATTCATAATAGCACAACCTCGCATTCCATCCTGTTTAATAATTATGAACACTGTTGTTGTTTGAAGCGATTCCAGTCTGTCTATTTCAGCTGGCAGTAAGCATGGAGGAATTTTCCCAGATCTTGATTCAGGTGTTCAGGTTGTCCATTGGATTGAGGATGATACCCAGATGCTTACGTTGACATTGAGCAGTTTGAAAAATGCTGACATACTCTGGAAGTGAATTGAGGCCCTTGATCTGAAACAATGTCTTCTGGCAGCCCATAGAAGTGGAAGATGAACTGGAACAGACATTCAGCGCATAAGGATGATTTGAGCTTGGGAAGGGGGATGAGTTGACAGGCCTTGGAGAATCGTTCTACAACTGTAGGGTATAGCCAGGCAGGCCTGTGCCGAAATTCACTGCAACATGAGACCAAGAATGAAATGGAGTAGGCAGAGGATGAAGGAGTCCAAAGGGAAATTGTCTGGTAGGTTTTGCTGTGTCACAGTCATCGTAATTCCTAATTTCAAGGGACTTCCACCAAAACCGGTTCTGAACTAGCCTGCTGGTAGCTTGGATGCCTGGATGTCCAGAGCTGGTTGAACAGTGAACCCATTGGAGAATTCTCTGGTGCAAAGGGCTGGGTACCTCTGACAGCTTCCATGAGAAGATGGCGCAGGGGTAGAGTCTTGTGTTATGGTAGAGTCTATGACATTGTGGGAGAGCGGACCCAATGCCGGAATCAGAAGCATCGACCTCGAGCACTAAGGAGAGAGCAGGGTTAGGATGGTGAAGAATGGGTGCGTTGGTAAAGCGTAGTTTTAGATTCTTGAAAGCTTGACAAGCAGCTGGCATCCAAGACAATTTCTTACACTTGACTCAAAGCAGGGAGGTAAGCGGAGCGGCCACTGAACTAAAACCCTGGATAAAGCATCTATAGAAGTTTAAAAGCCAAGGAAATGCTGCAGTTCTTTGACGGATGGGGGCAGTGGCCAATCCAGGATGGCTTGTACCTTACATGAATCCATGGCTACACCCTCAGGAGAGATTATCTAAAAGAGATTGTGGTCTTGTAAAACTCACATTTTTATCTTGGCATAAAGCTGATGTTAAATGAGGCAGTGTAGGACAGGTCTGACATGCTGGACTTGCTCATCAAGGGAAGAGGAGTAGATCAGGATATCATTGATATAGGGGTATCAGGGGTGTCCAATCCTGCTTCTGGAGGTCCACTGTCCTGCAAAGTTTAGCTCCAACCCCAATTAAACACACCTGAATCAGCTAATCAAGGTTTTACTAGGCATACTAGAAACTTCAAGGCAGGTGTGTTGAGGCAAGTTGGAGCTAAACTCAGTGCCCCCCTAGGACCTAGTTTGGACAATACTATTATAGATCTAATATAGATCATGACCCAATTGCCCAGGAATTCTCAGAAGACATCATTGACGAAGGTCAATGAACTGTTGGGTAGCCCGAATGGCATTACCAGATATTCATAGTGCCCTGTGTGAGTGGAAAAGGCCGCCATTGTCCCCCTCACGGATGCGGATCAAGTTGCAAAGGTCTAGTTTTGTGAAGATCTTCGCTGACTTCAACTGTTTTAGGGCTGCAGGAACCAGAGGTAAACGAAAGCGATACTTAATGGTGATAGCATTCAGGCGTCAATCCAGGGGCGATTCTAGGATTTTCATTTTAGGGGGGCTCAGCCCCCAGTGAGGGTATGAAAAAAATGGTAACAATTTAGTTTAGGGTCCAATTCTCACTATTAACTAGTAGCTTATTAGCATGCATATTACTAGGATGTCGGCTGTTTATTATTACTTATAAAGCAAATATTAATGCCTTATTGCATGACCATATTGTACATCCCTTAATCGTACACAGGAATATAGGCAGGGTTTTATAATCACTGAGATCCCAAATGTGAGGTAGTTCGGGGGTTCGGGGGCATTCTCCCCCGAGAATTTTTGTTTCTATGATCTACATATGTGCATTTTAAGATGTTCTGAAGGCCAAAAAATTAGATAACAATAGCTTGAAAACCATGTCAGTGGGCAGTAGATTATTTGTCTTTCTTCTTATCTCCACATCTCTCTTTTTCTCTTTGTTTTTATCTTGCCCTGTCTCTTTCCCTCCTAACGCTGAGCTTTGTCTGATATAGTTTTTCCTTTTTCGTCAGTGAAGAAAGTAAACATATGGTTAACTGATATTTATATGTTTTATGAATCATTTTCTTAGACACGTTAATTTACTGAAGGCTACTAGGAAAGCTAGGTAACTAAGTTTATGAAATTAATTCACAATATGCACACATTCATTACTAATCTTATGCCAATACAGGCTGAAAAAAGCTGAGCTTTTTTAATTTACTGAAGGCTACAAATGGAACTATATTAATTTACAATATGTACACATTCATTATTATTTTATGCCAAATCTGATGAAAACGGCTTTGTTAATATTTCTTGTTCGTTAGTTACATTATGAGTCACATAGGCCTATTTTCAATTCAAAATGGTGAAATTGGATAAAGGTTTATTAATTTGCCTAAATATTTTTGTCATTTGTTTAAAATTTCTGACTTAAAGAAGCAGCTGTTAAATATGAAATGTTTAGTTTAGCTACTTACATATCTCTCACTTGACGTTGAGTCGCGCTGCTAAAATCCTCGCTCAGCCTCAGCAACTTCTGTGTGAACATAAAGACTGCTTACTCTGATTTGGTTGGTTTTCTCAAATATTTTGACATTGACGAGCGGTGACAGACCAATGAGGCTCAGATGAACGCACACACCTCTGCTTCTGACGTGCGTTCTGCTCGGCGCCGCTGCAGATTGAAGAACTAAAAGACTAAAACAAGAGGACGAAGCCGAAGCCTCCCGCCAGTTTCATATGTTTTAAAGGTTAATCACATATTTTTTAGGGGGGCTGGGCAGACGTTTAGGGGCTGAAGCCCCCCTAAAAAGGGCCTAGTGACCTACCTGGTTGGATGAAGTCTTTCTCCAGGAATCCTCCATGGCTTTGGCCTTAGGTTCTGACAGGGGGTATATGCGTCCATGAGGGGGTGAGGTACATGGCAAAAGGTCACTAGCACAGACACAGGAGTGATATGGAGGAAGTTGGGTGGCCTTAGACCTGCTAAATGCCTCATGGAGATCAGAATAATAGGAAGACAGGGCCAGAGTGTTCTCATCGCAGTCACTGCCGTGGTGCTTATTGGACGGAGATAGGGTTGTACTGGAAAGTTGAGACAGGAATGATAGCAGGTTGAGCTCCAATGACAGATTTGTCCCTTTCTCCAAGAAATCTCAGGGTTGTATCATCTTAACCAGGGCAAACCGAGGACCACCGGGTTCTTGGGAAAATGAGTGACTAGCAATTGGATCTTCTCAAAGTGTAGAAAGCCCACTTGCAGACAAATGGGTTGAGTGACGTGTTGAATCTTGCCTGTGCCCAATGGGTGGGCGTCTAGCACTGGAACATGTAGAGGAGGAACACAAAGAACAAGAGAGCAATTCAGGGAATCGACCAAACCAAAATCAATTAAATTGCCCGCCTGAATCTAAATGGGCTGATACAGATTATGCCTCATCACGAACATATAATATCACTGGGACTTCAAACTGGCCTACAAAAAGTGGATTCAAAAAATCCAAACTTTCCACCGAGTCCACCTTACGAATTGCTCAGCAGAAGCTCCCCTGCATCTTTGCCCCCCTCAGAATGCCCGAATGTGGGAGATGAAACGGGGGTAGGAGTGTCACAATTCACTCTCATGATTCTAAATGGCATGGCGGTGGCCCAGTCTAGTGCTCTTCCTGACAACAGCGATGCCACAAAGATAACTTGAGACTCTTGAGTTGGGTAAAGATGTGGTTGTTGGATCAGGAAGAGATCACATTGCACAAGAAAGCCTCAACACTTACCTGGCGCGCTGTCAAAATTCTCAGGGAGAGAGAGCCGAGATGCTAGACAATGCTAGACTGCTCGTGGTAAGTTCACCTGGAAACATGCTCATGCTGGATTGCTGCTGCACAGATCTGACAAGCTCCTCTGTCAACGTGGTGAGCTTGCAGAGTTGCTGATGGTGACAGGCCAGCATTTCCACTTGTGCAGTAACAATCTCGTTTAGCTGTTGAACCACTGCTGGATCCAATAGCGGTGACATCTTCTGTTGAGAAGAGACTGAGGTGGAGTCGTTAGGATCCATATGCAGTTTAATGATAACAACGAAAACGTCTTCATGGAGGACCTGAGGACCCGGTTCTGTTTAACATTGTGTGTAATACCCGAGTCGATCGGAGAACTTCCGTGATCACAGTTTTGTGATAATATTATGAATGAACTGTCTTGTTCTATCTAAAAATTTTGATCAGACTTGGCTCAGAGAATACAGAGAGGATAGCAAATAAGGATTAAGCATGTATTAAGCATGCTCTTTCAATCAGCAAGAGAGGAATAACACGGATGGAACTGGGGATGGAACTCTCTCGTGGCGGTTTGGGGAGGGAGCACTTTCTTATCATATTCTCATTAGAATTTCCAAAAACAGTTTCAACACACTGCAAATATTGCATGCATCTCTGGTTAAAACAACTGATCATTAGTATGCAAGATTTATTATAGACATATACACCGATCAGGCATAACATTATGACCACTGACAGGTGAAGTGAATAACACTGATTATCTCTTCATCACGGCACCTGTTACTGGGTGGGATATATTAGGCAGCAAGTGAACATTTTGTCCTCAAAGTTGATTTGTTAGAAGCAGGAAAAATGGGCAAGCGTAAGGATTTGAGCGAGTTTGACAAGGGCCAAATTGTGATGGCTAGACGACTGGGTCAGAGCATCTACAAAACTGCAGCTCTTGTGGGGTGTTCCCGGTCTGCAGTGGTCAGTATCTATCAAAAGTGGTCCAAGGAAGGAACAGTGGTGAACCGGTGACAGGGTCATGGGCGGCCAAGGCTCATTGATGCACGTGGGGAGCGAAGGCTGACCCGTGTGGTCCGATCAAACAGACAAGCTACTGTAGCTCAAATTGCTCGAGAAGTTAATGCTGGTTCTGATAGAAAGGTGTCCGAATACACAGTACGTCGCAGTTTGTTATGTATGGGGCTGCACCAAGAGTGGGCATGTGAGCATCAGAACTGGACCACGGAGCAATGGAAGAAGCCACTGCCATCCATGTGGATGTTACTTTGACATGTACCACCTACCTAAGCATTGTTGCAGACCATGTAAATGGTATTCCCTGGTGGCTGTGGCCTCTTTCAGCAGGATAATGCGCTCTGCCACAAAGCAAAAATGGTTCAGGAATGGTTTGAGGAGCACAACGAGTTTGAGGTGTTGACTTGACCTCCAAATTCCCCAGATCTCAATCCAATCAAGCATCTGTGGGATGTGCTGAACATGTGGAGTCCATGCCTCGACGGGTCGGGGGACCAACACAATATTAGGTCATAATGTTATGCCTGATCGGTGTATTATGTCTTTATGGATTTTTTGAGATGTTTGTCTGCTGTAGATATAGAATGTTACAGCATCTCATAAATTTGTTAAAAACCTTTTAAAAATCTTAGGTTTTGGAGTCAACTGGTTTTAATGTTGGCCATGAGTTTCACTTTATGTGGGTCAATATGGACTCATAGTAAGAGGAAATTCAATGAGGAACATGGGTAACTTTCTTCCCTTAAGCTCGGTTATTAGCAGAACTTATACTTTTCCTCATAAAAGAAAGCAGGTTCATTTTTTGACGTACTGGAACTGAACTGATGCTACTGTAACACTCATTCAGCTAAAATTTTTCTGCTGTATCCTACTTTCACTTGACAATTTTTCACTGTGAGGTTTACCACAATCATGAAAGTAGGTGGAGCTTATGGTGTGAGAGACACAAAGGGCATCATCAAGAGTCGCACTCTTATCAACGCTGATACTGATCTTTAGTCTGACTGTAATTGAATGTTTAATATTACATACCAAAAGTGAATCTCACTGTAGGTGACGTGACTGAGAACAGAACATATTCGTAATGAGGAGTCTCGGTTACTTCACACGCAAACTTGCAGTGGGTGGAGGTGTTTGGAGCAGCTTTCAGAGATGTTCAGTCTTTTCTTCATGTAGGAGGACATTTTGAAGACACCACATGTGAGTTTAGCAAAGACTTTTGTTTGCATCATTCCAAGAGTGTTACTTTAAATGCATATTTCTTAACTTATTTGTGAGGCACGGGACAAAACAGGGTACATAAGTGAAAAAAATCAAGTTTATGTACTGTAGCCTACCAAGGAATTTACTGTTGCTTACACTTTTGGGAGCAATCACGTGCTTCTTCCATTTTTATATAGAAATGTCAAAACTATTAGATATAAAATATACACTGCCATGAAAAATATTTATTATAAATAATGTCATTAAACATGGATTAAGAATAAACTGAAAAGACAGGCTGTCAGTCAAGACTGTCAGTTCTAATTGATGACAGCTGAGTTGACAGCTCAAAAGGCTGACAAAAAGTTAGTTTGCGGCACATGAATTAAAAAAAATAGCAGTGTTGCACAAATTTCTCAAAAACATAATCCACTAAAGATGACTAAATGCTAAAAAATCTACATAGAAAAGGCAATCACACCACTAAATACTCGACATTCAAGATGTTTTTTAAAACTCTGGAAGAAATGTTTACTGCAAAATCATTTAAATGATTTATGTCTATGTATATGCTTGTATTTGTTAACGTGTGCGAGGTCAGTGTGTGAGTTTTTGAAGTTGAGTTTACAGCACTGAAAATTAATTTAACGGTAAAACAGATTTTTTTTCATTTGTGCTCATTGTTTATTGTCATAGGAAACCCAGCAATGTGTCTCCCAGCTGTCAAACTAAAGCAAACGGAAGAAGGCCAACATGTGAGCGAAATTAACCATTTATCCTTTCATCATCCATCCAAAGTGAATACTGTGCCAGTTTGGTATAAAGACAAATTTAAGATGTAAGGTGTAAATAGTTCCCTTTCAGTCTTTCATGTTCGACGTTACATCGGAATGACTGACGTAATGGGATCCCATTACATCATTCTTTCCGACGTAACGTCTCAATTCCCTCCTTCAGGGAACGAGGGTAACATACGTAACCGAGACGGTTGTTGTTGATCACTACATAATTCCTATATGTGTGTTGTTTTAATTGTAGCACTTTATTTTACAGTTCTGTTTATTTTAGTAATTGCAATAACTGGTTAATAACCTTAACCTACTAACCCTGAACCTACTCCTAAACCTAAACTTAACCCATGTAGTTACCTTATGTGTGAATACACTGTAAGTGCATGTACTGTAAAATAAAGTGCAATTGTTTTAATGACTTTACTATTATTCTAAAAAGTGATAAATAGTAACAATGAGCTGGTGTGTTCAAATTTTTGACTGCATATGTATTTTAACAAGCTGGAAGTGGCTCTTTTTGTCACAGCACATGGCCTTCTGTTTTTAAAGTTGCAGATCAGAGATGGAATTCCTCCCCTAAAATTTTTTTAACTTTCAGACTTTAGATTTCACTTCTGATAAAACACGTTCAACTGTTAACTAGGAACTATGACAAAGAGAAAGCATATGAAAAGACGTATGTGGGGTTGGAGAGAAACAATATTTCATCATTTTTCTTTTTTACTATTTCCAAATATCAACGGGGTTACAGCAACATAGTTAAAATGGAAGACCTTATGCAAGAACAGATTTCCTGAGCAGGTCCAAGGCTTCTGTTAGACCAATGATGATGAAAGAGTCAAAAGATGAATTCGCAACCAGTGGAAACAGGTGAGAACTAACATTGATACAACCATTTTGTTCTTTTCTAGTAAAGTGATTATTCAAACGGCTTTTTTATTTCTCATAGAGAAAATGCTGCCAGCACGGTACCCAACGGGGTCTCCAGGGATCAGACAAAAATCCTGAGTCTACTGCAAGGTTTACGCTTGTGTCAGGATGCCTGGGCTCCCAAGAGACCCTGGGATAGACACGGGGCTCAGGCCGCTTTGTGGGGCAGACCTTCTGGGGTGGGTGCCTTTACTTCCTTTTTAGCAATGCTTGCTTATTCAGTCATTCAGGTGTTTCAACAGAAGTCTTGTAAACTCTAAGGGCTGGTTCAGACACAAGGCGTTTTTGCTGTTAAAAACGCGAGACGCAGGTCAGTCGAACGGAAATAAGCACAAGGTCTAGAGACGGGTTTTTAAAAGTTTAACTTCTTTTAATTTGAGTGACGCGTTTTTAGAAAGCTGTGTCATGCGGGAGACGCTGCAAAAGACGCAAGACGCGAGCGCAACGGTTAAAGACGTCCGACTAGCGCGTTTACATTGAAAAACAATGAAAAAGTAGCATGCTGGACTGGAAAAATGTGTTCTGTGTGAACAGCCCCTAATGTTGTCAATAATAAAAACAGTCAAGTAGTTTTAGTGTGACTTGAAATGTAACTCATAATTCAATAATTTGCATTGCTTGAATTTTTTTTTTGTTTCAAATTCCATAAAAGTTACTTGAAGTCATGTTCACCTATTAATATGTTTGTTTAATGAACCGCCTTAATAAAGCCATTTAGGTTTAGTCCTGTGAATTTCTTGTGTTTCTGAGCACTGAGGCTGGGGGAAAGATGTAAGGCATAGCATAACCTGAACCTAATGTGGAAACAGAAATAGAGCCCTAAGAATTATTTAGCCTTTAGTATTATTGATGCTATTTTGTAAATAGTTATTGTGGGAAGTCACTGTTGCCTTTGGTGAACGTGGACCCTGTTTAATAAAAGCTATTTCTTTGTCCAAGTGTATAGTGGGAGCGTAGTTTTAATGCGCACTATTGGGGAGATGTTAATTCAATGACTGACTTACGGTTGTTTATACCTGCGCCATAATAAAATTATTTTAAAAATCATCTTGTTAAGGTTTACTAACCTAACCAGCGCTATGACCATAAGTTCTTGTAATGAATAAACTGCCGTTATGTTGCAGACAATTGCAGAAGTAGAGTTAGATAAGAGTGCAGAAAGCATGACTGCAAATGTACTTCAGGAGAGGCAGAGAGAGAGAGAGAGAGAGAGAGAGCTGAGCACTGGTGTCTTAAAGGACCACAATATAGTAAGGTAAGATAAAGGACCATAATATTGTAAGGTGAGATCTATTCTACAATTTGTGTAAGTGATTATTTACAGTATGTTGATTCAGAATGGTGGTATCGAGCATTATGCAATTTTACTTTGTTCATTGCTTTTGCTGGTATAAAGAATTTTTCCAGTTTTCCAGACTTCATCATAATCTCAGCTTTATCCTGACCAATATATCCAAGGATCCAATGTTGTACTGTGTCGGCAAACACTTATAGTCTGTGAAAGATACTTCTATAGTCCCACATACCTCTGTTTATATTTTGGGGAGTGAATTTGAATGCCATATAACCTGTGAATATTGTTAGCAGCATATTCATGATTGGTTTCAATAAACTAAATAAACTCAAATAACTTCAGTAGCTTTCACTGTCATCTATTTTTGGATTTTTTGGCACCCAACTCGTGTGTGCACTGACTTCCTCTTGAGAGATTGCTTACCCACAAAGTGAGCGTTTCCTTCCAATGCTGGTTGTATCATTTATTGAGTCTCATTCGTATGAGTTCTCATATGACAATGATACAATATTCTCCACAGTTTTTCAAACCTCATTGCTCTCAATATAACCCTTTCATTAAAACTTGCATAACAGCGAAATAATCTAAATGTTTCTTTACACAGAGTTTCCTGGTGGTCCAAGGGTCTCTGTCTCAAGACCAGCTTCTGTGCGTGTCTGTTGGGGACAGCGGGGAGCCGGTCAAAGAATTCCCCATCATAACCACTGGAACAGGTACTGAAAAACTACTTCATCCTTAATTGATACTCAATCAAAAGTCAGATTTCAACATAAAATCAAACATTCGAACATGTTCTCAACATGTTGTCAACTCTTCCAAGGTCAATATCTGAGCTCTCCACATTTTATAGCTGTATACTATTACTGTTTATTCTGTTGAATGCTTGAATCTGATTGGTTGACGAACGCTCTACGGTGTGCAATTATTTTCAGGCTAAAGTAGTTCCAGGCAGGTGTTGACTGCATAACAGTTCCAATCACTTCGCCAAATGATTTCAGTTCTTTCAAATGTCCTTACAGCTGACAACAGCAAAAGAACCAAAACCCACAACGACACCGACCAAGCAAAGCAATATAGTAAACAATAGGATAAAAAACGACAAATTATTTCCATGTTTTTTGCCACAAAATTACGTTTTATTATATACGGAAAGCTCATACTCTCTTTCTCCAGCTCTCTCTCTCTTACACTCAAACGCAGTAACGCACACACATACAGTATGGACACACACTCGCACAGAAACGTGTTGACAGCGCTACTTTGACTATTTTATCAGTAAAATAGTTTAACAACTTAAAAGCTACATAAATTTCTCAATAGAGAGGTAGCCTAATACCGGCACTGTTCTTGGAGCAGATAAACTTAAAGTAGAGACGTTGCTGCCGAACACTGTCGAGAGACACACATAGACTCAGGTAATTCACATACACTTAATATCTCTCTCTTTCTCTCTCTCTCTCTCTCTTACTGCATTAATAACTGCATTAGTCTGCTATCAGTGGCTCAAGCCTCCGTTACTAGCTCTAAAATGACGTTTTGGAATAAGTAACGGAGGCTTGGGTTTAGATGCGTATGAAATTAGTCCTGCACACAAGAGTGTTTTAAAGGACAAAAACCTGACACATGTCTTGAAATACATCACCTGAACAATGTTTTGAGGTGTGGCAACTGTAGTATAATTGACTCCAGGCCGTTGAATGATTGAAAAATAATGCACACCCGAGGTGTAACAGGCACTCCGCTTCGCGCCTTACATATCATATGGAAACTTGTTTCTGCCACTGAATAAAATTTTGCGACTTTTTATCTCACAATTCTAACTTTTTTTTTTTCTCGCAATTGTTTACATCTTGCATTTCTGACTTTTTTTCTCAGAATTGTGCGATATAAAGTCACAATTGCGTGTTATAAAGTGAAAATTGTGAGATAAAAACTCGCAACTCTGAGAAAAATGTCAGTTTTTTCACTCAGAACTGGACTTGCGAGTTTATATCTCACAATTCTCAAAAAAAAAAGTCAGAATTGCGAGATATGAATTCATAATTGCGAGATAAAAAGTCGCAATTATTTTTTAGCCCATGGCAATTTTTTTTTGTCCATGGCAGAAACAAGCTTCCATAATATCAACTACTGTCCCATTTGCCCCATTTTTATATATCATTTTATGGGAAACATCTATCAAAGCATAGCTAAGTTTCCTGAGATATGAAAGAGCGACCTCAGAGCATTTTTTATTTTGCACGAAAGGAAATGAACAAGCTGTCAGGCAGAGTCAGGCATGATACGGATGTAAAACATGCAAGTTTTCTACATTTCCTGTTACGAACAGACATGGGAAGTACACTGTGGGAATCCATGTGCAAATAGTTTATGCAGTGTACATGAGAATTTTGTGCAAAGTTCAGTAAACTCTTCTGCACTCTTCTCCATTTGTGCAAGCTGTTCTAATTGACATCATGAACACTTCGGCCTTCCTCTTTCCTCATTGCATCGGTGTTCTTTTGAAGTTCATGACTAGTCTGTCCAGTTTCTCTGTATGACTCATAGTGCACGTCAGACTGAGTTCTCATGTGTCTTTTCTTTCACAGCGCTTCAACTGACAACATCACACCTGGCTTTCCCTGATCTCTTTCAGCTGCTGCACTTCTACACACTGAGCAGGTACAGATGAGTTATTTTAATCTAGTAGCTATTGATAAGGTAGTACGTCTGTTTAGCTTGATAACAGGACTTTACCACAGGAAGTAACACTGCACCGCTGTGTTAGATAGTAAATTATACTATAATCTCCTATGGAGCAAACAGTTGCAGAGAAAGAGAATTAATAATCTGCTTGTTTCTCTTACACCGAAGTTTAAAATGCGTGCTAAACCATACAAATAATGTGTTGTAACCTTATCTGGCATGTGCTCCACTCTGTTTCTGTCAGGGATGTTTTACCTGCCTGTTTGTTGGTTCCCTCGTGGGTTTACACCTTTAACAATCTACCAGATCATCTTGTTCCTCTGCTTGGTCCAAGTTAGTGCTTGCCCTGTCATTCACCATTCTCTGTACTACACTATAAATCGGCTGTTATGTCAATCAGACTCTCAGTTTCAAGGGTTTTGTTTTGTTTCAGAGGCCTGGCTGTGTCCCTCCTCAGATCTGCAGGCTAACAGTATGACTTCAGAAACACAAGACACAGCAGAAATACCAGAAACAGTCCTGTGCACTATACAGGTGATACAGAGATTCTATTTCTCTAATGTTTTTAGTTTTACAAAATTTGTTCAGTATTAAATATGTGATATAAGCTTGTGTTCCACTCAGAACTGAGAATGCTTTGAAATTCTAATTCCAGATTCTAATTTCTGAATTTAAATTGTATTAAAGCCACAATATGTAATTTTTCGCCACTAGACGTTCCTTATTCAAAACAAAAGCGTATTCCTGTCATGCGTATGTGGGGTAAAGCAGCGCTGTTTTATCATATTAGGTACATTATTTGAGTGTGTTGAAAGTTATGTTATAATGCTACTCTGTGCGTTTGCTCGGCGGCTACTATGAGACACTTGTTGCACACTGCAGTAGCTCAATATTAGTCATGGTAAAACATGGTACTCGCGGTAAATCAAAAAAACAAGATTTAAACAATCAGACTAACTGTGACGCGTACTAAACGCGTACAATGATTAGTTTTCTGTCGATGAATGTCTCCAAACAGATGCTCACCTATCTAATAAAACACATAATATATTAAAGCGTCTTTGGTGTTTCCATGGTTTCTACAAAATAAAACCGGAAATCAAGAGTAACGCATTTATGATGTCATTGATAGGCGACACACAGACATGGTCCATGTCCTGGTTAAAATTGCTTATTTCTCTGGATTTAAACATTCTTGGAAACATTTGGGATAATGTAAGTTCACACGTCAACAAAATATGTAACATTGTTCTAGTGGTTTTTGGATATTTTAATCCAAAAATCTTACATATTGTGCCTTTCAATTGAGGTAATCAATAACGTGAAGCAAACCTACAAAGTTATAGGTTGTTTTAAGTATTGAACTTATTTTAGAAAAACGTTAGTTGCACATTACATCTACTTTCTGTAGTAGTAACAGTAAATTATGCATAATTCCAAGCCATAGCATAAGTGCTACCCCTTAAGTAAGTACATGCTATTAAATAATATTACTTAGTCCTTATTTGCATTATTTCAAGGACACCTTAAAATAAAGTGTAACCAAAAGTGTAACCACATTTCTAAGACTGTTTGTCTTGTTCCCATGAAATGAAGAATAACATCTAGACCAGTGGTCACCAACCTTTTCAAGCCAAAGAGCCCTGACCTCAGCCTTGATGAAAGGCAAGATCTACCTATAGATTTTTCATGGCCGATTCAGAGTTTTTTTTTTACAAGCAAATTGGCTATTTCCGCAGCTGCCGATTTTTTTTTTCTTTTTTTTTTTTCTTTGTTTAGGCAAATTTATTTGTTGTTTATTTGCTCTATAACAGGCCAAACTGGCCTAAAAAAAATTTGCCATTTGAAATGAGAGGCAACCACTGCATTTTAATCAAGATCCAAACAAAGATACACACATGTAGCATGAGCATTTGTTTTTGACATTAGATTGCATAATTTCAAGACTTAGAGCAAATACAGAATGGTCTGACTTTAGCTTTGTGATAAAACACCTGCACAAAACAAAAACAGATGGACTGAATAAAAATGCAAATTCAATCTCTGACAGTAGATGGTGCTTAAAGAAGCGTTTCATTGGGTACCGCTGTAAAAATGCCATCAAAATTATTCTGCAGACAGTTTCATTCAGAGATGAAATGAAATTCCCTTCCCCAATTCAATATTTATATTTTTCTTCCTATATTTCAAGCATCGCAAACAGTGATCTTGCTGGGCCTATTTATACCTGGTCCACTTCATTTTTACCTGTATTTTTTTTTTTACAGTCTATGGTTTTTACAGATCAGATATCTATCTGATTTATCAGAACGATTCCATTTACACTTGGTCACATAAATGTGTCTCCACAAAGCGGATATAAATCCGATCTTCAATTCCCGCGCTATATGCAGATTTAAAGTTCACGTCACCGAAATCACCAGATATGAGCTGCATTTTATTGATCAACAGCTAATTTCAAAATCAAAGACCGCAATAGTTCAATAGAGAGAGAGTGGCATAAGCACTGGTATGATCATTTAGTTTCTTTACTTTTAATGATGATGATTGTGTATTGAGCTTCGGCAGTTTGCTGAAGAGATACTCAGCTGCTCGTCTGCGGCGATGCGTGCTGCAGTAGCGCTGTCATATCTAACTATAACATGTCATATAGCCTATAACACGCTCTCAGACATTTATTTATTAGCATTGTTAGGAGGAGTAAGATTTACATATGTGGTTTCAACAACCAGATGCATTTACCCTTGTCCAGTTTCGTCTGGAATGCGGCCCAGACCACCTCCTGTAGTGGTTTGAGCGATCGGATTTAAATCCGTCTCGAATGCGTGTCGGAGGGCATTTACAGCTGGTCTTTTCACGATTGAATCCAGCTATCTGATCAGAGAAAACGCAAGTGGCCCACTGTGTCTGGTATTTTCTCTGCTGCGCGTCTGCACTCTCCTCTTTTCGTCCGTCTTCAGCGTGTCCCATCTCTGGGCCGTGTTAACGTCCTGTTAACATAACTTAGTAATATTTTCACACAAATTACATTCGGGAAATGATTGCAATGCAGTTCGTGTGCAAGTCCGAAATAGAGATCAGCCAAAATTAAACTAAAAACCGTCCGGATGCTAATTGTGTGTTTGGAGCACAAATTAACCGGCTGTTTCCGATTTATGGCTGGTCGATTTGTGCGGTGCGAATTTTAAGGTTTGCAGAGAATAAATTTTGGGAGCAATTTTGAGCCTTGATAATGATCTAGACACTGACAAAAAATTTTCATTCATCAAACCAAGACTTATTGAACTGTATATTTTGAGTGCAAAGTCCAAACATCAAATTATGATGCTAGCGGGTGCTTTAATGTAAGAAACCTGTGCAACTATGCACATTGCTGGGTAGTAACTGATTACATGTAATCTGGATTAGGCTACGTACTCAGATTCCAATAATTAAGTACTTGTAATATTTAGATTATATTGCATTTTTAAAATACTCATAATCAGACTACAGTTACTTTTTTATTGATCACGTTATTCTCACAATGGCAGTCAATTATTCATAATTCATTGATTCACGTTACTTCTAGCAGGTAAACAAATAAAATATGTATTTAAAACTTTTTAGTAAGTGTTTTATTTTGATTGATTTTATTTTAAAATTATTTATTTACATTTTTAATGATTTTAATTAATAGCTTTTCATTAAACTCATAAACCCCAGTCTGGGAAACCCTGACGTAATGTAATATTTAATGCACTTCATGTTGTTGATAACAAAGAATGAAATAAATGTTCTTTCTCTTTGTATTTTTATATTAATATGGTACAAGATTATCCTGTTCAAATCAATGTGATAAACAAATTGGGTCAAAAGTAATCTAAAAGTAATCCAAAAGTAGTCTGATTTATTACCTTATATGTTTAGTGTAATATAATGGATTACATTACTAAGTCAAATCAAGTCACCTTTATTTATATAGCGCTTTTTACAATGCCGATTGTTTCAAAGCAGCTTCACAGTGTTAACAGGAAAATAATGCAACAGAATTTGATTCGGCTGTACAGCCGCTCTGGAGAAAACGGTGATGTCATCCAGCTCATTTCAATTATCATATAGTGTCAATGCGGGCAGATCAGTAATATAGTTGAAATTTTAGTGTCCCCAACTGAGCAAGCCAAAAAACAAAGTCGACGGTGGCAAGGAACCAAAACTCCTTCAGGGCCAGAATGGAGAAAAAAACCTTGGGAGAAACCAGGCTCAGTCGGGGTGCCAGTTCTCCTCTGGCCGACGAACAAATAGTGTATGATTATGATTCTGGCAACATTACAGATCAGAAGTCATATTAGATCGAAAGATATTCGTAAGATTATTCGAAAAATTGGAGTCGTCACGCCGGGGACGGGTTTAATGAGGATGTCGTGTCGATGCAACATTTACAGAAGCAAGTTTAATTGACACGGTCTCTGCAGACATTCCAGGGTTGCGTTGGTCATGTCTAGGCGCAGGTCCACCATCTGATCTGGATACGGCCCGGATACGGCTGACTACAGTAAACCTCGGGATAAACAGAGAGACTAACATTAGCGAGATGCCATTCTTCTTATGATGTAACGAATACATCAGGTGTTATGGGAAGTGTTCCCGGTTTTGGCTGACCTAGTTAATGCAGCCTAAAAACAATAATTTAACTGATTTGAATAATAGAAAATGATAATGTTCTATGTGTATGCCATAGTAAAGAGATGTGTTTTTAGTCTAGATTTAAACTGACAGAGTGTGTCTGCTTCCCGAACAATGCTAGGAAGACTGTTCCAGAGTTTAGGTGCTAAATAGGAAAAGGATCGACCGCCTGCAGTTGATTTTGATATTCTATGTATTATCAACTGGCCAGAATTTTGAGACCGCAATAGACGTGATGGAGTATAATGCGTTAAGAGCTCACTCAAGTACTGGGGAGCTAAGCCATTTAGTGCTTTGTAAGTAATTAGCAAGATTTTAAAATGTATACGATGTTTAATAGGGAGCCAGTGCAGTGTTGACAGAACCGGGCTAATATGGTCATACTTCCTGGTTCTAGTAAGAACTCAAGCTGCTGCGTTTTGGACCAGCTGCAGTTTATTTATTAAGAGAGCAGGGCAACCACCTAGTAGAGCATTACAATAATCTAGCCTTGAGGTCATGGACGCATGAACTAACTGTTCAGCATTTTGCATTGAAAGCATGTGCCGTAATTTAGATATATTTTTAAGATGGTAGAATGCAGTTTTACAGATGCTAGAAACGTGGCTTTCAAATGAAAGATTGGTATCAAAAAGCACACCCAGGTTCCTAACTGACGACGAGGACTTGACAGAGCAGCCATCAAGTGTTAGACAGTATTCTAGGTTACTACTTGTGGAGTTTTTTTTGTCCAATAATTAAAAATTCTGTTTTTTCTGAATTAAGTTGCAGGAAATTACTAGTCATCCAATTTTTTATATTAGCTATGCATTCTGTTAATCTTGTGAATTGGTAAGTTTCGTCAGGGCGTGAAGAAATATAGAGCTGAGTATCGTCAGCATAACAATGAAAACTAACGCCATGCTTCTTAATGATATCTCCCAGTGGTAGCATGTACAGGGTGAAAAGCAATGGTCCTAGCACTGAGCCTTGAGGTACTCCATACTGAACTTGTGATCGGTGTGACATCTCTTCATTTACTGCTACAAACTAATAACGGTCAGATAAGTATGATTTAAACCATGCCAAAGCAATTCCACTAATGCCAACATAATTTTCGAGTCTATTCAAAAGAATGTTGTGGTCGATAGTATCGAATGCAGCGCTAAGATCGAGTAACACTAACAGAGAGATACAGCCACGATCGGATGATAAGACTAAATCATTTGTAACTCTGATGAGAGCAGTCTCAGTACTATGATATGGTCTAAATCCTGACTGGAAATCATCACAGATACCATTTCTTTCTAAAAAGGAGCGTAGTTGTGAGGACACTGCCTTTTCTAGTATTTTTGACAGAAAGTGTAGATTTGCCTGTAATTGACTAATTTAATGTAATTGTAATGTAACTGTAATTTTTATCATAGGTACTCTTCAACTGTGAGTGACGGAATCTAAAACAAAAATCCAGAAAATCACATTGTATGATTTTTAAGTAATTCATTTGCATTTTATTGCATTACATAAGTATTTGATACATCAGAAAAGCAGAACTTAATATTTGTTACAGAAACCTTTGTTTGCAATTACAGAGATCATACATTTCCTGTAGTTCTTGACCAGGTTTGCACACACTGCAGCAGGGATTTTGGCCCACTTCTCCATACAGACCTTCTCCAGATCCTTCAGGTTTCGGGGCTGTCGCTGGGCAATACGGACTTTCAGCTCCCTCCAAAGATTTTCTATTGGGTTCAGGTCTGGAGACTGGCTAGGCTGGCCCTGGCTGTGTGTTTCGGGTCGTTGTCATGCTGAAAGACCCAGCCACGACCCATCTTCAATGCTCTTACTGAGGGAAGGAGGTTGTTGGCCAAGATCTTGCGATACATTGCCCCATCCATCCTCCCCTCAATACGGTGCAGTCGTCCTGTCCCCTTTGCAGAAAAGCATCCCCAAAGAATGATGTTTCCACCTCCATGCTTCACGGTTGGGATGGTGTTCTTGGGGTTGTACTCATCCTTCTTCTTCCTCCAAACACGGCGAGTGGAGTTTAGACCAAAAAGCTCTATTTTTGTCTCATCAGACCACATGACCTTCTCCCATTCCTCCTCTGGATCATCCAGATGGTCATTGGCAAACTTCAGACGGTCCTGGACATGCGCTGGCTTGAGCAGGGGGACCTTGCGTGCGCTGCAGGATTTTAATCCATGATGGCGTAGTGTGTTACTAATGGTTTTCTTTGAGACTGTGGTCCCAGCTCTCTTCAGGTCATTGACCAGGTCCTGCCGTGTAGTTCTGGGCTGATCCCTCACCTTCCTCATGATCATTGATGCCCCACGAGGTGAGATCTTGCATGGTCCCCCAGACCGAGGGAGATTGACCGTCATCTTGAACTTCTTCCATTTTCTAATAATTGCGCCAACAGTTAATGCCTTCTCACCAAGCTGCTTGCCTATTGTCCTGTAGCCCATCCCAGCCTTGTGCAGGTCTACAATTTTATCCCTGATGTCCTTACACAGGTCTCTGGTCTTGGCCATTGTGGAGAGGTTGGAGTCTGTTTGATTGAGTGTGTGGACAGGTGTCTTTTATACAGGTAACGAGTTCAAACAGGTGCAGTTAATACATGTAATGAGTGGAGAACAGGAGGGCTTCTTAAAGAAAAACTAACAGGTCTGTGAGAGCCGGAATTCTTACTGGTTGGTAGGTGATCAAATACTTATGTCATGCAATAAAATGCAAATTAATTATTTAAAAATCATACAATGTGATTTTCTGGATTTTTGTTTTAGATTCCGTCTCTCACAGTTGAAGTGTACCTATGATAAAAATTACAGACCTCTACATGCTTTGTAAGTAGGAAAACCTGCAAAATCTGCAGTGTATCAAATACTTGTTCTCCCCACTGTATCTGTTGTTTATTTGTTGGACATCAATTAAATTTTTACCGTTGAATGGTTTTGATGGTTTTTTGTATTTAGTAAATCGGGGAACAGACACAGTCTCTATGTGATAATATCTAGGTGAAAGAGTCTCTATGTGCTGGGCTTTATCTGACTTCTGTGACGTGAGACAGCTAGCAGACGGTCGGGTAAGCCAGTCCGTCTGCTTCCTGATCTGGGCCCCAGTTAGTCAAGGTTCAACTCTAAGACTATGTGCCAAATTACTAGAGAGAAGAGCGGCACCATCCCAGGAAGGATGGATGCCATCTTTTTTCAACAGGTCAGGTCTGCCCCAAAAGCTTTTCCAATTGTCTATGAACCCTATGTTATTTTGTGGACACCACTTAGACAACCAGCCATTGAGTGATGATAGTCTGCTAAGTATCTCATCACTCCGGCGAACAGGGAGGGGACCAGAGCAAAAAACGTCATCTGCCATCGTACTTGCGAGTTCACACACCTCTTTAATGTTAATTTTGGTGATCTCCGACTGGCGAAGTTGAACATCATTAGTGCCGACGTGAATAATAATTTTAGAGAATTTACGATTAGCATTAGCCAGCACTTTTAAATTTGCTTTGATGTCAGGCGCTCTGGCTCCCGGTAAACATGTGACTATGGTGGCTGGTGTCTCTATTTTCACGTTCCGTGTAATAGAATTGCCAATAACTAGGGCACTTTCAACAGGATTCTCAGTGGGTGCATCACTGAGTGGGGAGAACCTGTTTGATGTTCTAATCGGAGCGGAAGAGTGTTTTTTTGATCCGCGACTATGCCGTCTCACCGTCACCCAGTTGCCCTGCTGCATGGGCTCTACAGCCAGAACCGAACAGTGTACAGAGTTCACTAAGCTAGTCGCATCCAAATCAGTGTCTAAAGCTGTTACATTCTCACTACTCTCAGATAAAGTCTGGATGCGTGTCTCTAATTCTGAAATCTTCTCTGTCAGCCTGACTATCTCCCTGCATTTACCACATGTGAAGCTTTGTTCACTGACAGAGAAGGATATACTGAACATGTGACAGGCAGTGCAAGTGACAATAACAGGAGAAGAAGACATGGCTTACCGTGTTTGTTGATTAAACCAACTCACCACTGTTGTTTGATGGACTCTGTTGACTAATCCAACTCACCACAGTTGTTTGATGGACATGTTTGTTGATTAATCCAACTCACCACTGTTGTTTGATGGACTCTATTGACTAAACAAACTCACCACGGTTGTTTAATGAACTCAGAAAACAGGAGACAGGAGACCCGGATGCAGAGATGGCAAGCTAACAGGCTAGTGAAATGCTAACAACAGTTATGTAATGTAATTTGGAAACAGTAACTGATTTAAAAAAGTAATCTACCTAGCACTGACTATGGACAAGGAAGTTGAAATTTACCACCACAACAAATGTGTCCATAGGGATCTATTCTTTTTAATTTGGGATTTGTGTTAATTTTCTCCACTTCTCCAGTTGGACCACAATGATTGACACTTGAGGCTATATTCTATAGATTCTCCAATGGGAGAAGTGATCTTCAAATTATTTCTGTTTTTTGGTAATGTAGGTTACAGCAGCCAATGGTGCCATGTGCTTCATCAATCCCTTGTACCTTCAAGAGCACGGGGATGATTGGCTTACTCATTCTTCAGCCAGCCTAGTCAATCGTCCAATCGGCTTGAGGCGAGACAAGAGGTTAAGTACCACAAGATCATGGGAAGGGAGAGGACTGAAACAGAGGCCATCTATGCTAGCCGAGGACAACTCTAGCAGTTTTGACCATGACAGAGGTAGCGGTGGACTTTCTTTTCTTTTCTTTTTTTGCTTCAGTTATGTCATTTCAACCAATTTTGCTATTTACAATTCGAAATGTAAAATGTATAGATATTTTATGAAAGAAATCATTTACCTGTTGTTGAGAGTGTGTTGACAGACTGTGTAAATCAAATCAAATCAAATCACCTTTATTTATATAGCGCTTTTTACAATGCCAATTGTTTCAAAGCAGCTTCACAGTGGTAACAGGAAAATAATGCAACAGAATTTGATTCGGCTGTACAGCCGCTCTGGTGAAAACGGTGATGTCATCCAGCTCATTTCAATTATCATATAGTGTCAATGCGGGCAGATCAGTAATATAGTTGAAATTTAAGTGTCCCCAACTGAGCAAGCCAAAAGCCAAAGGCGACGGTGGCAAGGAACCAAAACTCCTTCAGGGCCAGAATGGAGAAAAAAACCTTGGGAGAAACCAGGCTCATTCGGGGTGCCAGTTCTCCTCTGGCCGACGAACAAATAGTGTATGATTATGATTCCGGCAACATGATGATCGACCGCCTGCAGTTGATTTTGATATCATCTGTATTATATCTGTTGTTTATTTGTTGGACATCAATTAAATTTTTACCGTTGAATGGTTTTGATGGTTTTTTGTATTTACTAATTCGTGGAACAGACACAGTCTCTATGTGATAATATCTAGGTGAAAGAGTCTCTATGTGCTGGGATTTATCTGACTTCTGTGACGTGAGACAGCTAGCAGGCGGTCGGGTAAGCCAGTCCGTCTGCTTCCTGACCTGGGCCCCAGTTAGTCAAGGTTTAGCTCTAAGACTATATGCCAAATTACTAGAGAGAAGAGCGGCACCATCCCAGGAAGGATGGATGCCATCTTTTTTCAACAGGTCAGGTCTGCCCCAAAAGCTTTTCCAATTGTCTATGAACCCTATGTTATTTTGTGGACACCACTTAGACAACCAGCCATTGAGTGATGATAGTCTGCTAAGTATCTCATCACTCCTTTTAACGGGGAGGGGACCAGAGCAAAAAACGTCATCTGCCATCTTACTTGCGAGTTTACACACCTCTTTAATGTTAATTTTGGTGATCTCCGACTGATGAAGTCGAACATCATTTGTGCCGACGTGAATAATAATCTTAGAGAATTTACGATTAGCATTAGCCAGCACTTTTAAATTTGCTTTGATGTCAGGCGTTCTGGCTCCCGGTAAACATGTGACTATGGTGGCTGGTGTCTCTATTTTCACGTTCCGTGTAATAGAATCGCCAATAACTAGGGCACTTTCAACAGGATTCTCAGTGGGTGCGTCACTGAGTGGGGAGAACCTGTTTGATGTTCTAATAGGAACGGAAGAGTGTTTTTTTGATCCGCGACTATGCCGTCTCACCGTCACCCAGTTGCCCTGCTGCACGGGCTCTATAGCCGGAACCGAACAATGTACAGAGTTCACTAAGCTATTCGCATCCAAAGCGGTGTCTAAAGCTGTTACATTCTCACTACTCTCAAATAAAGTCTGGATGCGTGTCTCTAATTCTGAAATCTTCTCCGTCAGCCTGACTATCTCCTTACATTTATCACATGTGAAGCCCTGTTTGCCAACAGAGAAAGATATACTAAACATGAAACATGCAGTGCAAGTGACAATGACAGGAGAAGAAGACATGGCTTACCGTATTTGTTGATTAATCCAACTTACCACAGTTGTTTGATGGAGTCTATTTACTAATCCAACTCACCACAGTTGTTTAATGAACTCAGAAAACAAGAGACCCGAGTACAGAGATGGCAAGCTAACAGGCTAGCGAAATGCTAACGTGTGATAGTGATTTAGATTAAAAGCTAGCGATGTCAGATTTAATGTGGTAGGCAATATTAGACAATATATGGTGATGGGTAAGTTATATTTAGCCAAGACCCTTGTGTGTATTTGACAGTTTAAATACAACAAAAAATGTGAAAGAGAAGTTACTCAGGAGACTTGACGTCTGACGTCTGTAATTGGATGGCTGAGCTCCAGAAAATGAAGTGGCTTTGACAGTTACAGATTTGAAAAAGAAAAAGGCGGGAAAAAAAGAACCATTTCAGCATATAAAGAGTTCTTCAAGACAAAACGGTTGTAAATAGAACTGTTACTACGTGTAAAGAACCTTTAATGAACCATCTTTTTTAGAGTGTACTATTATATTGTTTTGAATTAGCTTTTATTCTTATATTTTTAGTTTTATATTTAATTTTTTTATTTCATTTTAAAAAGTTTGCCATTTTTATTCGTTTGAAATATTTCTGAATTTTTACTTTTTCCATAAAATATTTATATTTTATTTGAGTTCAGTTTAATTACAAATAACGAAAAAGATTTTTTATAGTTTCAGTTTTAGTCAACAATAATAGCTCTGATTTCAAGGAACCAACATACAGTAGCTGCTTTTCCACTGTCGGGCCAAACAGTTCTTGTTGCTTAACCGTTCCATTTCGTGCCCAGCCAGTATGGATATGGTTACACTTTCCACTGTGGGACGGTTTGTAATAGTGCCATGCCGAACCAAGCTCAAGTGGAAATATAACGGGAACTGTTCCTAACCGTTCAGGCCAATGGTGGAAAAGCGGCTAATGTATATTTATTTCAACAGGATGTGCTGATAAAAAGGAGGCTGTTAGAAAGTGTTACGTAAGTTCACACCTTTTTTTTTTATTCTCAAAGGATCATTTGAGAAGAGTCCAGTCTCTCCATCTACCCCAGGTGGGGTTGTGCTTCGAAGGGCGAGTGGCACCAGCAAGGAAGACCCCCTAAAAAGAGCAAGCACAGACTCCATTCAGAGCCCTCTTCCTCAGTCGCCACACCGCGTGTCGTGGATAGAGGACAAGATATGGCTGAATTCACCACTTCCTTCCTCTCTGCTTCACCCGCCCTGCTTAGAGCTAGACTCGCTGTCAGTCAGCAGCATAGAGGAGGAGTCTGAACCAGCTTTAAACCCCTCTCCATCTCTACCTTCGCCCCGCTTCCAGTTGGCAGATAAGATGAAGAACCGCCTCTCTGCAGTGGGTCAGGCTCTAGGAGGACTTGTGTCACCACACCGGAGACTGAGTAAACGTGTTCAGGAGATGTCCGAACGGAAGGGTGGGGCTTTTGCAGAGGCTGTCAGGGGATTTATAGAGCAAACTCTTACAAGTGGAGCCGCTCCTGGAGTGACCTGCACCGAGATGCTGCAGAAAGTGCGTTCGGCTCTCACTGCTCTGAGGGAAATGCTATTTGATTGTCCAGAGATCCAAACCATCACAGACAGCTTTGGAGACACTTCGGATTTTGAGCTGGGTATGACCTGGAGATGTGTTGGGGATAATGAGTTATAGGCGTGTTATGTAATCAGAAGAAATGGATGAAGTATTCTTTATTCTGTATTCTTTTATCAACAAATACAATTGAATGGTCATTGGTCCACTTTAGACATTCTACTAACCAGGGCTTGACATTAACACTCGCCAACCCACCAAATGCGGGTGTATTTCAGCAGTGGCGTGTAACACAGTCGCTCCTACTAGCCGCTTTGGCGGGTTGAATTTTATATATATAATACATACATTTTTCAGTTGTAGTCTTTTAAAAAGGCATCTGAAATAATAAACTAAATGCAATGTAGTGTTGTCAAAAATATCGATTTTTCAATGCATATCAATACTGAAATATTTGAAACGCTTCCAATACTCATTTCCCGCAGAATAGATACACGATACCAGCTGCACTTTCTCTCTCATCTCTCCGAGTTACACAGAAACCCGCCTCCCTTCACTCACTCGTTTCATTTGCTCTGGATGAATATTGAGAAGGGCTTGAATTTCGGCATGGGACATTGCGCATATTGTGCATAATTTTACTCATTCCCGCAGATTTTGTGCTCAGTGCGCACACATAAAGCCGCCTCTCAGCACTAAATTGAGTTCTTTTTCGCTGCTTATTGCAATTAAACAGAAATACACACAAAATAATGTCAAAATGCCGGTCTTGCCGAGTATTCACGTAAACACAGTCAGTTATGTTTTAAGTGAACGTAAACAGTTGAGAATGAAAACGCATGTGTGACAGTATCGGGGCTCCAGACAAAAATATCAGTTAAGGAGCCATTGGCTCCTATAAGGGAAAAAGTTAGGCGCCAAATAATTTTTTCAAGTGCCACAAAAGAATAAGTGCGTTTTAATTTTTCATGTGCAATTATATGGGCGGTGCTGAATTTCTTTTTTAGCTCCTTCCATTCTTTCTCATGAAGACAACAATTTAAGTAAAAATATAAGGATTATGTAATAGTGCATATATTTAGCAAAGTGCCCCTTTCTATAGTTATTTTTCTAGATGACTAACGAGTTTATGAGCATTGAATGGCTTTTCTGAGGTAAATTTGACGTTACGTGACATGATTGTTCTTAAGCCGTTTTATACAAGCTCTTTCCAAGCTCGAAATGCTGATTAAGCGATCTGTCAGGCCACATTAAAGAGCGCCAAAAAGTTTAAAGTTTGTTAATTGTTTACTAAAATTAACAAACAAGTTAAAAGTGACATATTAAAGGTGACAGTTAAGTACAAATCTTCCTGCGATTATGGATGGCTGCGCTACAAATACAGGCCCGAAATGAATTTAACTTGCCCGAATAAAAAAAAAACATTTTTTATGTAGAAAACTGAATAGGAGTCGAAACATCAATCAAAACCATTTTCAAAATCACAAATATCAACAATGGTATATACAATAATCAAATTACAATCATCAATACAAATGGATTTTGTTCTACCTGTACTTAAATTTCTATGAATTTCTGTCTTGACCTGTCTTTTTTGCCTGTGTAGAACTGAAACACCAACTTAAATCTATGCGCCTCTTAACATTTTAACACACACACATTTTCGCAGTTTTCTCCACTGTAGGCTTATAGGCTTTATTAATTTATTGTCATAGGCCTATAGATGCTTCACAGCCGTTACACATCACATAGGCGCATAGATTTATAGGCGCAGTGAGAGCACGTTTGTTGCGTTTTATAGTGAAATGAGAGTTCCGTGTCTTTAATAAAATCAACGCATTAATTATTTATCTCTCATCCATCCGCAATTAATTACAATATTATATTTTATTATTTGGTCCGCCTGACCCGCGGATATAACCGCGATCCGCTCATCACGAACACACTCAAACACATACACCCACACACATACAGCGGCTAAACTTCACTGCGGACAAATCAGCATGATCAAAAACATCCGTGATCTTATTTTTCCTTGAGATAACAAGTCAAGAGAGTCAACAACGCAAAGCAAGAAAGGAATTTTATTCACGATTTAAAATAGCCCTTCGGGCAGGGCCGTGATACGTTTTGGTTGCCTGGCTGGAAGATACCATAGCCCCGGGACGTCGGGCTAGCGATTTTGCGAGCCCTGTTGGAGGAGAAAAAGAGTAAAATATATTGAGAATAAGAATCCATATCAGTATCAATTAAAAATGAGAATTGTTACCGATTAGTTCGCGTCCACACAGTTGTCATGTTTATCTGTTGTAGTTTTTTATATGAACTAAATAGACACACTGCCTTCCTGCACTATTAAAGTGCTAAAGTGACAGCAGCCTAATATACCTGCTGAGAAATTATGAGATAATATTAAAAATATCTATATGGCCGTTTTCCCCATGGTATCAATGTCAAAATTGTGGCCAGTGAAATTGCTGAGTGGCTAGTAACTTTGGAAAACCACTAGCCACAGTGGCTGGTAAGCAAAAAAGTTAATGTCAAGCCCTGGTACTAACTATTAGTAACTTTGCAACTACATGTCAACTAGCAGTCATTAGAGTATCAGTAATCTGTCTGCTTAATATCTGCTAACACTTTATTTTGATGCTCCCCAATAGACATTCTACTCTTAGTAACTTTGCAACTTACACATCAATTTATTCGACTAACCCTAACAGTCTACTAATATTCTAATGACTGCTATTTGCAAAGTATGACATGTAGTTGCAAAGTTACTTATATTTAGTAGAATGTCTAAAGTGGACCATCGAAATAAAGTGTAACCCAACCGAATTTCTCCATTCTCCATAATTGGTATGCCTACATAATGAATGAAAGCTCTCTATGGTCACAAAAGTTTTGCTTTTGACCGGTCACAATTTTGATTCTTATTTTGAAGGAAAGTGCAGGAAAATAAAATAATAAAATGGTGCTAAACAGTAACTATCTAGCAAGAATTCTATATAGTAACAATTCTATTATTCACCTCCACTAAACCAAATTTATTCACAAATCTGTTTTTCTCTCTGCCCTTAGATGCTTTCCTGGAGCTTGCCTTACATAAAGTAGCTTTGAAGCCAGTTTACACTCACCTTTACGTGTATCTAAAGACAGCCCGCAGGGATGATGGCACTCTGCAGCGTTTAGAGGCTAACAAGAGCACATTGGAGAACCGGAGCCTGGAGGAGCTGGAGGGAGCAGCGGGGGCCGGGGTACCTGATTCCAGCATGATGGAAAAGATCCAGCAACGCTGGACCCTAATGCATGAGGCCTACTCGCCTAGTAAAAAAGTTAACACCCTGCTCAAAGTCTGCAAGAATATCTACCATAGCATGAATGCTAATGCTAAGCCTGGTGAGTGAAGTAGACTAGGCCTACTGTAGAGACTCAATACAAACTTTCTGGATTCTTATGATCGATGTCAGTCTGTGGGTCGTTCCACACTCCACTTCCTCTGAACTTGCTCTCTATTCATATACTCCCCAGTCCATACATAAAGACATTTGTCCTGTGCCGAATAACCAACAATTTCATACACATTGCTGGGTAGCTTACTGATTTCAAATGACATGACAAAAATTGTAGTTATTAACGTAATCCATTACATTCACATTTAAGGTAATATAATCTGACTACTTTTGGATTACTTTTAGATTTACTTTTGACCTAATTCGTTTATCACATTGATTTGAATAGGATAATCTTGTACCATATTGATATAAAAATACAAAATCAAATCAAAATCAAATCAAATCACCTTTATTTATATAGCGCTTTTCACAATGGCAATTGTTTCAAAGCAGCTTCACAGTGGTAACAGGAAAATAATGCAACAGAATTTGATTAGGCTGTACAGCCGCTCTGGTGAAAACGGTGATGTCATCCAGCTCATTTCAATTATCACATAGTGTCAATGCGGGCGGATCAGTAATATAATTGAAATTTAGGTGTCCCCAACTGAGCAAGCCAAAAGCCAAAGGCGACGGTGGCAAGGAACCAAAACTCCTTCAGGGCCAGAATGGAGAAAAAAAAAACCTTGGGAGAAACCAGGCTCATTCGGGGTGCCAGTTCTCCTCTGGCCGACGAACAAATAGTGTATGATTATGATTCTGGCAACATTACAGGTCAGAAGTCATATTAGATAAATAGATATTCGTAGGATTATTCGAAAGATTGGAGTTGTCACGCCGGGGACGGGTTTAATTAGGATGTCGTGTCGATGCGGCATTTACAGGGGGGAGTTTAATTGACACTATTGTCTCTACAGACACTTCAGGGATATGGTCATCATGTCCAGGCTAAGGTCCACCATCTGGTCTGGATACGGCCCGGATCCGGCCGACTGCAGTAAACCTCGGGATAAACAGAGAGACTAACATTAGCGTAGATGCCATTCTTCTTATGATGTAACGAGTACATCAGGTGTTATGGGAAGTGTTCCCGGTTCCGGCTGACCTAGTTAATGCAGCCTAAAACAATCATTTAACTGATTTGAATAACAGAAATTAAAAATGTTTTATGTGTATGCCATAGTAAAGAGATGTGTTTTTAGTCTAGATTTAAACTGACAGAGTGTGTCTGCTTCCCGAACAATACTAGGAAGACTGTTCCAGAGTTTAGGTGCTAAATAGGAAAAGGATCGACCGCCTGCAGTTGATTTTGATATTCTAGGTATTATCAACTGGCCAGAATTTTGAGACCGCAATAAACGTGATGGAGTATAATGCGTTAAGAGCTCGCTCAAGTACTGGGGCGCTAAACCATTTAGTGCTTTGTAAGTAATCAGCAAGATTTTAAAATGTATACAATGTTTAATAGGGAGCCAATGCAGTGTTGAAAGAACCGGGCTAATATGGTCATACTTCCTGGTTCTAGTAAGAACTCTAGCTCTAGAGAAAGTAAATATATTAATATTGGTGTCATTAAGGTGTAGAAGATTTGAATATGTTAATTGTTTCTTGTCAGGAACGGTTTTCGGGGCAGATGACTTTCTGCCATGCCTGACATGGGTGTTGCTGCGTAGTGATGTAGCTATACTACAGGTCGACACTGACTACATGATGGAGCTGCTGGACCCCATGCAACTACAAGGAGAGGGTAAGGAATACACGCACATTCAGACTCATAAACAGTATTTACACCACTAGTTTAACGTGCAGTGACGTCTATAAGCAAGAATGTGGGTGTGCAGCATTCAGAGATTTCCGGATACACCAAGAAAGTCATAGGGATTTGGAAAAACATGAGGATAATGAGGATGTAATGAATTTTTTGATGTATTTGTTGCTTGAAAAAGTTCATTTATTGCATTACAATACTCAATTGAATGACCATCAATGGAATTTTAGCCCAGGAAGGGTGTAGTAGTTCAAGATTTCACACCCTGCTGTGTATGACATGCTACTCTTCCTTCCTCTGTCTTTCTCTCAGGTGGGTACTACCTTACGTCTCTCTACGCTGCCCTTTTTTACATTAGCAGCTTCCGGCCTCGTCTAGCAAAGCGGCAACTCAGTGCAGAAGCACATAGGTCTCTCAGCCAATGGCACCGCAGACGCACACTGCACGGCAACCAATCACGCTGCAGCCGAAGTCGCAGGACCATACGGAGGCATGGGCCGCCGGTTGGAAGCCGAACAACAGTAGAGGATGGGAACTCTTTAAATGAGAGCATAGAGTGCAGCAGTCTGACTGATGTCATGCCAGCCACCCACAGAATCCAAGAACCACTCCAGGGTTTGGATGAAGAATTAGAGGCTGTAAAGGAAGAAGAGGAGGGATGTGCAGGTCGAGAACAAAGACAGTTACCAGAGACGTTGGACCTCACTGGTCCCGAGAGAGCTGATGGAGAGTAAGCTGGAAATCACAGGATCCTAAATGATCCTAAATGGTATCAAAGAACTAAACATTGGACTTATTAGTGATGCTTCTGAAGGCAAAGCCAGTTACCCAAATGATACCTCAAATCAACTTAATGCGAAGAGTTCATGCTGTTGCTTTTCTAAGCTATCAGATTTATGATTTTCACTTGGTAGATGATAAAATGGGTTAGAAATTCCTATAGACTTACTTTGAAGGAGGGACTGGAGCAATAGTCCTTGAATATCAGAGACTTGGAATGGGGGGGGGTGGTCTATTTTCACATTTGCCAATGAGGAACCACTCAGAACACCCTAGCAACTGCATAGCAACACTTTAAAAATGAACCATCCACAACATCATGGGCAAGCAGCCCATTTTCATAAAAAAAAAAATTATATAAAAAATATACTTTTTTTTATTATTTAATAATACATTTCATTTTTCAGTATGAATTACTCATGAACATGTTATGACAAAACAAATTGTGTGTGTATATATATATATATATATATATATATATATATATATATATACACATTACTGTGCAAATGTCTTAGACACGTTAGTATTTTCACACAAAAAAAATGGTTTTAAGTCAGTTATTTATATCTTTTGCTGTAGTGTCAGTAGGAAATATCAGTTTACATTTCCAAACATTCGTTTTGCCATTAATTGT
This sequence comes from Coreius guichenoti, assembly GCA_039654105.1. NCBI lineage: Eukaryota > Metazoa > Chordata > Actinopteri > Cypriniformes > Gobionidae > Coreius > Coreius guichenoti. The sequence continues at coordinate 8,241,721 of CM077174.1, read as the reverse complement.
AATAATCCAGTGAGATTTTTGTATGCACAAGGAGTCTGAAAACAGCCGATATGATCTGATCTCACCATCATTGAGTCTGTCTGTGATGACATGAAGAAACAGAAAAAAACTGAGACAGACTAAATCCAGAAGAACTGCGGCAACTTCTCCAAGACGCTTGAAGAAACCTTCCTGCAAAGTTATAGTACTGAGAAAAGTTTTAGGCACTTGTGTGTAGCCTTCTATATTCAATTTATGGAAAAAGCGTAACTGGCGTAACTATGACGTCGGACGTAGCGTAAGCGTTTTGAAATGCGAGAGGCGTTACACTTTCTTTGTAAGTTGAATATGGAAGGCGGTCTGGCGGAAGCTAGATATTTTACTTTATAAAGTTTTAAATATGGATATTTTTCTTACACAAACCCATCGATTCGCTTCAGAAGGCCTTTATTAACCCCCTGGAGCCGTGTGTAGTACGTTTATAATGGATGGATGCACTTTTTTGAGCTTCAAATTTTTGGCTGCCATTCACTGCCATTATAAAGCTTTGAAGAGCCAGGATAATTTTTAATATAACTTTGATTGTATTCATCTGAAAGAAGAAAGTCATATACACCTAGGATGGCTTGAGGGTGAGTAAATCATGGGGTAATTTTCATTTTAAAGTGAACTATCCCTTTAAAACAATATTTGGTGTGACCACCCTTTGCGTTTAAAACAGCTTTTGTCCAGGTACACTTGCACATAGTTTTTCAGGTAGCTTTGCAGGAAGGTTTCTTCAAGCGTCTTGGAGACGTTGCCACAGTACTTCTGGATTTAGTCTGTCTCAGTTTTTTCTGTTTCTCACAGACGGACTCGATGATGGTGAGATCAGATCATACCGGCTGTTGTCAGACTTTGTGTGCATACAGAAATCTCACTGGATTATTACAATTAATTACAATTAAGGAATGTTTGGATTTCCCACCGACAAACTACCATTTTTTGTGTGTGTGTGAAAACTAACCTAGACCCAAGACCTTTGCACAGTACTGTATATACATATATATATATACATATAACTTAATATATAACTTAATTACTTAAATTACTTAATAAATTACTTTCATTTTAATGCCATGTGTAGCAACTCATAATGTAATAACTGCACATAATGTAATAAGTATTAAATTATTATAATAAAATGTTCATAATGTAATAATTTTCTCAAAATGTAATAAAATCTTGAGCTCATAATGTAATAACAATTTTTACATTATGAGAAATTTATTACATTATAAACTCACCAAAAACATGTCATATTTTCATTAATGTAATAGCTTTTAAAACATAACAAATATTAGTATTCCCTTACAGTACATTTTCAAAAATCTAAATCCAGTCTTAAACTACCTGCGAAATGCAACAGACTTAAATATTCATGCTATTATTAATAATAATAATAATAATAATAATAATAATAATAATAATAATAATAATAATAAACAAAGCATTGGTATTCCTTTACAGTACATTTTAAAATTCTAAATCCAGTCTTAACCTGCCTACAAAACCCACCAGATTACTGAGATTTCTACTACTACTAGTAGTAGTATTTACAGTGGGGAGATACAGTATTTGATACACTGCTGATTTTACAGGTTTGCCCACTTACAAAGCATGTAGAAGTCTGTAATTTTTATCATAGGTACTCTTCAACTGTGAGTGACAGAATCTAAAACAAAAATCCAGAAAATCACATTGTATGATTTTTAAGTAATTAATTTGCATTTTATTGCATGACATAAGTATTTGATACATCAGAAAAGCAGAACTTAATATTTGGTACAGAAACCTTTGTTTGCAATTACAGAGATCATACATTTCCTGTAGTTCTTGACCAGGTTTGGCCCACTCCTCCATACAGACCTTCTCCAGATCCTTCAGGTTTCGGGGCTGTCGCTGGGCAATACGGACTTTCAGCTCGCTCCAAAGATTTTCTATTTGGTTCAGGTCTGGAGACTGGCTAGGCCACTCCAGGACCTTGAGATGCTTCTTACGGAGCCACTCCTTAGTTGCCCTGGCTGTGTGTTTCGGGTCGTTGTCATGCTGGAAGACCCAGCCACGACCCATCTTCAATGCTCTTACTGAGGGAAGGAGGTTGTTGGCCAAGATCTCCTGATACATGGCCCCATCCATCCTCCCCTCAATACGGTGCAGTCGTCCTGTCCCCTTTGCAGAAAAGCATCCCCAAAGAATGATGTTTCCACCTCCATGCTTCACGGTTGGGATGGTGTTCTTGGGGTTGTACTCATCCTTCTTCTTCCTCCAAACACGGCGAGTGGAGTTTAGACCAAAAAGCTCTATTTTTGACTCATCAGACCACATGACCTTCTCCCATTCCTCCTCTGGATCATCCAGATGGTCTTTGGCAAACTTCAGACGGGCCTGGACATGCACTGGCTTGAGCAGGGGGACCTTGCGTGCGCTGCAGGATTTTAATCCATGGCGGCGTAGTGTGTTACTAATGGTTTTCTTTGAGACTGTGGTCCCAGCTCTCTTCAGGTCATTGACCAGGTCCTGCCGTGTAGTTCTGGGCTAATCCCTCACCTTCCTCATGATCATTGATGCCCCGCAAGGTGAGATCTTGCATGGTGCCCCAGACCGAGGGAGATTGACCGTCATCTTGAACTTCTTCCATTTTCTAATAATTGCGCCAACAGTTGTTGCCTTCTCACCAAGCTGCTTACCTATTGTCCTGTAGCCCATCCCAGCCTTGTGCAGGTCTACAGTTTTATCCCTGATGTCCTTACACAGCTCTCTGGTCTTGGCCATTGTGGAGAGGTTGGAGTCTGTTTGATTGAGTGTGTGGACAGGTGTCTTATACAGGTAACGAGTTCAAACAGGTGCAGTTAATACAGGTAATGAGTGGAGAACAGGAGGGCTTCTTAAAGAAAAACTAACAGGTCTGTGAGAGCCGAAATTCTTACTGGTTGGTAGGTGATCAAATACTTATGTCATGCAATAAAATGCAAATTCATTATTTAAAAATCATACAATGTAATTTTCTGGATTTTTGTTTTAGATTCCGTCTCTCACAGTTGAAGTGTGCCTATGATAAAAATTACAGACCTCTACATGCTTTGTAAGTAGGAAAACCTGCAAAATCGGCAGTGTATCAAATACTTGTTCTCCCCACTGTAGATTTTTAAAATGTACTGTAAGGATTACCAATGCTTTATGTTTAATAAACATAATAATAATAATAATAATAATTGTATGAATATTTAAATGTTGCATTTCGCAGGTAGGTTAAGACTTGCTTTAGATTTTTAAAAATGTACTGTAAGGGAATACTAATATTTTTACGTTTTAAAAGCTATTACAATAATGACAATATGACGTTTTTGGTGAGTTTATAATGTAATATTTGTTACATTTTGAGAAAAGTATTACATCATAAACATATTTTATTATAATAATAATGTAATAATTCTTACATTGTGTGCAGTTTTTACATCATGTGCAGTTATTACATTGAGTTGCTACAGCATGTTAGAAGATTTCCAGTGTCCTTGTCCTTTAATTTATGTCAAAGTCTTCAAAATGGAGCCAAACAACATGAATCAGGTTTACAAGAGGAAAATATTAACCAGCACACCTTACGTTATCTGCTACGTTAGACTACTGAAATTCCTCTGTTGTGTGACTGTTGAATTCCTTTGAATTCAGACATTTCCTCTTCCAGTCATCCATCCAACCCTCAGAATTAGGGCCGGTCCCAATACCCACACTTGTGGTCTGTGCACGTGATTACTTGTCTACTAGCATGATGTATATCCTGTATTTGGCCCAAGTGCTCAAGTGGGTGCAAAGACCGCAAGTGTGTTTCTAACTTTTGATTACCAGATTGGACACACTTACAACATAGTGCTGTTAAAATGCAAGAGCTTTATTTATACAAGATGATTTTCTATACTCTTTAAAACAAACTTTAATATGTCTGTTCAGTCTCTATGTAACAAACACAATTTATAAAGGTTTTACAACACATACTCATCTCTGCACCAATAAAATATACAACACTTTACATGTTACTACCAAGTTATATGTAATATCTAATTAATTTAACATGCACTGGAAAGTGTTCCTGGAGATGTCATGAAACCCGGGGACGTACAGTTGTGGTCAGAATTATTGGCACCCCTGGTAAATATGATCAGAGATGGCTGTAAAAATAAATCTGCAATGTTTATCCTTTTGATCTTTTATTCAAAAATGCGCAAAAATCGAACCTTTCATTGAAGTAAAAGAATTGAAAGTGGGGGGTAAATCACATTATGAAAGAAATGCTTTTCTCCAAAACACGTTGGCCATAATTATTGGCACCCTTTTATTAAATACTTTTTGCAATCTCCTTTTGCCAAGATAACAGCTCTGAGCTCTGAGTCTCCTATAATGCCTGATGAGTTTGGGGAACACCTGACAAGAGATCAGAGACCATTCCTCCATACAGAATCTCTCCAGATCCTTCAGATCCATGTTGGTGGTGCTTCTCTTCAGTTCACCCCACTCATTTTCTATAGGGTTCAGGTCAGGGAACTGGGATGGTCATGGCAGAAGCTTCATTTTGTGCTCAGTGACACATTTGTGTGTTGATTTTGATGTTTGTTTTGGATCGTTGTCCTGATGGAAGATCCAACCATGGCCCATTATAAGATTTCTAGCAGAGGCCGTCAGGTTTTGATTTTTTATCTGTTGGTATTTGCTAGAATCCATGATACCATGTATCTGAACAAGATGTCCAGGACCTCCAGCAAAAAAAATAGGCCCACGAAATTAAAGATCCAGCAGTATTTTTAACCGTGGGCATGGGGTACTTTTTATCCCTGTTTGCACCAAACCCATCTGGTGGGTTTTCTGACAAAAAGCTCTTTTTATAGTTTCATCTGATCATAGAACCAGGTCCCGTTTGAAGTTCCAGTCGTGTCTGACAACTGAATGTGCTGGAGTTTGTTCTTGGATGAGCAAGGAGGATTTTTCTTGAATCCCTCCCAAACAACATGTGGTGATTTATAAGGGTTGTTAGACTTTCTGACCCCAAGACTCAACTATTCTTTTCAATTCTCCAGCTGTGATCCTTGGAGAGTCTTTGTCCACTCAAACTCTCCTTCTCACCGTGCATTAAGACAATATAGACACACATCCTCTTCCAGGCAGATTCATAACATCTTTAGTTGATTGGAACTTCTTAATTATTGCCCTGATGGTGGAAATGGGAATTTTCAATGCTTTAGCC